>CM077877.1:43435231-43877306 GCA_039720435.1 Amazona ochrocephala | reverse complement strand
TCCACCTGAAAGAGCGGCAAAGCTATTGAATAGTTCAGCTGAGTGAGTTGTATTAGGGCCTAATTCATGAGGGACTGGATATCAAGACAGAGAAGCATTTGCTAAAAGCAACTACATGTATTTATTACCTTAAAATAAAAGTCACCTTCTTTCTTTCTATGGTCTTGTGAAGGAGAAAGCATATTCTCAGCCTACATGTTTTATTTACTAATATTAGATGAGATCCAGCTATGTAGTTGCGTATTTTTTTTACTTGTTGGTAAATAACATCCTATTGCACATGCACTTATCTTTGGAGATGAGATGCACTACTGCAAACAGGTAGGAATAGAAACAGAGAGGGATATCTGATGTGGTAACCTGGCAGTGTGGTGTCAGGTGATTGATTCCTGAATATTTAGGAGCACCATTTCACCCATAGTTTATAATCTCATGCTAATTTTTACTCCAGCCCCATGATGACTGTTCAGTTTTGAAAGAAAGCACAAATTTTCACTGACATTAAATAAATGCTGACAACACTCTGACAGCATGTTTTAAAGAGCATCCCAAGGTAGAAATGTTTTCAATGTGTATGATAAAACAATGGAAAAGGATCACGATAATACAAAGAAATGAGTTTGTGGCTCTGGTGCCTAATTATGTTAACTCAACCCTGGAGATTTATGGTATTCCTGTATCAAAATGAGTGAACTACAGCTTTTTACTGTACATGAAGGTTTTTACAGTTATTTAAGTGAGAAGCATTTGTAGTATTATATTACAATTTCAGAAAAAAAGCAAAACTGCAAAAAGTGTTCTGGTTTTTTTTTTTTACAAAAAGCAGAACTTTGAAACTGAAATTCAATCATTTCAGAGAAATCAGTTTCCATAACAGGGAGGAATGAAGGTGGGTTCCTAGGCAGCATCATCATATGAGGACATCATAGGGTGAGCAGTTTCATATTCCTTGTACACAGTTTCAATCTTTCAGTTAATTTCTAGGCACCTTGCTCACCCCTATATTATCTAGAACTCTGCAAAAAGAATAAAATGGGCCATGCTCATGAATATCACTATTCTATATACTTTTCAGTGAAGGAGCTTGGGAATCAGCAGTAAATTGTTGGGGACAGCATGACAGCTCAAAACACACAGAAATCAAACTCCCTGTCTTGCTTCCTGCAGGTGAGGAGTGAGTGGGAAAGAAAAGGAGACAGAAACTCTAACCAGGAAACATACGTTGCTCTGAGCTCAGGGTCACCGCAAGGTTAATCATCATCATCACCCGCAGCAAGGGTACTGAAGGGGAGCATGTTTTGATCTTGTGGGTCATCCCTCACCAAGCAGTTCCATATGCCTGAGGCTGCTCAGCCAAGCCCTGCTCTGTGTTGGGAGCTCTCGCAAAGCACAGCTTAGCCCTTGGAGCAGGTCTCCTCTGTCGCCTGGCAGCATGATGTCCTGCACGTACCCTATTTTGCTGAAAGGCCAGAGTTAACATTCAGATCATCTGAACAAATACATTAGACACACTCAAAACCTTGTGGACGTCACTTCCCCCACCACCCACGAGTGAAAGACCAGACTGTCTAAACTGCAGGTGCCTGCAAGGAGACCAAAGTGTTAATGCCGTTCAGTTTCATCTACTAATCTACTTTTCTATGCCTCTCCATGCCTACCTCCTGGCATGTGATTCAGCACTGCTGTCATTAGTTGTCTAGCATTAAGTTGCCTAAATGTAACCAACTTGTTTTGTCCTTCAGTGGGAAGAAATAGGCATGTTTAGCTGGTGATTCATGTACTTTAGATTCCTGTCTAGGGACGATTTGCCTGTCTCCCACCATTCACTGAAGAGAAAGCCTGGGAAGCTAACTTCTGAACTGTCAGAGGTTTAATGTTAAATGAGATTAATCCATCCCTAGGCTCCTACTCGTGAGCTATTTGACTATCGATTATAAAGTAGAACAAGTATTATTGGAAGAAATAAAATTCAGGTGTAAGATAAAATTGCTTTCATATTTTGAAGTCATGTGTATGCAATGTATCTTACCATTAACAATGAAGAAAAGCTTTGTTTGTGTACCTGGGCATATGTTTATGTACGCAAAAAAGATTAAGGTGTGTTAGTGAAAACGACTATTTGTAGCTGGATACATGTGACAAAGTTTCAAGCACTCAAAGATTCCTTTTAGTTTTGTTTATATATGCATATACGCATAGAAAGGGATCAAAATGGAAACATGGAAACCTATTTGTCCATGACAGTGTACATCTAAAGTCCAAGTACACATTTAATGTTCTTCAATGATATGCTATCACATGACCTGCAGTCCCTTCAAAACTCTCCTTTTTTATGCAATTGCATACCAGTACACATATGTAGCATACATATACTACAGTATATGTAACAGTAGTTCCAAGTTAAGTTTAGTTTGAAATATTGCCTATATGCATAGCAGAGGTGAATATATAAATGTACACTTGTGTATACCTATGGTCAATTGTTCCATATACCTGTATGCAATGTAATTCCTGCTATGTCAAACCTGTATGACTTGCTCCATCCTTCGTTGCTTCTTCATGTTACTTTGCAACTAGAAAACAGCCTTGAAGATTTCACTGTAGGTAACTTGAAGTAAGATGGTGAAAGACATGTAATGAGCTCTAAACTTATTTCTATTCCCTTTGCAGACGGTGTTTGCAAGAATCATAGAATCATAGAATCATAGAATAGTAAGGGTTGGAAAGGACCTCAAGATCATCGAGTTCCAAGACAAGAGAGATCTCGTGCTGCTCTATGACACTGCTGAAGAACATGCTGCCAAACCGTGGTGAGATGTGAGCTTAAAAACAGCCCAGGTGCTCATAGTGAGATCGATCACCTTCAGGGTTGTCCTATTCCAGGACCGGAACAGTAACACCTCTTTGAACAAAGCACAGTGGAGGACTGTGCCTCATCAATGTGGGAAAAATAAGTAAAAATAAAAGCATGTTAGTCATGAAATAATTCATTTGGAATATGTACCCAAATCTTGTAGATTTTAAACATTCCTTCCTATTATGTTTATTTTATGCAGAAACTGATTGTGTTGTGACTAATGAGCTGTTGTCAGGAACAAAAAATCAATCAGTTGTTCAGATTTAAATCTGTACTTTCATAAAAGCTTATCTGCTCTATAGACTTAATTTCTTTTCATGTAATAATACAGGCAATCATTAATGCATAAGTTATAAACAATAATAATAACAAAAATAAATCAGCTGTTTTTTCAGCTGCAACTCTCAGGTTCTATTTAATTTACTTTTGAAAATATATCTCAGGGCCAAAAGTTGCCCTTACTTGTATTTCTCTCTGAAGTCAAGAGAAACTGTGCGTGTAGATCTGAGCTTAAAATCTGTACCAGTGGAATACTTGTTTTTATTTTTACCCTATACACACACAAATCGCATCTGTGATCTACCCTGATCCAAAATCTTCTGAAATCAAAGGAAGTTTGTAATTATTTCAATGTATTTTGGAATGGAACTAAATTGTCATGAAATGGTTTTAATTAAAAAAAAAAAAAAAGCTAGTTCTTCAAAGCCAAAAATTTCATGAGAAATAGCTGGTTTTGATATGTTGAGAGTGTTGAAAATTATTTGGAAAGAAAGGTTTGGAATTGTTGAAATGTACAAAAAAAAGCTCTGCTTTTACACTTCTCTTCATTATTTTTTTAATTTAGAAATATTGACCACAATAAAAATAATGTTGTTTACGTAGGATTTTAAAGGAAATGTTTCCTTATTATCAAACTGAAAATACGAAAGTGTTTGAATTAATTTTTTTTCCATTTTCTTTCAAAAATGTTGTGAAATTGGAGGTTTCCATCCTCATCCTTAATGGGATTTTTTAAAGTGTGAAGAAAATTGGTGAAGAGATGAGTTTGTGAAGAACTCTTCTTTGATTCAGACCTTCAGTAGCAGAATGACTATGGAGCAAATTCATACTTTGTGGTAATGCCAGCTGTAATTTCCTTTGTACTTAGTTAAGCCCATTAAAATGAGACAGAGCTTTCTCAACAGTAACCATTCCTGTTGTGCTTAAACAGGTGGCATTAACAAAAAAATAACACCAAATTATTTGTCTCTCCCCAACCCCACTAAACCCTCCAACAAACATATTTGCTGTCACCAGAGGAGGGAAGCATAGATAACTTGAATCAGCTCTGTGTTACAGGTTGCTAATGTGTCTTAACATTCAGCTGTTCAGTGTGATTTTGATGGACAGGCCTTTCAGTCTTCTCGCAGCATTATAGAATAAATTCTTATTATTATTGTGTTAAATGTTGTCTGAAATACCATAACAGTATAAAGTGATAATTGAGGAGTGCTCTGTTATTGTAGAAGAATTCATATTCTTTAAGGAAATACATTAATAAACAGATTTAGGACATACCTCATTAAACTTAAATGAGATACTCTCTCGAGTGATAGAAGTTCATTAAAAAATAACTAAGAGATTGACAAGAAAAAAAGTGCAGATTTATTTTATTTACAACAAGCCTTAATTTGCATGAACATCATGGACATATGTGAACCACAGGGGGGGAAAAAAAAAAAAAGAGGAAAAGAGGGGAAAAAAAGTCCAGTGGAACTGAGAAGGAATTGCAATAATCAAAAATGACTTCCATGATGCTTTAACTCCTAGTGCCAAACATTTGAGTTAGAAATAACCATAGAGTCATAGCATAGTTAGGGTTGGAAAGGACCTTAAGATCATCTAGTTCCAACCCCCCTGCCATGGGCAGGGACACCTCCCACTAAACCATGCCATCCAAGGCTCTGTCCAACCAGGACTTGAAGACCACCAGCAATGGAGCATTCACAACTTCCCTGGGCAACCCATTCCAGGGCCTCACCACCCTCACAGTAAAGAATTTCTTCCTCAGATCCAATCTAAACTTCCTCTGTTTAAGTTTAAACCCATTACCCCTTGTCCTCTCACCACAGTCCCTAATGAAGAGTCCCTCCCCAGCATCCCTATAGGCCCCCTTCAGGTATTGGAAGGCTGCTATGAGGTCTCCACGCAGCCTTCTCTTCTCCAGGCTGAACAGCCCCAATTTTCTCAGCCTATCTTCATACGGGAGGTGCTCCAGTCCCCTGATCATCCTCGTGGCCCTCCTCTGGACTTGTTCCAACAGTTCCATGTCCTTTTGATGTTGAGGACACCAGAACTGCACACAATACTCCAAATGAGGTCTCACGAGAGCAGAGTAGAGGGGCAGGATTGCCTCCCTCGACCTGCTGGTCACACTCCTTTTGATGCAGCCCAGAATACGGTTGGCTTTCTGGGCTGCAAGCACACACTGCCGGCTCATGTTCATTTTTTCATCAACCCACACCCCCAAGTCCTTCTCCACAGGGCTGCTCTGAATCTCCTCCCCACCCAATCTGTAGCTGTGCCTGGCATTGCTCCAACCCAGGTGTAGGACCTTGCACTTGGCATGGTTAAACTTCATCAGGTTGGCATCAGCCCACCTCACAAGCGTGTCAAGGTCCCTCTGGATGGCATTCCTTCCCTCCAACTTATCAACCAAACCACACAGCTTGGTGTCATCAGCAAAATTGCTGAGGGCGCACTCAATCCCACTGTCCATGTCACCCACAAAGATGTTGAACAGGACCGGTCCCAACACCGATCCCTGGGGGACACCACTCGTTACTGGTCTCCAGCTGGACATTGAGCCATTGAGCACAACTCTTTGCGTGTGGCCATCCAGCCAGTTCTTTATCCACCGAGTGGTCCACCTATCAAATTGATGTCTCTCCAACTTAGAGAGAAGGATGTCGTGTGAGACAGTGTCAAATGCTTTACACAAGTCCAGGAGATGACATCAACTGCTCTATCTCTGTCCATCAGTTCCGTAGCCCCTTCATAGAAGGCCACCAGATTGGTCAGGCAGGATTTCCCCTTAGTGAAGCCATGCTGGCTGTCACCAACCATCTTGTTGTTTTTCATTTGCCTCAGCATGCCTTCCAGGAGAATCCGCTCCAAGATTTTGCCAGGCACAGAGGTGAGACTGACTGGTCTGTAGTTCCCTGGCTCATCCATTTTTCCCTTCTTGAAAATGGGGGTTGTATTTCTCTTTTTCCAGTCATCGGGAACTTCACCTGACTGCCATGATTTTTCAAATATGATGGACAGTGGCTTAGCAACTTCATTTGCCAGCTCCTTCAGGACCCGCAGATGGATTTCATCCGGTCCCATGGACTTGTGTGCGTTCAGGTTCCGAAGATGGTCTCAAACTATATCCTCTCCTACAGTGGGCCCAGGGTCTTCAATCTCACAATCCCTGCGTCTGCCTTCCAAGACTTGGATGGTGTGGTCAGAACATTTGCTGGTGGAGACCGAGGCAAAGAAGTCATTAAGAACCTCAAGCCTTCTCCAAATCCAGGGTAGCCAGTTCTCCCAATAGCTTCTGGAGAGGGCCCACGTTGTCCCTAGCCTGTCTTTTATTTGCAATGTACCTATAGAATCCCTTCCTGTTATCTTTAACATCCCTAGCCAAGTTGAATTCTAACTGGGCCTTAGCTTTCCTAACCTGGTCCCTAGCTTCCCGGACAGCATCCCTGTATTCTTCCCAGGCCGCCTGACCTTGCTTCCACCTTTTATAAGCCTCTTTGTTCCTTTGAATTTTCCTCAGCAGCTCCTTATCCATCCAAGGAGGTCTCCTGACCCTCCTGTTAAACTTCCTTCTCGTAGGGATGCAACAGTCCTGAGCTTGTAGTAGGTGATCCTTGAACACCAACCAACAGCCTTGGGCCCCCCTGCTCTCTAAGGCTATATCTCACGCAACCTTACTAAGAAGGTTCCTGAAGAGGCCAAAGTCTGCTCTCTTGAAGTTCAGGGCAGTGAGCTTGCTGCACGCTCTTCTCATTGTCCTGAGGATCTCAAACTCGACCATCTCATGATCGCTGCAATCAAGGCTGCCCTGGAGCGTTACATTCCCAACCAGCCCTTCCCCGTTGGTGAGGACGAGGTCAAGCATGGCACCTCTCCTTGTCGGCTCCTCTATTACTTGCAGAAGGAAGTTGTCTTCCACGCAATCGAGGAACCTTCTGGATACCAGCTACTATGAAAAAAATGAACTCTATCCCAGCCAAAACCAGAGCACATAGTAATCATTTTTGTGTGCATCTTTTTTTTCAGTTCAACATGTCTGATATGAGCCCTGCATTACGGCCAGTGAAACAGCACTTTCGGAGGGTATGTGTTAATGTGTTTTGCAATATGGCACATACTCTCTTGGGGATACTTGGGGCGTAGTTTTGGAGAACCGTGGAGGACCAAAGGATGCGAATTTGGTGAAGATACATCCATACTGACATCAGTGAACTATCCCCAGAGCTGTTTATCATCTCAGAAGTAAGTTGGTTCAGCCCACAAGAGATACTGAAAACAAATTAACAAATTTATGACATGACCAATTTGGGGAAAAAAAAATAGAAGGTAAGTTACTTGACAGTGTAGGCATACCAGTAGGGTATTCTGCATTCTGCAGATCCTCCTTGCCATTACTTTCTTCACTGGAGTTGCTGCTCACCACGAGAAAGCTTCCTTTCTAAACTTCATGATCAATGCAGTGTTGATATTCTAGCTCTGAAATTTTTATTGCAGGGCCATAGCAGCACTTCTTCATCCTTTTCTGAGGTCTACAATTATTGCCATCAAAAGCAGGAATTAGTTGAGTGAACTGGGAATATTTCACTGTCATGTTTACTAGAGGATGAATGTTTCTTTCATGGGGAAGATAACCTTAGCAGGCTGAATCAGGTGCTCCTTTCAGCACTAAGAAAAGGCTAATTACTGCAGCTGTATACCACAGGCTGCATATGTTAGAAGATGCAAGGGCAGCTAAAGTACAGATACATGACCCAGCACTGCAGAGGATGCAAGTGTGAAAGTCTGCCTGAGGGTCAACATCTTCTGTTAGAAGTCCTAAGCTATGTGTTATCAATGTTCCTCTACCAAAAAACCTGTTCTAGGGGAAGGCTGACACTGCTGCTGAGACTATTTTTGCCTGTAGCTGTCCTTTCAAGTAAGAGCCATGAGCTACCTTTAGAGAATTACATGAAGCTTCTCCCTTCCAGAGGCTGAGGAATGCAATCCACCCTTTGAGTCCCTTGAGGAAAAATTCTTTCTCCAACCACGGTCAGGACATTGTGTGAAGAAGGACTTGGCTGCTTTTCTGGTGCCCTCAAACCTTCTTAATATAAGGCACACAGGAGCCTGGTCTGAGCCAAAGCTTACATCAAGACTCCTAAAAAGGACTGGGTCTGTGGCAAGTTTTGAAGTGGAACATGGACTACAGCACTTCTAAACAGAAAGCAAATGTTTGCAGCAATTTTTTTCAGCTTCCTATGATCTTTTGGGGAAGGAATGGGAGATGGAATATTCTTCTGGAACATGCTTCTCCTGAAGGACAAAAAGCGGTTCTGTGGAACATCGTTTTAGCAACGCTGAAGGGCTAGAAAGGCAGCTCTTAAAATCAGAATACTTAGTTACTGAACAATCCTCAGTACTGGAAAAAACATTTCCTTAACCTAACATTACAAAAACTGCTTTTGCTGATTTTGAAGTGATGAATAGAATGTTACACACTAACACTCTCTTTAACTAAACAAACACGTAACTAAATATTTACTTAAAAAAATTATGGTTTGCTGCTGCTTAGAGAAGGGGATTCTGCCAAAGGCTTCTATCTGGCAATCACAGAGTCATAAGCAAGACTCAAGGGGAAGTTGTTCTCTGTTTTGGGGGACAGGCCTAACAGAATTAGAACATATATGGATCAGTGACCATCTCTCCTATTAGCACTAAGGTTTATAGAATGCTTATAAGTTAGCATGTTCTAAAAAAATATGTTCAAAAAAAAGTATACCATGTAGTTCTGTCACTGGGGAAAAAAGTATTCCAGGAATGTAAATGGAATTAAATATGAAAATTTAACTTTACAGTGAATTGGCTCCTGATGCACCTAATAGCGCAGACTTCCTATTGGAGTACTAATTCTTCTTTAAAAATAAAACTAGATGAAAAAAAAAAAGAAAGAAAAAAACCCTGATATTCAAGTCACCTAAATTCATAATTTAGTGCTTCTGGTTCTTGGAGCAGAAGCTATAAAGTTCTTTGTTTTTTACATGATGTGTGCAGAACTTAGGCACCTTGCAATTGAATATACGGCAGCCACCAATATGACAAATAGTATCTCAAACATTAAAAAAAGCATGGAGACAAGACTATCCTAAGCAGATTGGATGTCCCTTTGAAATTCCTCCATAGCCATAGACTCCACAGGCACCTGACTGTAGAAGAAACTAAAGCTCTTGCTTTGGATTAAGGTCCAGTGTTTGAGTTTAGGTGGATAGGACCATAACACAGAAGCCTTGTATAGCCTTCTCTGAATCTGGCTTTCCTATGAAAAAGACAAGACTAAGGCACCTGATTTATCTCTTTGGATAAAGAATTAGCAATTTTTTCCTGAAGTGGATGACTAAGAGTAGCAATACACACATTTAAAGTATTCATCGTACTTCCACTTCATGTATCTGTATTTATTATATAATCTTCATGTTCCTTTCTCCTTTCTGTAACTACAGAACAAAGGATTCTTCCCACTGAAGAGCATTTAGTGGAGAACAGAAATTATACAGAATTCTGTAACTGTGAGTTAGGGAAACATTTTTCCCACAAAATTCACTAAATGGAGGCCACCTAATGAAGCTACTAGTAGAGGGGTCATGAAACTTTTTCATAAAATGGCTGACTAGATATTCCTTGTATATAATGCAGATCAACAAAAGCATGAATGGGTTCAAAGTGGAGTTAGACAAATATGGCAGAAGAGTTCATCAGTGACTGTTTAGCACAACGATTTGAATTCAACTCTCAACTCATTTGATCATAAAAATACAGAAAGGTGGTTTACAAACAGATACCCTACTCCTTTACAGAAACTTATTCTAAGTAACTGCTCCTGAGTGGTATCAAAGACAGAGCTATGGGGATATTTATCTTATTTGGCCTAGTATTTCTTAAGGTCTTCGCCCCCTGAGGAGACTGACAAAGGTAGATGTGGAAGGAAGGCTGTTTATGTCATAGTCATACCACTGCATAACAAATTATTTAGGAAAGTTCCTTGTGTTACATCTTCTCTGCACTCTTTCAGCAGCTTCTTGCACCCTACATACCTCCTTAATAACCTACAGAACTTTGAACTACTGAATGCTTGTGACTGGGACTCCACGGCTTTTTAGCAGTCAAATTGTCTCAGTTGTGTCACTTGGTCACAATTAATTTGCCTTGTCACTACCTATTCCTGGGATGCTATCATGTCGGTGGTATGTACATGCTAACACAGTCTCTTTCCCATAGAAGCTGTTGTCTGCTGTCCCTATTTTGATTATTTCTACAACTATGTCAACTAGCTGGAGCTTCTGGTTGACATATTTCTTTTGTTTTCCAGCAAGTTTCCTACCAAGGAATGCACTGCAAAGTGAAAGACCTATGATATTAGCTTAGGAAAGGGATAATCTTCTAAGCGCAGAGGTATATCCAAGGCATTTCTTAGCAAAATTCTGGATTCTGGCTTTAGGCTCCTTCTATGAGAATAATGGATGGTAAAAATTGATGTAGCTCATTCAGACATGGGTAAATATGAACAATTGCTCTCACTGTTCATCTGCTTGCTGATTCTGGGATAGATGCGAAAAGTTGAACCTTACATTTTATCTTTGAGTAGGATAGGGAACACCAAGCTCTGAGAGAAATTGTGTGGGGGCCTTTGAGAAGGATTGTTTTTTAATGAACATGTAAAACCTCATCTACTGCCAAATATGTTACAAACACAGAAGAGCAAATTAAAATTTTTGAAAGAAAACAGTATGAAATTTCTAACAAGTAGAATTAAAATGGTGAGAAAGTCATGTGGGAATATCCTGAGGGAATGTGGAGACATTGCTTCTGAGGGAGAAATATTGCTCATAGTCAATGACGACAGATGCAGCTGATTACAATACTAGGCTGGAGGTACAATTGTATTTACTGTTTGTGTAACTGCAGACAGTATGTTCTACCTATACATACGCTTTCTTGTCTTCGTTCCTCAGTCTTGTATTGATTGAATGCAGGTGACAGAAAAGGTTACTTGGTAGAAATACTGTGATTAATTATTTTCTCTAGCCTTTGTATTTCTTAGATATTTTTAAATGTTATTTGAATATATATTGTTAAAATGTGTTTCCTTTTCTTATAAAAATTGTTGATAGAAAACATATTTTTTCTAGCTTTATGTGAAATGAAAAAAAATAAAGAGAGAGAAAAAGCTTTATTATATATTATAGTGAATATACATATAGGCTGTGCACAGCTTAAAACTCATTTTTAGCGAATACCACTGGCACCCTAATCCAACCATAGTTTTTAAAGTGAGCTCATGTTTACAGAATTATAAAGCAAATAATAAATAGCCAATGTTAAAATAAATTAAAATATATAAGTAGATGCATAGGCCTAAATCCATCAGAGCTGACCAGAGCTTGCTGTATATCAGTTATGGAGACAAGGATGGAGTTCAAGAGTTTGTTCTTAAATTTCTCCTTCCCCTTCACAATCACTCATTCATTCAATTGTTAGAGATAGCATATGGAGACACCATGTGCTACCAGAGCAAATTTCTCTGATGTCAATAAAAATTGCAGTGTAATGTAAATATACCTTATCTGTGTCACTAATTGTGGGCCAAATTGAGACCTGAGAGATAGCAAATGGATTGGGAAATAAAGGACTGTTTAATGACAGCAAAAGCGACAGAATTTGGACCTTGGAGCAAGATTTCTCAAGTAAAGACCTTGAGGCCAAATGCAGCTCATGATGCCCAGCCAAAGCTCCAGACAAATGAGTCTGCCTGGGGAGCAGCCTCAAATCCAGACCAGGTGAGTGATAACAGGATAAGAGCCGTGTGATCTTACTCATATATATGCATGGGGCAGGGAGAAGTAGCTGCAAGAAGCAGCTACAAGGACACAAGCACATCCTACTCCTCCCATTCATGTGCTTCTGAGCATACTCCTACTTGAGGGTTGATCTGTGTCTTCTTTGTTATTTCTTGTCTCCTTTCAAAAAGGAGTATACATTTTTTTATTTTTCCCAACTACTCTGTTCTCAGTGGAATCTTGAAAGTAAATTCATTGAAGATGTTCCAAAATCCTTCACCATATTTTTTTTACAGAAACCAGAATTTGGCCCCTAAAGTACATGACTGAAGTTCATTCTCCATGCATCTAGTTGTTATGCTTCCTCTTTTCTTAAGCTGGTCCATCCAAAGAAGTGCTTTGGCTTGAACTCTAAAATTATCATAAAATCTTGCACACAAATAAATTCTTTAGGCACAGTTCCATGTTTGTCAGTCAGTGAATATTTTTTAATGATTGTTATAAGAAATAGAAACACAGGACTAGAACAGTTGATAGGGTAAGTGTACATGGTACACATACATAATGTACCTTTTAATAACTTGAATAAGATTATCTGCAATGCCTGTTTACCTAAGAAAAGTCACAATGGCACATTTACACAGACAATCTGCTAGTGAAATTACTCACCAGACTTTTCATGGTTACACTGCTTGAATCTTAGCTCACTTCTTTTCCCTGTCCTTAAGAGTGTCCCTTCATGTAGTCTCTGTGATTAGTCTGTTATAAAAAGGACTGGCATTTGGCAGCGTTGATGCAAGCCAGCCAGTGTCACTTGGTCTCCAGGTGAGGGGATGATCCCTGTCTTTCTTTTAGACAGCATCATTTCATACACACAACACAGATGATTACACATGAGATTAACATATTTATTTTTCAGCTGGCACTACACACGTCTTTATTTCAACCTGGTAATTACGGCATTAGGTTGATAGGAAGACAGTTGGATGTCAGCACAGCAGTCAAATCTTGTGGGCCTTTCCCTGAAGTTGTCCCTTAAGTGTTGAGACATAAGAAGCATAAAGCCAAAGAGAAACCTGACCACCTGGCAACCTCTGCTGGGTTAACCTGTGCGTCATGATTTTGACACTTATCAATATAGAAGATGAAGTGAAAGAAATAAAGTTATATCCTGTAATATGACCCTTAATATGTCCCTTAGAACATGTATGGCAGGGGAGTTCCCTGAGAGAACGCTTTGGGTGATAGGACTCCTAACTTAAATATCTTAGTTAAGCGCCTAAGTTTGTGAATAAAGGCCAAAGCCCCATTGCTGTCCTTGCAGTCAAAGCCCATCCTGCATAATGCACAATCCAATATTATTCCAGTAACAAGCTTATGTTACATATTCTTGCACAGCCCAAAGCTTTATTATTCTAGCTGTCATCTTCTTAAAAAAAATATGGAGAGAGATCTTCTAGTATATTTTTTATGCTACAGCTTCATGATTCATTCCAACTTGGCTTCAGCACAACATTTTTCCACCCACATAGAAAAGCACGCCAATCCTCCAAGGTTTTGCAATATTCTTTTGTAGTATTACTTTTATCAGGCAATCAAGTAAATATTAATATAACTTTTTTTTTTTAAGGAAAAGCAACTTTTGCTGCCAACTGCACAGCTTTCCATGTGATACTATGAGGTATCAATGTGTATCTTCTTTGAAAAATTCAACTTATATATTTCTAAACATTTGTAACTTTAAACTGCTCATGGGTATGAACTTAATATCATGGGTATTTTTACTTTTTTTTCAATATAGTTTGTGTTGATCAGGACTCAAAGTCTGGTCATTTTATCCATGTGAGTATTTCCATTTGACTCAGAGTAGGTAAAATCAAGCAGCTTTATGAAAACAGTTATGTGCTCTGGTGTAAACACAGTTATGCTGTCATGTAAGTTTTAATGCTATTAAAGCTTATTCTAGACCCTGAATGGGCATAACCTGCATCAGTTTCAGTATTTCCAAAACTGTGATAGCGCATTTAGATTAACATATTTACCAGTTTAACAATATAATTAAACCAGACAAACTTTCAGGTCTAAATCTGATGTCAGAGCATAAGAATCTGCCTCATATACCCTTCAAATGCTGGGGTTTGGACGATTATTTTGAAGATGGGTAAACACATAGATACATAAGAGATACTGCCCAGTTTCACAATATTTTATATGATTAATCACTTTTGCCTGCTCACATAGGTGAGTAAGTATCGTGGCACTTCAAGTGAACGCAATCCAAAGTAAAAGTTGCAGAGCAGAATCTATAAAATACGTAATATAGCAAATAAGCTTTCCAGTCATGCTGTGAAATAAGATTGTTTATTATTTCATGTCATATTGCTGCATGGTAATTTTCAGTTCGTGATCTGGTGGTTCCTGCCCGACATCCTTTCTAAGCTTTTTAATCCACAGCTACAGGAATATAGCTACCACACTTAACCCATGGCTACAGGCTACATAGAGAGCTAGTTCCCAGTCATTAACAAACCAGATGAGACACATGTTCCTTATATTAGTTAGCAAACACACACATACACATACACATGCACATGCACAAAAAAAAAGCTATTTCAGGTTAGCTGGAAGGAATTTATTGTAAAACTTTCAGTTCAACCACCAAACCCCAAAATCCATTATTTTCACATTTCTATTTCCAGCATACGTCAATATGCCATTCCTGTTCATTAATAGTACCACAACCTACCCCTGTCCTTTCTTTCCTGTGAATAGGGCTATTCTTCACACTGCCAGCACTTGTTTACCACTTCTACTGCATTCATTATGAGATACTGGGGAGAATTCAGCTTCCCTGAATTTAAACTATGCAATGCAGGTGTCTGTATCTGAGCTTCTCCAAATTCCCATCAGGGTCAAGGAAAAGCTCAGATGCAGTTCAGTTTGCTAAACATAGGTGTTTTATTGATGTGTTAGATGCTGTGTGTTGCCACTGTTAGGCTGCTCCAGAAAAGCAGAGGTCATCCCTAGGTCTTATGTCTTATCTGCAAGTTTCCTGCAGATATCTCATATTCTTGATGGTCTCAAATGGTACTAAAAGACTGTGCTTAGGCAATCTTAAAACTCTCTATTAACTTTAGTCGGAACTTAACACCTAATTGAGGTGTGGATACCTACACTGCAGACACCATTAATTAGCCTGAACTGAATCCTGCACGCTCACACTTGAGCGGAGTACACACTCGTTTGTTTTGGGGCTTGTGGAGGCTACTCTGACTAACCTATTCTGACTTATTTAGAACTATTAGGAATTCAGACATTCTTCTCATGCTTTTTTCTTTGCAGTTATACTTCAAATACTTACACATAGACTCAAGAATCCCCCATCATTTGTAGACAGAAAGTAATTCACATTGTTTGTGCAGCCCTTTACATCAATGCAATCCATTACTGGCTGGCATAACAAAACAACCAATAAAACACAAAGTCAGGAGGATCATCTGCACACACAATGCTGACTCTGCCCCAGACAAGCAAGCCCCAAGGAAATAAGCTCTTGTGTCTGTCGGAAGCTTTTCTAAAAAGAAACATACTTTTTTCCAGGACCCTTCAATATGGGACCGGTCTTGTTCAACATCTTTGTGGGTGACATGGACAGTGGGATTGAGTGCGCCCTCAGCAAGTTTGCTGATGACACCAAGCTGTGTGGTTCGGTTGATAAGTTGGAGGGAAGGAATGCCATCCAGAGGGACCTTGACACGCTTGTGAGGTGGGCTGATGCCAACCTAATGAAGTTTAACCATGCCAAGTGCAAAGTCCTACTCCTGGGTCGGAGCAATGCCAGGCACAGCTACAGGTTGGGCGGGGAGGAGATTCAGAGCAGCCCTGCGGAGAAGGACTTGGGGGTGTGGGTTGATGAAAAAATGAACATGAGCCGGCAGTGTGCGCTTGCAGCCCAGAAAGCCAACCGTATCCTGGGCTGCATCAAAAGGAGCATGACCAGCAGGTCGAGGGAGGTGCTCCTGCCCCTTTACTCTGCTCTCGTGAGACCTCACTTGGAGTATTGTGTGCAGTTCTGGTGTCCTCAGCATAAAAAGGACATGGAACTGTTAGAACAAGTGCGGAGGAGGGCCATGAGGATGATCAGGGGACTGGAGCACCTCTCGTATGAAGATAGGCTGAGAAAATTGGGGCTGTTCAGCCTGGAGAAGAGAAGGCTGTGTGGAGACCTCATAGCAGCCTTCCAATACCTGAAGGGGGCCTATAGGGATGCTGGGGAGGGACTCTTCATTAGGGACTGTGGTGAGAGGACAAGGGGTAATGGGTTTAAACTTAAACAGGGGAAGTTTAGATTGGATCTGAGGAAGAAATTCTTTACTGTGAGGGTGGTGAGGCCCTGGAATGGGTTGCCCAGGGAGGTTGTGGATGCTTCATCCCTGGCGGCGTTCAAGGTGGGGTTGGACATAGCCTTGGATGGCATGGTTTAGTGGGAGGTGTCCCTGCCCATGGCAGGGGGGTTGGAACTCGATGATCTTGAGGTCCTTTCCAACCCTAACTATTCTATGATTCTATGATTCTTACGCATTTTCGATTCTGAACACCAGCAAGAGCAAACCAAGTCATAAAGAAAAAAAGGAAATTAGGTGCTATAGAGAAAACCACAATCAGCGCCATCTGTAGCCTAATTATGTTCAACAGCACATAGGAGAAAACTCACCTACAAGTGACCAAAACAAATAGACATTCCTAAAGGTTCTCAGGGCTCCCACAAGAAAACATCTTTCTAAGACAGCAGACAAAATTTTAAAGGGCACTGTCCCACTCATATCACACAAATCGTATAGCTGTAAATTGCAGTGAGGTGGTTCTGGACCATTTATTGACTCCCCTGAGAGCTCTGCAGTAAGCCTCTCAAAACCGGAGGTACCCAAGGCTACATCTGCATTAGCAAATACAGAGCAATGCAAATAGCTGCTGAAGGAATGATGTGTATACTGCACGCATTTCAGGGGTTTGACATCAGACTAGTTCTAGTTTGGTCCTGTTGACTAAATTTCCATTAGCAAGTGTTAGGTAGTCTTCTGGAGCCTTAGTGTCATCCAAAAGGAATCCAGCTTGCATGCTTTTAGAAGCTTCATGATGCAAATCAAAGCTTCATCAGCCAGCAGGTCAAGGGAGGTTATGCTGTGACTCTGTTCACTCTGGTGAGACCCATCTGGCGTACTGTGTCCAGCTCTGGAGTCCTCAGTACAGGAAAGATATGGACCTATTGGAAAGGGTCCAGAGGAGGGCCACAACAATCATCAGTGGAGGGAACATGTCTTCTATGAGAAAAGGCTGAGAGAGCTGGGGTTGTTCAGTCTGGGGAAGTGAAGTCTCCAGGGACTTCCTTGCAGACATTCAGTTCTTAAAGGGGGCTTGTAAGAAAGATGGGGACAGACTTTTTAGTATGGCCTGTTGCAATAGGACAAGGGGCAATGGTTTAAAAGAGAGGAGATTCAGACTAGATATAAGGAAGACATTTTTTATGATGAAGGTGGTGAAACATTAGAACAGGTTGCCCAGAGATGTTGCAGAGGCCTCATCCCTGGTACTGTTCAAGGTCAGGGGCTTTGAGCAGCATGATCTAGTTGAAAATGTCCCTGATCATTTCAGAAGGATTGGGATAGGTGAGTTTTAAGGTCACTTCCAACCCATACCATTCTATGATTTTATGACTCTATACTTGGTAAGGGCAGTCAGGACATTCCCTTCAAAGTCACACTCCCAAACTAAACTAAAACACTAATAAAGACCTGTCCTTAAATATTTCCTTCTCCTGTCCTCTGATTTTGGTGGTATGTTCTGATTGTAGTTCCTGGGACACCATTGTACACTGTATACATCCATTAATTTCCAGAGGTATTTCTGTCCTTTAACAGGAGTATTCATTCGGATGAAAAAGAAATAGAGGTCTGGGCAGATGCAGGTAGAAGTGTCTTTATATGATATGACTGTAGTTGCCCAAGTCTATTTTCCAAATTGCAGATGTACATCAAAGAAGTTATCATAATTAACATTCTTCATGAGAAGTTCAGCACAGTCTCCAGAAAATGAATTGTCAGCGATGTAAGCATTAACTAAATAGGGTTATGCCAAGATTTTTGCCCTGCACTTGTTTTGTGACCGTTCTTGCAGCTTCTTGTGCCAGGTTTGGTTACCTGCCACCTTATGCCAGTTCTCTGTATAAAGGAGTATACATGTATTTTACCAGTTTTGTAGTCACTATCCTCTTAGCACACTTAATTTACAGCTTCTTTGCATCTTTACATTTGGTGATGTAGTAAATGGAGGAAAAAGGGTTAACTAGTTTCCAAAGAGTGCTGTTTAACAATGGTTGGATTTCTGAATCATGGATTAGCAAATAATCATTTGTTCTGATGATGTAATATTTGCAACTTACAGTAATGTTACTAAAGGGAGGAGTTCTGTGAAAATTGGTTTGAACTGGTCTCTCTGGTTTATGATCCTTCCTGTTCCCCTGCTCATGCACTGACTTAATCTTACTCAGTGAACACATTTGTTTTCTAATTCTCCTTCAGATCCTAACTAGCAAATAACTCGGAGGAATCCTGCTTTCAAAGCAAAAGAAAGCATCTTAGCACTGGAAAATTATTTACTTCCAGTCACTGCATTCTAACTCAGCATAAAATGAACTCCCTGGGGACTACTGATAAATACATTAATCTTTCTAAGCTTTCATTTGGCAAAGAATCTGGAGTATATCAAGGGTTTCTTTCCAAGGCAGTTCCTGCAAGACAATACTAAATGTTACTTACTGTTATTAAAGGTAAAAAAAAAAAATAGATTACATTAATATATTTGCTACCATATAATGTTTAAAGCACTTTTAGATATCCAGATGGAATTTTTCTTATAGGTGCTAAAAATTGATATTTTATCAGGGCTACAGACTTTCTCAGGAATATCTTGAAATACTTACTGATAAATAGAATTCTGCCTTTTTTTCCCCCTATTTACATCCCTTTCCTGCCACAGACAAGTGAGTGTGGGAGGTGGGAGGAGTAAGGATTATCTCATCACCTTGTACTCATTCACCCCATCAGTGACCACTGTCAAAAAATCAACAGTCGTCATCTGTTGTCACACCACAATGTATACCATGTATACATGTAAAATAAATGGTTACTTTCAAGTGTCATATGCCTGTACAGGGAGTATTTCTGTTAGTAAAGACTAATAAATATTTACTTTCTAACGATACCATAGTGTGTGTCTGATTGTATACAATAAAACAAAACACATGTGAAAGACTGGATGCATTCAAGATGGAAAATCAAGCTTAGACCGTGGAGAGAACAGGAAGGAGGAAGCCATTATTCTGCATGACAGATTGTGGTTGTGGATTTGACAGTTGCAGGATAGAGATTCCTGCCAAATGCCAAGCCACCTCCTCTGCATGTGGCTGCAATGTTTCTCAACTTACAAACCACCTTGATTACATAGTCCTGAGCACAGTCCACTGCTGACTCGAATCTTTTATCTGTAGTAGAACCAAAACATCTCTTCTTAAGATCATGTGATGGATTTGTAGCTGCTCAGATAAAGTGGACTTTTGCAATAAATCCAGTGATTTCTGTACCAGCCCTTTGCCAACAAGAAGCAGCAGAGCTGCTTTTCACTGAGAATCACTGTTTATAAATCGATTTCCTAGCTGAGCATTGAAGATTACATGGACTACCCAAAAGAAGGGCAAGTCGACTCAAAAAAAAATAAAATAAATGCAGTAAGAATACATATAGGATTATGCGAGAACATTCCCAAACTTGAAGTAACTCAAGTAGATTAGCAGACACTGATAATCAAATCACAGAACACATTCGTTTTATATAATAATTTTCTATATTTATATAAAACTTATTCAATAGTAGATACTCTGCAAACAATAATAACATTTTTATCTGCACGCTACATAGTCAAACTGTCATAAATTTTTGTTTGTATTCTTCAGCTTATATTCTAATAAAACCAATGTCAGGTTTTTCTTTTTGGTTTTTTTTTGTTTTTTTTCTTAAGGTTGAAGAAGTTTCTGGCTACTTTCTTATTATTATTAGAAAATGCTTTTGTAAATATCTATACTTATTATCCAACTATAATATGTTGACCTAGAACTTTTCTGAAGAGTATTCATCATATCCTTAAGCATTTGGCTTACTTTTGCATCTTAAGGTCAAATGATTTAGGTAATATCCAGCAGTTTAGTGGTGGTGCAGTCCACTGACCCACTACCAACAAAGACCATTGGAATTTTTCATTACTTTCCAACCCTTCACCCAGTCTTAAAGAATAGATCTCTTGTTGCTGGGACAGAAAGGCTGGTTAAAACTGTGAACACAGTTCATGTTAAATACAATTTCAAAGTTTGTTTTGGTGCTGAGTCACAGCTAAACCAAGTATTTTAAAAATTGCCATAGAATAAAAGGGGTTTTATTTTTACTTTTAAAATTAACTTGGAAGGAAATTCTGACTTCAATTCAACCCAAAATTGTTAGCAATATAATTTATACAACTACAGTTACAGATATTTACTAACTTTTATGGCTTCCTTGTGGAAGTTCATAATAAAACACATGCCATAACATAATATTTGAAACAGGATTGCAGGATAATGGAAAGATATAGTAAACAGCTGTCTTCTTTAATTAGTATGTTCAGTGATTATGTGCTTCTCTTGTGAAGTACCAAACTGTTTCATCAGAACAAAAACATGAGATACTTTGATCTGGAAAATAAGGTAAGATGTTTCAATGATACACTGCAGCCACAATTCATCCTTCCTAACGTTAATCACCTATGTGAGGCATATAAATTAGGGGGTTAGTCACCTCAGACTCCCTCTAATGTCGCAGGAGGAAGATGGGCACTTTCTCAGGGTGTCAGAAAGACTTGGCGGCTCCACAAGAATGGAGAGCCACAATGGCTTGATTATAACGCCAGTGCCTCAGTGGTGTCGGTGGCTGAAGCTGAAGAGACCAAATGCAGGTTCGAGCACTGTGTCATACCTCCTAGTTTCCAAAACAAAATCAATGAAACAGTGTAATTGTTCCTACTTTGGCACTGAGTTTGTAGATTACATTTTTTGAGGAAGACATAAGAAAAATCTGATTCCACAAAAGCTTCTGTGTCATTAGAAAGTAAAGTACATTTCGTCTGAATCATCCCACCAGCTTCAGCTTTATTACCAGTTCATACAGGAAAAGGTGTGCTTTTATTCATCAGCAAGCTGTATCTATGACTTCAGAAATGGCCTTTTACAGGACCTGGAAAGAAGTCATGTTAACTTGCGCTTTGATCTACAGGCAGGTCAAGGAGAAGAGATGATTCTGAGGGACAAAGTGGGGAGATTAGAAGGACTCCTGAACTTCAAGATTAATTCAGCAACAGGCACATGAATCCCTTGGGTGGGTTTGGTTTGGTTTTTGTTTTGTTTTTTTTGTACTCTGAATTATATTGTTTCCTGTTGCAGAAATGTGAACTCAGAATACATTATTGGAAGCCTATGAGAACAAAAACATTATGAGATAATGCAGACACACCTGTCATCTTGAGAAAAAAAATAAGGAAAACGGAATGAGGCTTATATAATGCAGAAGTGACTGCTGTAAATACTGGAACAGCTTAGCCAAGGCCTTTTGCAGCTGAGAGTTAGAGTCCTCCAGGGAAGGAGATGCCACAACTGCTCTAGTTTTTGTACAAGTCGCCTAAAGACTTCAAATGTTACCCACATGCTCAGTACCTTCAGTCAGCTCTTGTTCTTTCCAAATCAAAGACTGACCCAAGATGGAGGAAGAGGTTATTGTCCTTTGTATGCGTTGCTGCTCCCATGCAGAAATTTTGAGGACCCTAGAGGTGCAAGCAGTAAGAAGGGGAAGGTGAGAGACTGCCTCCATCTCACTAGTTCTAGACAGTCTGATCTCAGAGCCTCTTACTCTCCAAAGCATTCAGCTCCTAGTCGTTGGATTTCCTTAGAGGCCGTTACCAACTCCCAGTACATCTGATGTCCTTTTCCTGAGGGAAAACCTACCTCTTGGCACAATTTGCAGATCTTGTACTTTGCTCTCTTAAGTGTCAAGTATGTCCTGACTTCTCCTAACCCTCTCTCCACTCTTCTGCAGAGAAATTCCTCCCACTTGAACTTCACACATACCCCTTCTCATCCTTCAAGGTTAACACTCAAATTCCTAGCAACTCAAAGCCCCAGTTTTTCCTGTCCATCCAACCTCACCTCTCACCTATTGTCCCTCACATGAACTCCCTTGATCCAAGCTTTCTGGCTTCTGCCAGCCCTTCCTTTCCCTACACAGATGTCCTGTTGCCATCTTCTGCTGTCACCATCACTTCAGAGACAGTGCTTCCACTTGATATCTAATCCAGGGTACTCTCTGCCTAGCCCTTAGGGCTTCCTTTAGATCCCTTGGCAGGGATCTAAAGACCACACATTCTCTATCAAGAATCCACTTTGTTGTTTGTTTAGTGGGCAAGAAAAAAAAAAGTACGTACATGAAAATGAGAAAAGACAGAAGACATAGACACAGTAGAAATAACTTTCTTGCCATTGTGAATGGCTTGAAATCAATGTCTACAAGACAGATCAAATGTAGTTGAGATTAAGTGAGAAATACAGGGGTCCAAAAAGGTAAGTAGAATGGGAAACAGTAAAATTCTTTTGCTAAATGAAAGAATTGCTGGGCTCTCGGTTAAGGTGGAAAGGAACTCAAATTGGCATTATTAAGTCTTCCCTAGAATAACGAAAACTACGTACAGTTGTAGTCTGTGTGGATGGCATATCCTACTTTGAATTCACAGACGAGATCCTGTAAGTAGGTGCCTACCATCTCTTCTCAAAAACATACTTCTGAAACATGCTGGTGACGTGTTAATGCCTATTTACTACAAGCAAAGCTGTGGAGGACAAAGTAGGGGACCAGGATTTAATTTCTGCCAGTTTTTCAGGTGCCAAATTTCCTACTTATCTAAGTTGAACTGAAAGGGTGTTGACCAGAGGGTTTGTAAACAGGCCTTGAAGGAGGGAGCTCTCTCCAAACCTGCTTTTTGCAGGTTACAGAATAATGCACAATTGCAGAGGTGTCTGTCAAGTGACTTCCGAATTTCAGCTACATAGTAAAAAAACTTCAAAAGGAAGAGTAGAGAGTGTGCCTGAAACCCCATGTCTCCCTCTCTAAACAACATCACCCCTGGGGAGGACATTTTCCTTGTAGAAACATTGGCTTCAGCCCCTTCAGTCAGAGAAAAGCGTTGAGCCTGAGTCTAGCTTCCTAAGCAAATGGCTTAACCACAGGATATTGTATGAACGGTGGGTGGCAGATCCTCCTCCACTGTCTGTTCTAAAAAATCACCCACAAAGCATTTTCCAAGGAGCCTTCTGGGTGTGCACGTGGTGTTTTTTGGGAATGTCTGCAGGTTTGAGCCCCCCAGGAGACTTCAGCAGAGGAATGCCTAGCTTCTTAGGTGGGAGATAGCTATCAGGCTGCTCAGACTGCTTAAACTATTCTGGGCATGTGCCGAGGCAGAGCTCCGGACACCCAGAAGAGCTGAAGCTCAGACAGTCAGGTGCCTACAGCAAGACTCAAACAAAGCACCTAAGCATTTATGGTGCAACTGAGGAGAATTTCATCAAAGAAATAGAAAAGTGATTTTCCCAATAAAGTTTGCCCCACTAAAATACCCAAAATTTTCATTACAAAATTTACTTTGATGCTGAAAATTACACCACTGACACCTTGGCTAAACTGAATATCTAGACTGCCATTTTCCTGGAGTGCATTTGGGATTTACAAAGTAGGTATTCTATTGCCTGAGACCCCCAAAGATCACAGTCTTCTAAGCATGCTGAGATTATGTGTAACGCATATCAACAGACTGGGTTCCGCACAGGGCAGAGCTGCCATGGTCACTTTAATTCAAAAGCAGTGGTATGGGAGAAGCAGTGGTGGTTGTGGAGGTGGCATCCACTTTTTGCATACTAGCCTACAGGACCAATAGCCTACACAGCCATGGATGACCCAGGTTCATTGAATTTTGGCATCAGACTGCAACAGCAGATAAATCCTTCCCAGTGAAGCCGTGGTATTATCTGGCAAGACTTTTATGATAAGGTAATTGGTGGTTTTTTTGTGGTATTCATAATGAAGTACATTTTGAAAAACTCACAGAACATTTTCTTGTCCCAGCTGATCTTTCGCATGGACCAGTTTGGTCCACAGTTTAATTAATCTTTTCTGTTCAATAAGGTTCCCTGCTCTGTAAAAGAATAACTCAGTCTAACATGCCATATTCCAGATGGATGGGGACTGCATCACAGCTACTTACCCCTGCCTGTGACAAGGATGAGTTTAGCCCACTTCCACTGAAAAGGGCAAGCAGTGACAGCAGCTGTCTGTTGGGACAAGATGATGATGAAGTGTGAATAACAAGTCTCCCTTTCAGATAGATATTATGCAGATTATTCTTATTTGGTAACACCCGGAGTTACTGAGAAACTTAAACACATGCTGTTTGGTTAAGTAAACTATGAAAGTATATGGGAACCCAAAGGCACTGTAAAAACTAAAAGCTCAACCTCCTTGCCAGATGGAATTCAAAATTCTGCAAAGCTGGTGAACGTAGGCTGGAGAAAACAAAAGACAGCAATGTTATCTGTGACAGAAGAAGAAAAATAGGAAACTCAGCAGAGGGTTTAAAGATGTCTGTGGAGGTGGGTGAGTCACTGCTGCTCACACTTTGAAGTGAGTGAGACAAGCCTGTGCGTCATATATTATTTCCTCTTAATCTGCAGAGAACAGGCCATCCCAAGCCATTGATGGAAGCCAAACACTTCAAGCACAAACGAAACGTGACTGGACATGGGTTTCTCTTAGTCAAGCATCCTGGGAGCCTAGAACAGCAAGTCAGACTGTCAGCAGTTGAAATACCTTTGGTTACAGGTTAACAACGTGGTGATAAAAATGAACTGCGGCTGAAACTAAGCCTACGTGGGCCTAATGGAATTAGGAGCCAAGTTTCATACCACTATAGGGCTGATACTACACCCACTGAAGTCAATTATAATCTTTCCATGAATAACAGAGGCAGATCCTTTCATCTCTCTATGCCCATAGTTATAAAACAGGGATAACGGTACTTTCTTTCTCTTATGTTTACAGCCTCAAAAACATTTTGTGGCAAGGACTGTCTCTTTCTAGGCACTCTGTGTGTCATTTAACACCTCAGGATTTCTCTCTTGTTTGGAATTTGAACCTAGACAAAAAACATGAAGACAGGCATGACATTTCAAGCAGATACAATGTTTGTTGTATACAGAATACCACAGACTTGTGTAGATCTGAAGACATAAATCTATAGCTACCATTAGAAACTGTGTGAGTGCTACTGGCAGTTTTTGAAACCCCTGTCTAAAAACTCTGGGGATTTTATTTCTTCTTCTTTGCACTACTACAGTAGTATAAAGCATATGAAGGCAGCATAGCTGTTGAATGCCTAAAAATTTCATAGGAGTCTACAGATGCAAGGCTAACACCATCAGTAAAGATAACTGTGAAGTTGAATGAGTTGGATATTTATGTATCTATTAGTCATACAGTACTGCTGAAATGTATAGCTCAATATATTGCACTAAGAACAGTCTCTAGCACCTACGGGACATAAAATCCCATACAAATACAGTATAAACATATACACCCCATGGAAGGACATCAATCTTCATTTAGGGTTAAGTAGACAGAGTAGGCCCTTTCTAGGCTCTCAGCACCTAATTAAGGAATATGATCAAGTAAAACAGGGTTAACACTCGAGACGAAACTTTCCTGAGAGTCCTCAGATGTCTTCAGTTAGATCTCCAGATCCTCTCAAACTGCTGCCACGTCACAGCGTATCTGAAAGATCACAGATTCAGGAGAAAAGCCTGAAGTAACAGCCCACCAGTCTTCCATAGTTTGCAAAGCCCTTCCATCTTGAAAACCTCATGTCTGAACTAGTTTAAACTGGCCATTCTAAGGCTAAAAGAATCTCTCCAAATTATAGACTCTTTCAAAATTTTTGTAAGCCAAATATTTTGTTGTTGCTCTTGGAAGAAAACAAATCCTTGGGCAACTGAGCATAGAAAACAGGGCTGAACAACCTGTTTAGAAATCCCAACCTGCCTAAACATAGCAAGTTTCAGCTTGACGAAGACTGATTGTGCTGAGGATGGCCTGAAGCCCACAAAACACAGCTAACTTCCGTGTTAGCAGCTTCGGTGAGCGGGGGGAGACACTTTCATTTTAAAAGAAGGCTCCATGCAGCCATTTTAACTGGATTTAGTTTTACTCACAAAACATAAACAAGAAAAAATATATTAAAAAAAAAAAAAAAAAAAAAAAAAAAAAAAAAAAAACTATTGAAATAATATAGGTGTCATTTTTTCAGTATTATAGAAACAATCTCTGAGATGTTTGTCAGGGTTTTATGGATGCCAATATCTTCCACTGCTTATTTAAAAAGGTCCCAGATGTGGAAAATTTCCTTGAATCGCTTATGGTGGTGGTGGAAAAATGTAGAAGAAAGGAGCAAAGGGGACTGATTCACTACAGTGTTTTATTCCAAAATGACACATGGAGGTAATACTGCTGGGATTGGTTGAGTCATGTAAACATATTTTAGCTCAGAATATCTATGAACATTTTGAGGAAGGGGACGCTGTCTCCTACTACTTCAAAATAGCATGAAATGTTTTTTATGTAAAACAGTAGGGGCTGCCAATAATTCACCAGGCTGGTTGAAAACACTTTCACATGACTTCAGGTAACCATATGTTACAAACTAGCTGAGACCTGGGAAAACACTCTAGGCAGTGGTAGGCAGACAGGTAAACTTAGCTTCATGCTTTGCTTTCAGAAGTTCCAGTACATACTGCCACAACCAGTTTTTGTTTTGTTGTTTTTTTTTTCCCAGAGAACCAGTCTGTAACCACAGACAAATGTTTTTCTCTGTTGAAACTCATCCTTATGGCACGGCAGCCTGCCTAATTCTTGGTTATACTGCATACGTAATAAGAATGCTCAAACATAAAAAGGATGAAAGACCAAAGTGGGAGAAATATTCCCTCAATTTCATTTTCCAGAAAAGCAGAATCTGGCATACCTACATCTTTTTGTTGGTTCCCAATGCTGAAACAGTGGAAGTGAACAGCAACCACTGATGCCACTTAGGCTTCTTTGTTAATTTTTTCTACATATTCTTTGTCTTATACTCTGGATTGAACTCACTGTGTTCCATAGCCTGAGATATACAGATCCTTCCTTCTAGTTTCTGTTGTCTAGAATCTGTCATCTAGTATCTGCTTTGTTCACCTTTTGTGTCTAACCTTGTAAATCATCCCTTATCACACTTGTGCAATTGTGCCAATAAAAATTTCAATAAAATAATGTTACAAGGCCTTAAGTTCATCCTACAACTCCGTCAAAAGACCAGTTCAGGGTGAAAACCAAGATTTTCTTCACTGCTTGGCCTAAAAATTCATCCTCAGCATCTGAAAGTCAAACTGTTTTTTCTCCATATATTTAAACAGCTACAAAAATTGATCTATGGAAATCTAGGTCCCAGTTCAACAAAGCACAACAATTTGCTTAATAATGGATAAGACAAAACTGATCCAGCTCCTTTTTCCGTATATGGTCTGTGCAAGGCCACCCAGAGCTAAGGAAGAAAGAAAATTATTTTCATAAGCAGCACAGGTGGGCACAACTGAAGGAAAACATTGTAATTTCGTATTTATGTGCATTTGTGCTCCCACTTTCCATCTGATCAGGGATCCTCTGTCCTGCACAGGTTCTCACTGCATCCCAGAGCAGGGCTGGAGCTGCTATTACAGACCGAGCTGGGTATCACCAACAGGATCACACACAGAACTGTTGTTCAGGTACACAGCTGCACTGAAGAAACTAATGTCTTCTTGTTTAGTCGTACTCCAACTGTCTTTGCTCATGGTGAGTAACCCTTTTGAAGTCAGTGTGTCTACGCAAGTGAGTAATGGCCTCAGGATCTGGCCCTTCAACAGTGTATGACGTGTTATGTTTCAAATGCTTCTGCACTGTTGTTTTTAATACTGCATTGCAATTTACCTACTGGAATTATCTTCTGAATAGCTTCTTTCCATGGATTCCATTATGTATATTATTTTATTTATTACATTTTCACTTTGATCTGCATGCCAATCAAGATAAGCTCAATAAAGATAGAATTTTAATGAACACAAGGAACTATGTGTAGCTGCAACAGCCAGTTTTACTAGTTTTAGGGGTGTGTGCATTTATTTTTACTTGTGTAATATCCAGATTGTAAGGTAGCAGTATACAAAGCATTTCATATTCATTTGGTTGTTGTAAAGAATGAGATATCTCTATTACTTTCACAACTATCATAAGTACCTCACTTTATCTGTTTCATATTTTTTGTTCAGAATTAAAGGAGGCTGGTAGAAAATCCAAATACTGAATAAAATCATGACGAAAATTAATATCCTCCTAAGAGCATACCTAGGAGCCTTTAAGGGAAGAGCCTGTTAACAGTAAAATGTGTACCACCTGGCTCTAGATAAATTATTAGAGAATCATTGAATACCAGATTGGAAGGGACCTCAACGGTCATCAGGTAAAACCTTTCTTGACAAAAGCATGGTCTAAACAAGGCGGCCCAACACTCTGTCCAGCCAAATCTCAAAAATATCCAACATTGGGGAATCCACCACTTCCCTGGGAAGATTATGCCAGTGGCTATTGTTAGCATCCTGAAAAATTTTCCAACTGGAATGTTCCCAGGATTAACTTACGCCCATTATCCTTTGTGTTTTCCATGTGACTCCTTGTAAAAAAGGGAGTGTCCACCTTCCTTGTAGCCACCCTTTAAATAGTGGAACATGGTGATAATGTCTTCCCTAACACTTCTTTCCTCGGGGCTGAACAAGTTCAATTCCCTCAGCCTTTCCTCAAATAGCAGGCTTCTCAGTCCTTTGGAACTTTGGAATCAGTCCTTTGATCATCTCTTTGGCCCTTCTTTGGACCCTCTCCAGCCTGTCCACATCTGCTTTATATAGTGGGGACCAAGACTGAACACAGTATTTTAAGCGTAACCTGACAGGTGCAGAGTACAGTGGGATAATGATTTCTTTATCCCTGATGGTGATGCCCTTGTTGATCCAACCCAGACTCCTGTGGGCATTCTTTGCCCCAGCTGCACACTGTTCATGCATACTAAGCTTGTTGTCCACCATGTTCCCAGGCCCCTTTCCACAGAGCTTCTCCCCAGCCAGGTAGATCGCAGCCTGTGCCGCACTCCTGGATTATATTTACCCAGGTGCATGATCTTACACTTGCCTTGTTGAATTTCCTAAGGTTCTTGTTAGCCCATACTTCTAGCATATCCAGATCATCCTGCAGGGTGGCTCTCCCTTCTGAAGTGTGCCACTCCCCACTCTGTTTAGTAGTCTGCCAGCTGGGCAGGGTACCCTTAATCCCATTATCTAAATCATTCATGAAAGTATTAAACAGTGTGGGCCCAATGCTGATCTCTGTGGGACCCTATAGATGGATGTTTCCAAGGTCAGGATCAAAGAAACTTAAACCTGTTAAAGCCCTTTGCCTGGAGGAGAAAGGGTGGGAAACAAACAGGAGCTCTGGATTTCTGTTGCTTCTAGTAAGAGAAAAGTGGGACAGATTTGAGTGGAACACATGGAAAACACAAAAGGCAGGACTAAGGTTTAGATGAATATGTGCACAACTTTTGACATCTTTCTTTACTGTAATATATCTTCTGATACAGAATACATGAATTACCCAAGTACAGCAATCAACACAAGCTCTTGGACAGATGCAATGTTGGATTTACCAGGCTAGCCAGGGCTCGGTCAGTGCTCTACATTTCTCCTGGGACAGCTTTGCTGCTACATGTGGGATTTCCAGGTTTTGACAAATATGGACATACCAGCAAGAGGCCTGTCTATATTGATCATAACCCTGGAAAAAGACCACTCTTACACCAGATAACTTCAAGCAGAGTACATACCTCTCTGTATTTTGTTCAGATGTGACGATAGTCTTCTGCCTTGTTTCAGGGAAAGTACTACTTTAATTTGAAAGTAGTTGAAGAATCTCTGTTAATTTTCAAGCGGAAACGATACAGTACAAATCACTTATTTCCCTTTACTTAACCCTGTGGTACAGCAAGGTTTGACCTCAAATCATTAGCAGAAACCTATTGCTAAAAATTTGGGATGAACAACTGAATTAAAATCCATACAATAATTAAAAAAAAAAATAAATCTTGCTTACTTAAGGAGTGAGTTAATATCTTATTGGGTCCTGATGTGCCCTTTTGTATAACCTGCACAGTTAAGGCCCAACACAGTATGAATATGGGTTGGATTGCAACCTCTGCACTTCAAGGGCCAGTCCTGCTTCACTGGCTTCAAAGAAAGATGAAAAATGAAGCCACAATACAGTGCCCTACAGGTTGGGTAAACACATAGGAAAGTTGTGCAGCATTACAGGTTCCATCAAGAAAAGCCAAGAGCAAGAAAAAGGCATTTGCCCATTAGCACAAGGAAAATGAATGATATATACCAGGCAAACAATTTCACCTCCCTTGCCTCAAAGGGAAAATAACCACAGGAGGTGTATTCTTGGTGTACACACACCTTCCCAGTGAGCAGGCTGGAATAGTGAGCAGCTCTCCAGAGATCCCTGCAGGTGTGTGAACTCTTCCCAAGAGTCAAGTCCAGGTTGGTGGAAAGGCAATTTAAGAAGAATCCCTGGTAAAATCTCGCTGGCCAGGGAAAGCATCCCATGTAGGCCTGCTGACAGCATGAAGTTGAAAGGGGAGGCAGCGCTCGTACATGATCTATCAGTAGCTTTGACATGTGTCGGGTGGCTTCACCGAGATGCCTCAGAGACCTGCAAAACCATGCTGCTGAACAGCCTGCCTTGTTCATCCCCCAGGGCTACAACATTTTCTCTGCTGCCACATCCTCTGGGAACAGGCTTCCTTTATGGGTCTGGCTGGGAATCCATGGCCCATGGGCTGGGCTGGGCTGGGCTGGGTCTAGAGCTCAGTTCCAGAGGACCTGCAGCCACCCTAGCAGGAGGAAGGCAGATACAGATGTCTCACTACTGCATGGAAGTGAATGCTAATTGTGTTCCTAGTTATCACAGAAGAAGCTTATTGTGTGTTTTGATATGAAGCCTACAAAGAAAAACCCCAACTAAACCCTAGGTTTAAGAAACAAATTCCCATCCTGTGACTGCAGAACCTCTTTGTCCATGAATCTGTAGCAAATGATACAACAGAGTCACATCAGGTGCAACAACATTTGATCCTTCACATGCCATAAAGCAGACAGTTTATCACCTAACTCTCCACAAAACAGAGCCTGCATTATTATTACCATGATGAGCACAGCCTTGTACTCTGTCAGTGATTAATTTATGTGCTAACAAATGGATTTTGTACTGAGTGCTAGTGACAGGACAGAAGTACTTTTGCTGAAAGAAATGTGGGTTTAAGTCATAACATTCTTAAAATTACGGTCACATTCAAAACTTTTTTCTAAAGCAAAACTGTCTTTTCATTTCCTGTGATACAAAAATAAATGAGGTATTTTGGGTTTCTTTTGAGTAAAATGTTAAATTTTATTTGACATCTTCACAGTACATTTTCTTTTCAATCAATTCAAGATGATTACTTGAATGATAAAATGTTATCAAGATACCAAGGAAGTCAATTTCTCACAGTCTTGTCTCAGCGATTATAAGTAAAGTATATTTTTAAAAGGCAAGTGCTCTGAAACAAAAAAACATTGCAAAGTAATGCAAAGGAAATAAATGTGATGTAAATGAATCTCCCTAGTGCTAGTATAAAAAAGTACTTTGAGATATGTGTTGGAAACTAAAGAAACAGGATAAATAAAAAGTATTCACAATCTTGTATTTTACAACTAAATATCAATATGTACATTAAATACAAATGTTACAATTGTTCTGAGAGAGACTGAAACTTTACCCTGTGTGATTAGCTATCTGTGAGGAAACAGATTAAAGGGGTGTTTGCCATCTAACAAACACCTACAACATTACAGAGAAGCCCTCTGAAACATAGTTCTGATTAAGAAAAGGCCTCCTAAAGCTTCAGTGTGAATATTCAAGAAAATCATCAAGTACTAAGAAAACACTGACATCAGAATTACAAAATTATCTGTCTGCGGACAAAAAATAGGGTGCCATGCTAAAAATACACCACATAAAAAACTCTCCTAATAATCTATTTTAAAATAGGTGCTTGATTTCAGATGCAGTTTTACAGAGTGGGTCAGGGAATCAAAGCAATATAAGGCTGGAAATTACTTTAAGAGGTTGCTGTGTTCCCACAGGCATTTTTCTAGCCCACCCTTAAAAGCCTCCAAAACACCAAGATTTTCAATTCCCTCAAGTGAATCTATCTTTTTACAGTAATCTTACCGTAGTAGACTTTTACATTGCCTCCTCACTCTTTCCCTTTCATACCAAACAATTTTGTCCTATGGTTCTTCCTTTATATGTCATGTTTTTTAAACCTCTTATCCTGCTTGTTACCTTCACCTGAAGTTTGCCTAAGTACTTGTACAAGTGCAGTGGCAAAAGTGAGCACAGTCTTCCAACTGAGACGTCACCAACAGCGCGTAAAGTTAAACAGCCGCTTCTGTCTCTTACAGATGATGGTTTTGATCACATCATGCTGAATTGGTCTTGTTCACAACGGCCTCAGATTGCCAGCTCGGTTTGCGCTTCACAGTAATCTCCAACTCCTTCCCTGCTGTGCTGCTGTATCTCATTATTCTCCATGTTATTTGTGTGTTTGATTTCTGCCTCTGAACTGCAGTTCTCTGCACTTCTCCCTGCTTAGTTTCATTCTGTGGATGTCAGGCCACCCCTCCACTTTGCCCACTTGATTCCTGAAGCTCTCCTTCAAAGTGTTTGGAGCATCATTCCCTCCCATTTCCACTCAGTGAAGGAAAAAGGTACATTAAGGCTTTCACCTTGAATCATGGAACAGTCCTTATGTTCTAAAATAAAGAAATTTCTAATATAAATGCCTGAACATTCCAATCAGTGATTTAATAAACCTCCCATGTTCAAAAAAGGAAAGAATTAAAGACACTCATACTATAGGTATGAATAAATACTTCCGATCAGACAGCAAAAGAGCAAAACTTATGCTTCACTTATAAACTGTTTGCTTTGGCATTTGCTATATAATGTGTCTGCACAAAGAGAAGGCTAGTCATGCAACATAATTATTTTCCCACCTATTCTTGTCACAGTTTCCTGAAAGTGCAGTTTCTTTTTTCAGTCCCTGTGCATAACCTCAAAATAGTATCTCCTGGTCACAAAACTCTTATGTTGTGTAAATATCTTTTAGGGCATTTGATCTTTTCCCTCTTCTTTCCTCCTCTTCCATTAGCAGTTTTTACTGCAGCTGCCTGAACCCAAGGTAATGAAAGCTCATGTTTCTGTTTACACTAGGTCCGTACTGGTACATAGAACAAGGAAGGAAACAAAAAGTCTGGGCATAGTTATAGAGATTGTCATCAAACAACCACTATTTTCTAGTTTGTACTTTAATCAGTGTCTGGAATGACACTTCAAGACCTGGCAGTTGTTGCATTAAAGGGACTTCTTCAGGGATTATTAGCAAAATACTGTTTTGCTTCTGTGCACAGAGAAAGGCAGCATATTTTAACCTGATAATAATTTAAAAGATAACTTATAATTGTGCATGACACACAATTATTGAGTGATTTGTGATTATGTAATGATTTCTGTTCTTCCAACAGGGTATGCAACTCTGCTCAGTGTTACACGGGGATGAGAGGTGAATCAGATTGTTATCTATATACCCTAGGTGTCCTTTGGACTTTTCCAGCAGAACAAGGGAAAGTCTCCAACAGTGAGAACGATGCTGTTATTTCACGAGGGACAAGGGCGATAAGAAAAGCCAGGCAGAGTGCATCCTTCTTGCAGTTGTGAGGAGCTGCACCTCTCTACATTACTGTACTAAGGCACATGGCAAGAGAAAAAAATGGGCCAACAACAGATCTCCCATAAGCCCTCCATTTCTTGCTGAATTCCATCTGCACAATGACACAAGAGATACTGATGTCCAGTAGCTATTTCATCCGCTGGTCCTGCAAGTGCTGCAGACAGCTTTTCTGATACCCTCTGCATTAGAGAGCAACTTCTCTTCTTCTTCACTCCATCTGATCCATTCCTGTTTTTCCATTCAGGGGATGGTCTAGGGGCTATACAAAATCGCTGAGATTCAGGCCTAAAATGTATTTTCTCTGTTTTTGTTATTATTCTTATTAAACACACTGCAGCCATGCTCATTTGAAAACAAGCAAGTCATCTTCTGTCACTGATCCTTTGAATCAGTGTATTTGCAACAGCAATATGATCATCTTTTGGTATATTTATTGCAGTCAACACAATATCAACATTTCAAGAAGAGAGTATACCTAGTTCTAAATATAGTGGTTTAATCATCCAAGGCAGTCAGAGCCAGCCCCTCAGTTCTGGGCTATCAGTTGCTTACCAAAGTAGCTCTCCATGCTCATTGATTAACTTCCAGCGTGCCAACAGCTTTCTTAGGCAGCAGACAATGATATGACTCACAAGCAGGACAGAGCTGACTGTAAACCACCGAGGCCAAATAAAAGCAATGTAAGTTTAGTACAGGCTGCATGTACATCTCAGCCAAGTAAATATTTGTGTGATATGCCCAAGCAGAGCCCTGTACTGCTGCAGTTACGCTATTAGCTAATTTACTGATAGCGTGATGATATTAACACTGGCTACAGTAATACCCTTGATTGCAGCACAGATACACCTTAAAAAGCAAGAGATTTACTAAGCTTGTTTTATAATAATTTCCAATTACAACCAACAAAGACTTCCAATCCTTATTTGTTCTTCTAACTCACATTTTGTAATGTTCAGTAAAAAAAACAACCACCCCAGTAGCAACACCTACGTGCCTTCAAATATCTACACAGGAACTGAACTGATCTCATTCAAAATATGTGAATCCAGCTAAAAAACGGATACATTAAAAATAGGAATCTAGAAAACTGAAAAACTTACCTATTTGCAAGGAAAAATAGTCATACTGAATTGCAGTTTCAGTTATGTCAAACTTGAAAGATCAAACAGATAATCAGTGCATTATTTGTATGCAAACTGATCAATAAGAGATGTGTGTAGAAAAAAGCATTATTGACACAATGCAGGTAATATGAATTAAGAATTGAATATGGCACAGTTGGATAGATAGATAGATAGAGGGACAGATCTGGAATGAGGAACTGTCTACTCTGTACAAAGATAAGTGGTAGGGGAAACATTCTATTTGTATTCGATTAGCACATAAATATTACAGTTTCCATGGTGTTGGTATTTGTCAATCTACTTTCTAAGGAGAAGTTCAAATACTGAATAGTTAAATGACTAAGAATGTCATTTGAATGTTAGTTCAAAAACTTAGTATGTAACAATATCCACCCAAAGCATTCACAAATTCCAAACCACCACAATTACTTTTGAAATTATAACCCCTCCCATGAAATATGTATAAACAGAACTCTCCCTAGTGAGCCCTTGAAAATCTGGCCCTTTGGCCCCAATCTTTGGTTCCTCATTTAGTTAATTAATAGGCTTTTCCCAGAAAATAAATTTCATACAAATCCGAACAATGGATAAATTAATGGAAAACGTGAACAGCTCATAGGCAAATCATGAACAGCAGAAACATTTGGAGTTCTTCAAACAACTTCACAGATCATAAGACCTCTTATTTTGCATAGTGCAAGAAAGTGGGGTTCTACTGCATCTGAGAGGCAGTGTGGCAACAAATCTGTAGATGGGTAATGCCATTCTAGAGAGGAAATGACAGTTATGTGTTGCAATTATTTAGTTTCTCTCTATTCCTGGCATTATTGTTAAATTTAACCTGGTTTTCCTAACTCTCTATACTACAAAAAACTGCAGTTTGTTGAATTACATTGCTGTTCAAGTGGGCTCTGAAATTACTATTCTCTAATTCCTACGTGAAGTACTAAAGAAATCGTTACAGAGCGAGTGAGGAACATGTTTAAGCAGCTTTAGAAATCCCAATGAACTGCATCTGTATTTTTAGACACCTAAGTGCTTATGAAAAGCTAGCTCTTTGCAGATACATAATTTCAAGCCCATGATAGCTTGTCACAGAGGACACCATTCACACACTTGAAGTTACACGTTACTGAGCGCTTTGCAGAATTAGGGTCTACTTTATCTGTCAACTGGAAGTACAAACAGCTGAAAACTCTTTATTAACCAGCCGGAAGGGAGGGAAATAAAATGAGAATTTAATAAATCATAAAAATGTTCCAATGACTGGTTTTGCATGAAAAATTCAAGCAAACTCCAAACATTTCTGGATAGAAGTCTCAAAGGCACATCAGTGTTTTCTGAGTAATAAAAACCCATCCTTGTGCTCACATATTTCATTTACCCACTTGCTGGCTTCATCCTGCGCTTTTGAATAAGACAGCTCTCATTAAAACTAATGGCAGCTTTGCCTAAACATGCACCTGCAGGATCAGGCTTCAATCGCTGAAACTCACATTTACTCCCTGAAACTACCAGCAGATCAGCATGTTGATAAGCCCTGAATACATTACCGCAGGAGAACATACAAAGCTGCGTTTGAACAGGTGACATTTCCTTTTCAAGGCAGACCTGTTCTGAAGTTCAGCATTAATCATTTCCAAGCAGGCATAACAGAATTATCTACTATATCTGTCAACTTTCTGCTTCTTATAAAGGTAAACTTCTTCAACCTGTAGAAAATGATGTCAAAAAACAATAAAATAGGGCCACTGATTAACTACCTAGTGCAATTTAACAGCAGCATCAGAACTTGCTCCATCAACAGTTGCTACATATCAGCAATATATCTGTGAATACATATATACATATTTATATACTGCTTGAAGTAAAAGACAGTAGTTGGTTTGCTTAACTCAGGCTCAGTTCTGCAGAACACTAATGTCACAATTGGCTTTTCACTGAACACACTGAACACACTAGGCTGGAGTAGTGATCAATATCCCTGCATGCTACAAATGTGTGCAACAGATGCACCTGGATCCTATTCTGAGGGGCCTCCACAGGCTTTGTTTCAACTGCTTGAACTGCTATAACCCATTTTTTGCAACAAACAAAAGGGAAAAGCACTTGTGTACTTCTAACAATACCTGTAGTACTCTAGAAGCATTTACTACCAACCATGGCACTACTCATGTGGCTGAGAAAGAGGGCTGGAAAGAGCCCTCAAGTTTGCGTTTGCCTTAGTGTGCCTGGTAAAGCTGCATGGGGAGCTGTGGGGTGCACAGCAGGATTGTGAACTAAGGGGGAGTCTCCTGGACTCTGCAAAGTAGCTTTCAGCCACAGCTGGGGCTGTGCTTGCAAATTTTGCTACTTATGCAGCCCAGCTGCACGTAACACTAATGAATGACACTTGTACGAGACCATTCTCCAGCCTCAAAGCCGGCCAACTCACAGCGTACCATGCCATTCTTATTAAACAGTCTTACTCCCCAAAACAGGGTGGCCACACTCACATGGCCACCTGGAAACAGTCCCTGGCCTCTGCTGAGTCCCCAGTTGTGCCACAGAATTGTTTCAGGGAGTGCTTGATGGCCAGGGCCAAAAGCATGTCAGCAACCGCTCTGATGGCTTAAGTTCCAGTGCTCTGGCACCATTTAATCTACTAGTGGAAAGGCAAACTCAGTGCATGTGGTCTTGGGAGCAGCATTGTGGAGGATCTCAGAGTGAATGTAGAAATAGCCCCTGAGGCTATTGATGGGACAAATAACTCCTCGATCTGAGCAAGATTATCAACATCTGGCCTATAATTAACACCACTGTCCAAGCTGGCAATACACTGATAATACTTTGTAATACTTAGCATTGTTGTAGCTTGCTTTGTTTTGATTAATGACTGTGCATTTAACTAACAGTATACATTAACTATTATTAACAGAACATTGTTAATTACACATTGCCTAAATACTTTATTAGATAATATTAATATATTAATCAATATACCTATAGATAAAATTATTTGAAAAAATCTCATTTGTATATCAGAAATATATTTCTTAAATTAATATCCATGGAGGATACTGATTAAAAAATTCTGAGCTTTTTAATTCTTTTCTTACTGGGATATTTTTACTGATCTAGCTGTGGAAATAACCACTCTACTTATATGATCACCAAACAACTACCACATTTCTATAACCTCAGATCTTATCATCATCTCTACTACCTTTGCAGTACCAGTTATCAAAGTTTACTCATTGAGAAACAACCATTCCACAATAAAAATTAATTTCTGTGCCAGAGTAATAACCTGAATAAAGCTTCTTGACAACGCCAAATCCAGGAGCTTTTATTTGAAATTGGACTCTTAGGTTTCCATCTCTATTTTTCTTCACCAGTAGGCTAAGCAAAACAGAGTATGCACCCAGATGCTACTGCCATAGGCACTAACTTGAAAGACTGATCTAGACTATGGATGGAGAAGGCTTTGTGTTTGAGAGTGCAGTGCTGAATGTGCTGAACTCTCTGCAATGATAAGTAGCTTGGACCAGGACTAGGAGAAGCCTGCAACATGGGGCTTAACCAGCCTGTGAGCACCTACATCCAAGCCTGCTTTCTTGCAACTTCCCAGTGCCACCACACACATCTCACTTTCACAAACTCTTGCTTTTTTGACTCAGGAAGTTACACACACACCTAGATTTGTGCCTCAGGCATATTTCCCCTGTAATGAGCTGAGGAGCTTGGCCCCTGCTAGAGCCTTAGCCTCGGTAGGATACACAGCCTGAGGAGCTTTGATCCATTAGTCTTTCCTAAGGCGTCCTACACACAGTCTGGATCCATCTGCCTCCATTCAACAGTGTGGCTCATACCACTTTTTGTAAAACATAGCCAAAGGAAGAGCTGCCAACAACCGCTTTGTATACAAGAATTCAGCGGCTAGGGTATTCATGAATGATGGATGATACGGAGTTTATGGTAGTTTCCCATCTGCAAAGGTTCAGCTACCCATCTTCTAGACGTCTTCAAGTTGCTGGACTGTACGAAAAACAAACACAGGCACCTAGAAAAAGAGAGAGAAAGCAAGAAAGAGTTTGATTCTGCATCCATTGCCAAGGAGAAGACTCCTAGGTGTTGGTCCTTGTTCCAAGAGTTTGTATATTTTATTTAATGATTACTTCATGTAAACAGTCCTTATATGAGGAACGGGAATCTCTGGTGCCAATCCAAAGCCTGTTGAAGTCCACGGAAATCAAAGCCAACTGAAGTCAATAGAAAGTTTTCCACAGATTTCAGTAGGCTTTGGATCACTTCAGGAATACTTCTTGGGTGGTAAAGGCTCCATGCCAATGCACTGAAGGCATGCACCGATTGCATACTAACACACACGTTGTTGTGGCTTATTGCTATATTGGAACCAGTCTTTGAAAACTATCATAATATCCTGAGGCAAACTAGAGAGTCAATTATTCAAAATGTTGGTCTTGAATGTTTAAAGGCCCAGTCATGGGCTCCTTAGGCTGTTCCCACTGCCTGCAATGAGAACTCTCTCTGAGGAGGCCAGACAGAGTCAAGCTCTGAGACTCTTATTTGCGGGGTATTTTGATGCCCTGGGCACAGCCATGACTGCAGTTTAATGCAGAGATAGCCAACCTGACTTGAAACTGTGTAATGTGGATAATGAACACAATTTAGCTGCATTAGCATAGCACTTCACATGGGTTAATTAGCCCTGCCAAGAGGCAGAGTTCACTAGCCTGAGGAGAAAGCTGCTCAAAGACAGACTACTTCCGACTCGTTTAGAGGTAGCATTGCAAAGCAGTGGTTTGGGCCATGTAGACATGCTATCTATCCTCCTATTCCAAACATTGCACAGTTTGAGATTCTGAGGCATCTGTGGCAGTTGTGCAGTTTCTGTGGACCCATCTGCCCACTCCATGGAAGGGTCTGTTGTGTGTTTCAGGCACCAGCACGCACGCACTGCTGACTTCCCTCTGACCAGGCAAATCACTCCCAGGTTAAAGTTTGGCATGCAAAACTCTAGCTAAGAGATTTTAATTGCTTTCTTTTTCCAGAAAACAAAATCTATCAAACAAACAACCCACAATCTGTTCTTTTAGTGATTTCAGTAGTTCAAGGCTTAGATTCCTGGAGGCTATCTCCAGCACAAATCAACATAGCCTCATCACTGAGCCTTGACCATGTCCTTCATCCCTGCCTGCAGTGGCATTTCTCTAAGGTTGGATGGGTAGCCTTTTCACACACAAGGATTCCATTTCAGATTCCTTTTTCTAAAGACACACCTTCCATTAAAACTGTTTTTCTGGCAACTCTGCAAGTCTAATTCGCCCAGTGCAGTTTTAAGCTTTGTTTATTAATTTGCACAAGGTTTCAGTTAACATACAAGCCACTTCAGTATCTTCACAGTAAAAATACCTAAAGCTACTCCAGGAATAAATTCAGATAGAGTTTATGATTCTGCAATCCAGTTCATGCACTATTTATACTTCAGTGTCTTGATGAATATTGCGCTGGATCTGTCCCTGTCTTTGACTCAGGACCTCCTCATGGCAAGTATGATAGTCTCAGTCCCAGAAGATGTATAATCTGTGAGACCTAAATGAGAACTGAAGTTGCTCAACTGAGAACCCCACAGGATTTTACCCATAAATAAAGATCAGATCTTTACCCCACAGAGTTAGAGATAAATTAAACACAAGCAGACAGATAGACTAGATACCTGCCATGTTTCTCAAGTGAGTTGCCACATTGTGGGCATTCATATAACCAGCTGGCAAGGTGCAAGAAAAAGGAGGAGCAGCATTTGATTTGGTGTGATTCACCTTGGTTCTAGGAGCATCTCTATGGCAATCAATTTCATACTAGTTTGCTGTGCTAGGCATGTGACACCACACATCTGTATACAGTAGGCAGTGCAAAATTCGTTTCTGTACAGCCACCCCAGACTGTTTTGAGGTTACTGGCAGAATCATATGCTTGTGAAGAATGTTCTTCCCTGTGCAGCACATAGGGAAGATGTGCTTTCCCTGTTTTGGAGGTACCTCACACCCACACTGCCAGTGGAGTTCTCTCACGTGCGTGCTACATGACTGAGATTACAGACACAGGGCAAACCTGCACGTCGACTATAACTTCTCCAGGGCACTAAGTAGCTAAAGTAGATAGATAGGCACACAGAGTGCAGCAAGCACCTCCTTACATAAGACCACCAGAAGCTACCAAGGAGACAACTGCAAAGACGCACTAAGCCCCTTGCAGGTTCTGGCTGTAAATTTAATTTCTTGTCGTGGTAATGAAAGAGTCATCTGGGGCTATGGTGAGATCCCAATGCAAAGCCAGTTCTTGACTACTCCTGCCCAAAGTGGTGTTTCAAAATCCACCCAGCCATTTGCATTAAGAGAAATAACTTCTTAAAAATAGCCTCTCAGAACAAAAAAATGGTGTTCAGACTTAGGGAAGGGGTAAAGAATGGAGCTATCTCCATAATGCAGATGTAGCTCTGTACTCAGGAAGGGACTGTGCCTTAGTTCTTGTGGAAAATCTGGATATTTAGAACCATGAAAGCAAACAAGGGTTTCGACCAGCATTTACAGGCACATGGAATTTTTGTCATTTAAAACTTTACAAGAGTCCTTAATGGGTGAACATACTGTGTGCTTGTTGTACAGTCATATGCCCAATAGGCTAAATAACTTCAAACAAATTTACTCTGTTGCTTGCTGAAAAGCCGTTTTAACATTATACACCTTCAGAAATGTTATGGTACCTCGTGCCAAGAGTCTGTATTTTTAAAATTCCCTGCTTCAGCCTGAGTTCTGAACTGATTAAATTCAGTGAGAGTTCTGACATTGACTTTAAAGAGTGAAAGATCAAACAATTATCTGACAGACTGTAACAAGACCTAGAAATAATTAGGGAGTTTTGAAGCCTGTACATACAGGGGATTTTTCTTTGCTTTTAAATAAGAAATGTATTAATGAATGCATTTTGGAAACATTAGTTTAAACTTAGAAGTGGGAAGATTTAGCATTAAGGCAGACGTTTGACTCAAGTTTATGTACTTGTTTCATATATTTTGCACATTTTTGACATCTCTTCTTATCTAAATAAGACTAGAGGAAGCCAGGGTGACAGGTTGGAACTAATGTAATGTTCCGCGTTTCTGTTAGTCAGGGATGGCATCTCACATACAAGTAGATTCCAATTTTCCTTTCATATCCTTCCTTCCTGTCTCCAAAATTAATTCTGATTCACAGAAGACACCATGAGAACAACATTTCACTGAACTGTGTGGGCTGCACTAAGACTTTTGGTATCTATCTCTGCAGTTACAGCTTGAGACCTCTTCAGTGAAAAAGCAATTGCAAATTGTTTCCAAAACATGACAGCCTCCTGAGCAACCAGCTGCCTAAACACAGTCTTCCCCAGGTCACGCAAATACGGAAGACTGGGTGTCTCTGTCACTCAGGAACAATATAACCAGCAAGTACAGAAACGTGCTAGTGAGAGAACTTTGTGGCTGTGCAGATGTACACACATAATCACTTTACTTTAAATGAGAGGATGTTAGCACCTCTTTAAAAAAACCAAGAAACTCTTGGGCACTCCTTGAGCATCTCCAGTATTCCTCATGTGGGCTGAAACCTTTTAAAGTGTCCGTACTCTCTCACAACAACACAGAATGCCTGAGCTCTTCTAAAATGTGCTGTTATTCTTGTTAAATCTACATACAAGACCTATCTTTTCTACATTTAATTTGTTTAGTTCCTAGATAACGACACAAGCCCTTTTCCTACCACAATGTGCAGCCACAAAACCTAAATAAATATAAAGACAGTAAAAAAACGCTGGATTGAGTTTCATAGTTTGTAAAAGACAAACTGATATGTCTCATTATTGTAACAGGACAAATAAATAATATTTTCATAGAATCACCAAACAGTTTGGGCTGGAAGGGACCTTAAGGATCATCTAATTCCAACCCCCCTAGCATGGTCAGGGACACCTTCCATTAGATCAGGTTGCTCTGTCCAATCTGGCTTTGAACTTCCATATCGTAGATATTTTCAGGAGCCCATCACAACAGTACCACATTGCTGTATAAGAGCATCCTACTCCTTAAAAGTGAAATCAAAACATGGAATTGGTCAAGGCATCACATTTCACATATTTATTTCTGGAAAAGGTTCAGACACAACTTCATTAAGCACATACTTATAAAAGACTACTCATGTCAGTTTTCTAACGTTTGAAGTAACGGGAAAACTTGGTGTTCAACAGCTCCCCCAAATTTGTGCTCTTTAGATGTAGTGCATAGCAAAATCATTTAAATAATCTGTATTTTATCTTTTAATAAATTCGCTGATCAGTGTTTTCTTCCACTTTTAACTGGGAATCATCATCTGACGGCTAACCTTGAGGATACCTCTGCCATGACTGCTTAAAGGTGTCCAATAGAAGGACCCAAGTAAACCTGACCCTATGCAAAGGTTGAGCAGGAAGCAATTTGGAAATCCAGATAACAGATAACAACCCAAGCTTTCATTGATAAACCCATGAGAAATTACTGAGCTGAAAGGCTCCTTCTGGTTTCTTCTTGTCATGACTGAGTTGGCAAAGTAAGAAGAAAACCAAGAAGTCTAAATAAAGTACTAACATGGTTTTGAAGTTTTCCTTCTATTGTTTTGTTCTTTTCCAAATATTAAGTTTCTAATTCTTGTTAACAAAATGAAAATTCTATTAACTACATTGCCTCCTGCACAGGAGGACTGAATTTTGGCAGGGGCAAAAGCGTCAGTGAGTAATGGCCAAGATTTTGCAGCCATAAGTTAAAGGCATTAATTTTATTTTTTCATTTAGTCATCTGTCAGACCAATTCATTGCCTGGTAACCCCAACTATTTCCTTTCATGTAAGGAAAGGGACCAGTAAGAAGGTGGGGCTTTGCGTCCCACAGAAAACTTGGAGAAGTAGCAGGGAAGCTGAAGATGAGGACTTTGACATTTCTTTCCCTCTCCAGTAAATCAGTGCTGCTGTTCAGGACTGAGAACTTGCGCTGCATGCACCTGTGCGTCAGGTGGAAAGAAGCAGCGGTATGGAATTCAGTCTGCTGTGCAGGCCTTTGGGGAGGGCAAACCATTGCAAGCAGAATGGGCCTCTACGATGAGTAACCAGGTAAAAAAACATAAATGGAAAGACTTTCTTGAGGTGCCATCCACATTCCACAAAAACATTAAATAAATAGTTCAGTTTCAGGTCATTTAAAAACCAAAAACTGCTTTGAGTTTAGCTCAGTTCCCTGCAATGGTAATTGTAGATAATCCCAGTTTTTGTTAGGGTTTTTTGAGCTTTGGCTTTTTTTTTTTTTCAATATTCAATGTAATCCTAGGCAGTCCATTCAAAACTCTATATAACCACTCATCTATAAAAACTGAAATATTCAGTCAGTTTAGTGAGGTCTACAAAGCTATTCAGCTCATATCGAGACTGACCTATCTACCACACAGGAAGACTTATCACATACCTCTCTGGACCCTACTAACTATGCTGGCTAACATTACACTGACTTTGCTACTTTCTCAGACACTTGGCTCCCACATTTTGCCTGCAGGGACACCTCAATTTAGATATCTACAACCTGGAGCTGAATTCCACCTTTGCAAAATATCTTTTAGGGCTCAATTCAGTTGCCCGGAATTGAGGGATTTCCAAGGTGCTCTGAGGTAATTCAAGTGACTTCCAAAATGCTCCAGCATTCCTGTGCCCTATCAACCAGCCACATGCAATTACCCTGGCTGCCCTGAGAAGTCCAGTAGCACCACACGTCTACGGCTTATCATATGGGACTAGACACCTGAGCTCAGGTACCTGACTCAAGCCCTTAGTTTGCATAGACATAGCCTACATCAATGATGCCTTTCTCTAAGCTAGAGGATGTGTTCGAAAGCGGAAATATCCAGCCACATTGCATAGTCTCACTTGTTCACTGCCACTTAGAGAATCATAGACTAAAAGAATGGTTTGGATTGGAAGGGACCTTAAAGATCATCTAGTTCCAAACCCTGCCAGGGGCAGAGATATCTTTCACTAGACCAGGTTTCCCAAAGTCCTGTCCAACCTGGCCTTCAACACTTCCTAAAATGGGGCATCCATAACTTCTCTGGGCAACCTGTTCCAGCGTCTCACCACCCTCACAGTAAAGAATTTTTTTCCTAATTTCTAACCTAAATCTATCCTCTTTCAGATTAAAGCCATCACCCCTTGTGCTATCATAGAATCATAGAATAGTTAGGGTTGGAAAGGACCTGAAGATCATCTAGCTCCAACCCCCCTGCCATTGGCAGGGACACCTCCCACTAAACCATGCCACCCAAGGCTCTGTCCAACCCGGCCTTGAATACCGCCAGCGATGGAGCATTCACAACTTCCCTGAGAGACCCATCCCAGTGCCTCACCACCCTTACAGTAAAGAATTTCTTCCTCATATCCAATCTAAACTTCTCCTGTTTAAGTTTGAACCCGTTACCCCTTGTCTTATCACTATAGTCCCTAATGAAGAGTCCCTCCCCAGCATCCCTATAGGCCCCCTTCAGATATTGAAAGGCTGCTATGAGGGGGCCTATATCACTAAATGTCCTTCTAAAAAGTCCCCTCCAGATTTCTTGTAGGCCCTCTTTAGGTACTGGAAGGTTGCTATAAGGTCTTCCCACAGACTTCTCCAGGTTGAAGAAACCAAACTCTCTCAGCCTGTCCTCACAGGGGAAGTGCTCCAGCCCTCTGATTATCTTCATGGTCCTCCTCTTGAATTGCTCCAACAGGTCCATGTCCTTCTCATGTTGAGGCCCCAGAGATGGACACAGTACTGCAGGTGGGGTCTCATAAGAGCAGAGTAGAGGAGGAAGATCACCTCCATCGACCTGCTGGTCATACTTCTTTTGATGCAGCCCATCTTAAGTTTCCTTTCTGGGATATGAGTGAACACTACCTTCTCATATTGAGCTTTCTGTCAGCTGACACCCCCAATTCCTTCTCCTCAGGGGTGTTCTCAATCCAGTCTCTGCTCAGCCTGTAGTTGGGATTTCCGTGACCCAGGTGCAGGACCTTGCACTGGGCCTTGTTGAACTTCCTGAGGTTCACCTAGGACCACATCTCAAGCTTGTCAAGGTCCTTCTGGATGACTTATATTTCCTTATGACCATCATTTATGAGAAAGTTTTAAACTATGGAACTTGCAACTCATATGATTTCAAACATCACGGATGCTTGGGTATTACACTGAAATAAGAATTGTTACTCTGCAGCTGTTGCTGGAAACAACCTCTCACTGCAATATCAAAAGCAAATTAAAACATTTTTATTGTCAGAACAATGCAACATTTTGCGTTAGGCCATTCACAAAGACTTGTGCTCAACAGCTCATTGTCCAGCTGGAAACCAATAACAAGTAGTGCCCCTCAGGGATTGGTGTTGGGACTGATCTTGTTCAATATCTTTGTTGGTGACATGGACAGTGGGATTGAGTGCGCCCTCAGTATGTTTGCCAATGACACCACGCTCTGTGGTTCAGTTGATATGTTGGAGGGAAGGAATGCCATCCAGAGGGACCTTGACACGCTTGTGAGGTGGGCTGATGTCAACCTGATGAAGTTTAACCATGCCAAGTGCAAGGTCTTACCCCTGGGTTGGAGCAATCCCAGGCACAGCTACAGGTTGGGCAGAGAAGAGATTCAGAGCAGCTCTGAGGAGAGGGACTTGGGGGTGTTGGTTGATGAAAAAATGAACATGAGCCGGCAGTGTGTGCTTGCAGCCCAGAAAGCCAACCGTATCCTGGGCTGCATCAAAAGGAGTGTGACCAGCAGGTCGAGGGAGGTGATCCTGCCCCTCTACTCTGCTCTCGTGAGACCTCACTTGGAGTATTGTGTGCAGTTCTGGTGTCCTCAACATAAAAAGGATATGGAACTGTTGGAACTAGTCCAAAGGAGGGCCCCGAGGATGATCAGGGGACTGGAGCACCTCCTGTATGAAGATAGGATGAGAAAGTTGGGGTTGTTCAGCCTGGAGAAGAGAAGGCTGCGTGGAGACCTCATAGCAGCCTTCCAATACCTGAAGGGGGCCTATAGGGATGCTGGGGAAGGACCCTTCATTAGGGACTGTAGTGATAGGACAAGGGGTAATGGGTTCAAACTTAAACAGGAGAAGTTTAGATTGGATATGAAGAAAAAATTCTTTACTGTTAGGGTGGTGAGGCACTGGAATGGGTTGCCCAGGGAAGTTGTGAATGCTCCATAGCTGGCAGTGCTCAAGGCTGGGTTGGACATAGCCTTGGATAGCATGGTTTAGTGTGAGGTGTCCCTGCCCATGTCAGGGGGGTTGGAAGTTCATAATCTTTAAGGTCCTTTCCAACCCTAACTATTCTATGATTCTATGATATGAAGTTTATTTACTTGAGGGAAAGACAGTTTTTAGAACTCTGTTTCTAGGGATCTAAGTGGCTTCATATGAATCCTGATGAGTTTACTTAGCAGGTTTTCTAATGGTCTCATTATTTAAAGCCAATGATTAATATTTATGTGTGTCCTCAGTGGCATATTCATAATTTCTCACTTAATTTACTTACAGGTCTTATTAAGTTTATGAAACAAAAAACAAGCCTACAGTGACAGACTTGGGTTTAAATCAAACACACATAGGCACACTCCCACAAATGAGATCTAAGCAATAACTTGGAAAATTAATTAAAAAATCTTTTTTGATCCCTTTGAATGAGCACATTTGCACTTACTGCTGTGTTTAGAGAATAGACACACCTTTTATTCATTTTTCAGCTATCAGAGTCACAAATGAGTGGAACATTCTCCTGTGGGATCAAGAGGATTCTCCACCTGAGACCCCCAAATAAAAAATGTATATCTCTTTGGAAAGACACATCCCAGCTAAACTGCCTGGAATTCTGGAGATTTGCTCATCAATTTATTATGTTCTGTTTTCTTTGATCAACTCCTGATGAAGCTACTATTGCTGTATTCCTGTGTTGTGTTCAAATTAAAAGACATGAGTCAAAATAGATCAAAGTGATGGATGGATAAGTAGTCACAGCATCTCATTTAGAACATCACTTTTCCTTAAACAAAATTGATTCAGGTCTTGTGTGGTGAATAGAGTTCCACATAATCTGCTGCTCTGAGGGGTTTGGGGTTTTTATCAGGATGGCTTCAAGGTATTTGAAGTCCTGTCTCCTCCTCATAGACATCAGTGAATCTCATCCTTTCCATGGATGGTGTTTAAGCAAATTTTTCTCTATTGTGCTCCTTTGCAGTTCCTTCTCTGCAGACTGGTTTTCCTCTTCACATACTGAAATATCAAATAACCAACACCCTTCTTGTATTTAACAGAGGGCTGGCTGCTGGGAGGTGTTAGACATACAGAAGTTGCAAATGTTCATTTCTTTGCAGAATCAGGCCAAACTTTATATGCTACTTCGTGATGAACTGGGCACTCTCCTTTTCAGGGAGAAGAGGCTGACATGAATTAACCATCTAAGATCCCAGTGAGTTGTCAAGTGTTGTCTGTCACTCCTCTCATGATTGAATTTGTAACCAACCAATAGAGCAAATATGCTGTGGTTTCTTGCCAACACGGGGGTATTCATCAGCAATTTCATTCCAGTTGGAGCACTTGTACAGTGAGGAGAGGATGAGGGAATGGGGCTTGTTCAGCCTGGAGGAGAAATGGCTGTGAGGCATTCAACAGCAGCCCCCCAGTACCAACATGGAGGCCAGCAAGTAGATGGAACAAGGTCCTCCACAGTAGTACACGGCAGGGAAATGAGGTGGTGGCCTTAAACCAAAAAACAAGGGAAGTTCAGAGTAGTGGAAATCACTGGGGAGATAACCACCCCTTAGAAGTTTTCAAGACCTGACCAAATAGAGCCCTAATAACCTGGTATGAGCTTGTGTCTCACTCTGCCTTGGGCAGGAGAGCTTCTGAGGTCTCTTCCCTCCTGAGTGATTCTGTGATTCAGGTGCAACTTTAAATACCTAAAGTGAGTGGCTTGTGTTCTTTATATAATCTTGATGAAGACAGATGCCTCCAGAAGGTGATCAGAGCATCTATTTTGGATTCATAAAGCCAGAGTCAATGTCTCCTCAGTCTTCAGGCTGTGTATGTCATTGATTTGGATATATATACAGATACAGATACAGTTCTCTTACTCCTTTCACACATCCAGTAGCTATATATGGACACTGTTATTTTGATCAGCAACTAGTGCTTAGATGTAATATGTTCCTGTTGGCTGCTATATTTTCAGCTGGATCGGAGAGATGTGAGTAATATGTTTATTTTGTATGTCAGTAATTTGTAGTTTGCATTCCACAGTACTTTCCGCATGTTATTATATTTCATTTTTTTATCCTGGATGCTTTGTAGAGTGGCCTGTTGAGATTTAACCTTAGAATGAAGATACTTTTTAAAATAAAAAAACAAAAAAAGTTTTACACGCACAGATAACTTTAGAAGGTAACTGGTATGTGCATAAGTTTGTTTAATCCTCTAATGTAAATATATACATTCTGAAATGTATTTTAGTCCTCTAAGAAGCTAAGAGCAGCTCTCAAGATCACATGACAAGCAAAACATTTGTTAATCAGAAAAATTACAGCCTATTCATACTTGCTGTTTGATTATTTCCACTCTGACCTCAAAGATCCCATTGTTGATCAAACTAGTTATAGTAACTTCTATTTATTTTTACAACTAGCTATTATGAGTGCAAACTATCCTTATCTCCAAGTGATTGATAGGCACATTAAGAAGCTGTTCAACAGGTTGCTAGGTTTGAAGAAATGCTTAAATCATGATTAGTTATTCCTTATCAGCCAAGAGTGAGAGCTAAGCTCAGATAAATACATGGTGACGAAAATTAAATTTTCAACATCAAGTGCTCTCTTGCTGTTTTCTGTTTGCTATTGTTAAGCAGAGGTGCTACAGCTTCCTTTCAGTTTTATTTAAGGAGCATTTGGGCTTTCTTAGCAAACTCAGTTGTCATGTTAGTGTGCTTAGGAGAGCTGAAAATCTTGTTCAATGATAACTTTCATCGGGGCCTTTATGTAGCTTTAGGTAGTGGAGAACTGTGAGTTGTACAAATACATATTCATACTTTCTTCTATTATAAATTTGAAATAAATTACTTTCATGGGTGAACATTTTAAAGTGTGGAAGCATTAGACATTAATATTCTCACATGGGGATTTAAAGCTTCATTTGTGCTGTTCAGAACAGTGTTTCTATCAGCTCAGGCCAGCTGTGCAACCTGAGGACAAAAAAAAACCCCCAGCAGGGCAGCAATAGGTTTTACTAATATAGGGACGTCTCCTATATTAACAGTCTGCAGATAGCTCACACATTTCAGGTGCATTTCTACCTTTATTCTCCAACTGTGGTTACTCCAAGTAGCATACAGTGTGATTTGATACAGTTTGCAAAGTCAGTGTATGGAAAGAAGCACAACTTTGATGACAAGGAAATAAAAAGAAACTTAGTTCATGAGTTCTTGGTCTTGGAAAAGGGAGCTGGAAAATTCAAAGTCAGCTGTCTCAAAGGAGTGCTGCTTTAACATATTTGTCAAAACACACTCTACTCAGTTTCTGCTCCTTGAGCTGTATTTGTAAATAAAGTCACAAAGCATGAACTGACAACCATGTTGCAGGAGATTTTCTGCATGCAAGGTTTGCCAAAGCAGAATATTCCCTCCTCCGGCTTTAAACCACAACTACTCCAAACAAACCTTTGACACAATTAAAAGGCAGATGAGAGCAGGGATGGAGAACTAAGGTGAAGATACCAATCTAAAAGCTAAAAATGTTTCTGTTTTTTCTATAAACATCCTACAAAAGGTGAAAGGGCTGAGCTTTCACTCCAGTGTACGCTCAGAGTACGTGAAAGGGGGAAGGAAAAGATGGTTTTCAGGTGGTGCTGAAGCTATGATATGCTCCATCAAGCCCTCTATTTAAAAAGAGAAGAAAGAAAAGAAAAGGAACAAGAGAGACAAACACTGAAGGAAACATGTTTGCAACCAAGGTGATAAGAGCCTCTGGTAGGACTGGGTGAAGCAGCTTGTCAGCAAAGCCGTCACAGGAGGCGCACACACTGGCCATGCCTCTCTCCTTTACCTAAAGGGCTCAGGACACACAGAGCAGGTATGACAACAAACACTAAGCCTGGCTGAGAAGGGACGCAGTAGCAAATTCTTCTGTACCCAGTACCTCATGGTTAAAGCACTTACTCAAGATATGAGAGTCTGCTTTGTGTGCCTGAGGAGGTGGAGGGAGGACACACATAGAACCATAGAATTACAGAATGGTTTGTGTTGGAAAGGACTTTAAGATTATCTAGTTCAAACCCCCCTGTCATGGGCAGGGACAACTCCCACTACACCAGGTTGCTCAAGGTCCAACCTGTCCTTGTCCCAGAAACCCCTGCCATCACCTGGGGGTACCCAAAGTATGCGGATGGGCTGTCTGAACGTTCCCTCAGAAATGGCCCCATGTCGAACAGAGTAAATAAATATTCATTAAACCAGGGAGATAAAGACAAAAAGAAACAAAAGAAAACATGATGCTACTGCAAGCAAGAGCTGCCAGGCAAGAGAGAATACTGAATGCCCTAAAAGGTCCTGCATCAGCAAATCTGTCATTAAAAAGCAGTGACAAATTCTTTAGAAGTTATCACCACCTCCAGTTTTCACATAATCGCAATTTCTAGGGCTCCTAGATTTCCCCATGAAGACATATAGCAGCTGTATGCACACTGTATGCACTGTTCACTAAGTCACCAGAGAGATGCTGCACCACAAAACCAACCTTTACACCCAGGTTAGAGATGTCTCTGTGTGTGGCTGGTCTGTGAGGCTTATACGATGTTAGTATTTTCGTAGGCAGTCCCCATTGTCTGACTTTCCATCCCAAATAGCTGGATGTCCATGCACAGGTGACTCTGAACTGCAGTCTGAATCCAGCTTACACTCGTATCTCTGGCCCCTCAGCGGGATGCCTCAGCCACACTGCCATTTAACTGGTAAAAATCAAATTATGCTAATGAACTTTCAAATTATCATCTCTCTAGTGTTGGGTGTTTATCTTATGCTTCTCCTTGTTTACAAATGTCAAGTCAAGCACAGGTGGGATTGCAGGATCAAGGCAACACTACATTCTCCCACTGTGTCCTCAGTTTGCAATTGTTTCCAGCGTTAACACTGGGTTAATGCTCTCTGTGGTACAGTCTGTGTACTTTCCATTCCTCCATGTGGCAGAAGAAAAATATTTGACCCCTGGATTGCAAAAGCCTTTTCTATGCTGTCAGTCTGCCCACCTTGAAGATGAACTACCTTAAAGGAAAGAAGATTCATAGGGAAATCACAGATGCAAAATGTGCCTTAAGAAAATAAGTGATGGCAGCATGTAATTAACAGAAGAAACCCTCCAGAAAATACTTGCTACACACAGAATCAGTCTTTGGAGGAGACAGCCGTGACAAAACCCAAACTGTAATCTAATTTTTGTGGTATGCGCATCTGAAAATAAATAAACAAAAGCAGTCTTAAGAATACCTCTCCCATTCAAGTCAGACTAGAACCTGATACAGCCACAGAACAAAGAGACTGTGAACTAATTGGTTTTGATATGACAGATCTAGATCAAAGTCCCAGCTCTTCTCAGCTGTATAAAGGACTGTGGGTTGTTAGGTTTAGGCTGACTTGACATGGTATGTGACCTGGGCTGTCTTATGAAAATATATGGACCTGTTGGAGATGGTCCAGAGAAGTGCCACAAAAAGTGATCAGAGGGATGGGGCACCTCTCCTATGAAGACAAGGCTGATAGACTTGGGGTTGTTCAACCTGGAGAACGGAAGACTTCAGGGAGACCTTATTGCAGCCTTTCAATTCTTAAAATGGGACTGTAAGACAGATGGGGAGAGAAGCAGGGCCTGTTGTGACAGGACAAGGGGTGATGGCTTTAAACTAAGAGAGGGGAGATTCAGGCTGGACGTGAGGAAGAAATTTTTTACAGTGAGTGTGATAAAATACACTCTCATAGATTGCCCAGAGAGGCAGAGAATGCACCATCCCTGCAGATGTCCAAGGCCAGGCTGGATGTGGTTCTGGGCAGCCTGATCTAGTTGAAGATGTCCCTGCTCATTGCAGGGGATAGGGACTAAATGATCTTTGAAGGCCCCTTACAACCTAAACTGTTCTATGGTTCTGTAGTGGTTTGTGTCAGTCAGCTGGTAGACTTCAATAACTTCATCAACTTTCATACACACATCAAAGGAGCCAAAGAACCATCAATTTGAGTATTTGAGAATTTGAGGTCTGCATCTGCTCAGAGATTTGTCTGAGCAGGTGTTTTAGCCTGCTCAGGCTACAGTCCTGCAGCATCACTGAACACAGGTGAGTTTCTCACAGGTTTCTACACATGACCATGCTGCACAAACATGGTTCCAGGCAAAACATGCAAGTCTGGGCAAGTATCTGCTTCTACATCACCTGTGCAGGACTCTGGTCTCATTTACTGCATATGTAAAACCAAGTTCTTTGCTCATGCTCTGGTCAACAACACTATGTCCAAGACATTTGTCATCAGAACTTTAACGACCAAGCTATAGGATCCTTTTCAGACTAGAGGTGGAAGCATGGCTCCTGTAGAACCAAGCACTGAGTGGCAGCACAAAGCAACTGAGCTAATGGAAAGCAGGTGCTCTTCATGACTTAGTAGCTGGTATCAATGGTTAGGAATTGAAAGGGATCACGTACTAGAACCAAGAGCAAGAAATGTATCTCTCCTGCATTCTCTGGAGGTCGTTGCTGGAACAAAGGCAGTGGGAAGAGGAAGTGGAGAGGTGGTTTGAAGGGTGAGATGATAAAAGTCAGATCAGAGGATCAGAACGAGATCCACTGGGAGGACAATTTTTGTGAGATGCTCCCAAAGCAGGGAACTGAAACTTAGGCTGGATGGGTGTGGAGATAGGGAGCGATGACTGAGTACGGAAAATTGGACTAGGACCTGGGAGTGGAGAGCCAGCTAGCTGAGAAACAGCAGCTGCATCTGTACTTACTTGCTTTGCAGCATATCTTAGGGCCCTCATTTCCTGGTCATTTGAATTGTTGGGCCTGTTGGGACATGCTGCAACTCCCATCCAGTGCACATGTCCAGGTTTCCATCCCAGTATGGAGCTTGGCCATGACTAAGCACACATCCAGACACAGGAATTGGGAAGCACTCTTGGATCCAACGGTGTAAACACCAAGAGCAAGTCTAGATAAGGAGCTTGAGAAAGAGCAAGGCAACAGTATGACCATGGTTTCGAATGGATACGAGAAGCTTGAGCATGAGGGAAGACTGGGAGTGATTGAAAAGACAATGAAATGAAGTGTTGGAGCTGGAGGACTTTGTGGGTTGGAACTAGATGATCTTTAAGGTCCTTTCCAACCCAAACCATTCTGTGATTCTATGGTTCTATGACCCTTGAAGCAAAACCCTGTGAATGGGAAGCAGGTCTGGGGGAAACATGGAGATGGAGTGGACATGGCATAATGGTCTGGAAAGACCATGGGCATTGAGGCAGACCACATGAGAAAGCCAAAAGGCTGGAGCAGTGTGACCAGACTGGGTTGTAGCAAGTCCTGGTAGAGGGCTGGGACTAGCCTTCTATGCAGGGAATCAGACATCAGGCGAGAGGCTGGATGCAACCGGTGCCTACTTCTGACATTATCCACTGCCTGTTTAATCCTGTTGTTTAATTTTTATCCAACTTGTGACACACAATCAGACATTACAATGCACCCTGTACAATAAAAAATACTTGACATATGTGACGATCTGCCTTGTTGTAGTACTTGCAAGTAGAACTTTCTTGCTAAATTAATGCATGCTTTTACATACATCTCAATTAAGATTATTTGGGTCAGCCTGTTTTATTTCTGTTCCTAGCCTGAAATACTGAATACAAATTGTATCACTTCTTTGTTACTTATCAAAACCACTGGTCATGCTTTCACAGATTTCTTTGTCTAAAGCCAGTCTCTCGTACCTTTCTTAGATTGCTTTCATGCTGCTCACATTATTCTTCAACACACTTATCTTTATTATAACACTTTGAGGCTCATTCTCCTGACCACTTTAACCAAAATCCTACTAGTGCTAAGAAATTCTTTCAACACTGATAACAGAAACTGGAAATAGACTTTGCAGAAACATTATGCTGAAAGCCTCAGCTCCTTTTTGTGGGATCACATCCTTACATACAGCAGTCACCCTGCATATTTTCTCTCAGACCAGCTTTTCAATAAAATTGCAATGTAAATAACCTACCTCTGAACTTTATTCCACTGCATTTTTCCCAGGTGCTCTAGAGAGCCTATCTGCTTCACAAGTCTCACTCAGGCTGATATTCAGCTTGCAATTTTTATATTTGTAACTGAAAATAATATTGCTCCATACTGTTTCCCAGCAAGATGCTTGCCAAGCCCCTTTTAGCAGTGGCAATAAGTAGTTTATGATCACTTTCAACTAGGAAAGATTCCAATAAAGCTTTTTTACACCTCATGGCCTGATACCAAGTCTTCCTTCTCTATTTGAGTGCTGTGACATTTCATTTCTATAAGTACCCATGACACATGATCCACTGTATTGCTACTTGGCTGGTCTCCAACCAGCCAGGCCAGTTTTGCTGTGGCTTGTTAGCTGATGGTGGAAAACTTTAATCCTGCGTTTTCCTTCTGAGAGGGGATTGGGGTTCCAGTGTGCTAGAAGAGAGCAGAGAGAATGCAATTGGCTTGATGCAGCAAGGAAGAAGAGGCTGAGTCTTTCTCTTGCTGTCTTGGAAGAGGAAATTACCTTCCTGGTGGCAGGGTGGTGAGATGATCTTATGGTGGACATCCTACCATACAAACAGCCAGACTGTGATTAGTGCTGCTGTGTGACCACAGCTCAGCCTGGGAGAAAGGAAGGAGGAAAAGCCAGACCATGAATGATCAGGATAATCTGGTGCTAGGACTGGGTAAGATGATGCAAAAAGGGTGACTGAGAGCAAGGGAGATAAGGTGACGGGGTTTTAGGTTGCTGTGAAAGTGAAGAGGACTAGAGAAAGACATCTTGGTTGAAGGCTCAGGAGACCTGCAGTTCTTGGTCACTTCAGTGTTGAAGGGTGGATGGATCTGGGAGTCTAGCTTTCAGATAGGGAAACAGGCGTACACCTCTTTTTTAGGTTTGGGTTGTGGGATGTGTGGTTTTTGTTCGGGATTTTTTTTTGTTTGGTTGGTTGTGGGGGCTCTAATTTCAAATATTGGAGGGTTGCAACCTAGTTTAATCATGCAGTTGGAAGTGGTCTGAGCCAGACCTGTAACAGAGTTGTCTGTAGACATCTTAATTTTGCATTTAAAATCATAATATCTAGATTTTAGATGTTTACATTACTTCCATGTACTATAACAGTCCAGCTAAAATTCAGTTTTCATAGAATCATAGAGTGGTTAGGGTTGGAAAGGACATTAAAAATTATCAAGTTCCAACCCCCCTGACATGGGCAGGGACACCACACACTAAACCATGTCTTTCAAGGCTCTGTCCAACCCGGCCTGGAACACCATCAGCGATGGAGCAATCACAACTTCCCTGGGCAGCACATTCCAGGGCCTCACCATCCTTACAGTAAAGAATTTTTTCCTTATATCCAATCTAAACTTCCCTATTTAAGTTTGAACCCATTACCCCTTGTCCTATCACTACAGTCTTTAATGAAGAGTCCCTCCCCAGCATCCCTATAGGCCCCCTTCAGATATTGGAAGGCTGCTATGAGGTCTCCACGCAGCCTTCTCTTCTCCAGGCTGAACAGCCCCAACTTTCTCAGCCTATCTTCATACGGGAGGTGCTCCAGTCCCCTGATCATCCTCGTAGCCCTCCTTTGGACTTGTTCCAACAGTTCCATGTTCTTTTTATGTTGAGGACACCAGAACTGCACACAATACTCCAAGTGAGGTCTCATGAGAGCAGAGCAGAGGGGCAGGATCACCACCCTCAACCTGCTGGTCATGCTCCTTTTGATGCAGCCCAGGATAGGGTTGGCTTTCTGGGCTGCAAGCGCACACTGCTGGCTCATGTTCATTTTCTCATCAACCAACACCCCCAAGTCCTTCTCCCCTTCATACAGTCTTCTTTTCCAAGGAGTCCTTGCACCTTTCCTTGTCTACATGGGCAAGACTACTAGGGATGCCATGCTGTTGGTGACCTCAATGGTGGGCTAATGAAAAATGTCTTGTGGGCCTCTTAGTCCTTGGGAAAGTAGCCCTCCTACAAGCCTTTAATGCAAAAGCTGTCTACCACCATCCTAATATGCAAAAAGACCACTGTTTTTAGGCTGATCATAGGGGTACCTTTAAAAGTAGGACAGTACTATCAAGCTGGCTATCTTGACTATTGCCCAGGACTAGGCACCTAAAGTCCATTGCAATCCCAATTTTAAATCTTAATCTAGATCTAGGAAATCAGATAATTACAAAGGTTAGTATTTGCCTCAGAATCCAGACCCACAGGTTCTGCTCTCAACTGGGCCACAGCTACACCATATCTTGCAATCAAGGTAGCTCTTGATGCTTTTATTTCCTCAGCTAGGGTATTGTAGAAGCTACTTCACTATACTTGGAACATGCAGACTAACAGTTTTGCAGAGGATCCTACTTGAGTACTGTTAAAATGCTGTTGCTACGTTCTCTTAGAACAAAAGGCATCTCAGTCAAATGCAAATATTAGTAAAATTATTCTGATCATTTGTAAGTACAGCTGCAGGCAAGCATATTCACACAGATTCCTGCTAAAGTGTAATGCAAGCAGCCTGAGATGCCAAAGGTCTATGTGGCAATGCTCATACAAAAGGGCCGTTAAAAGCATTTCTTGGGGGTGGGCAGGCAGGCAGGCAGGCAGGCAGAGGAATAGCAGAAAAGACTGGAAGGGAAGGTTCAAAGCCATAGGCAAGCCTGTCTTTTGGGGAAAAGAGGGAACCAAGGCAGTAGCAGGGGTGACCAATTTGACAGCCTCATGAAGAACAAAGGAAGGGGCCCATAAGATGATGAGGAGTTGAACCACTCTGGCTTGAGCGGAGGCAGCCAGCGCATGTAGCTGAAAGGACAAAGGTTAGGAAAACACATGGATGTTGCTAGGAAAAGATAGCTTTATCACAGTGTCCTTCTCCACCATTTTGACTACTGAGTCTGCTTCTGTTTTGGGGAATTCTTATTTCAAGGTTTGCCAGTGAATGGGCAATGTCACTGTTTGATGGGACTTCTAAAGGACTACAATCCACAGCATCCTCTGAAGGATGTGTCCTGCTAAAGTCAGCCTGGTGAGGTGCTGGTCAATGGAATGGTACCACTATGGCCAGACTCAGGTATTAGAAATAGGTTTTCATTCCTAAAGAAGCCAGGCTGGGTTTTTTTCATCTCTCACCTGTCCAATGGTTTATGGATTCCCAAGGTCAGAAGCAATAAAATATTAACATCTAATCTGTCATACCACCAATGAAAACTGTAATCTAGCCCATGACCTCATGTGAGTACTGGGTTGTTAACTAAAGAAAGGTATCAGATCATCCTCTAATAAATACTCCAGACTGTGACAGGTAAAATTCAGGTCACACGTCTCCTTTGAAGTTTTAATGGCCACTCCAATTTTATGATAAAGCCACTCACCTTATGTTTGTAGTAATTTTGCAAAGCCCGAAGCGGCTCTAGTCATCTTTGGTGAACAGTTCCCAAGGACAAAGCTCTCATAAAAATGCAAGCTTCAAAGGGATTAGACCTCTTCTTTTCTCTCCTTCTTGCTCTCTTTTCAATTTTCCTTTTTTTTTTTTTCTTCTTAAAGGAATATTACTGAACATTTCCTCCTGTTTTCTACATAGCTCTCTGAGGAGGCTCCCAGTTGAGCCCCCGAACCAGACTTCTTCACTCACTGAAATAAAATAACATAAAAATAAAATGTCTTTTCCCTTTTCTTAATAGTAAGGCAATTTGCCGGGTCATTTCTGCTTTTTGTCTTTATTCTATTGTCAGTGTGGGGTAATTTGAAGCAAATAGAGCCTGTGTATTTGCATATTTCTCAGGCTCTGAGAAGGACCACATGCAGCAGATCTGCTCCCTTGAATGCCATTTTGTTTGTTTGTTTGTTTGCTTGTTTTCCTCCTTTTAAAATCAGGGTAAAGCTGAGCTGAATCTGCCAAAAATTGAACTCCAAAGCTAACGTTCTTTTTGCTAAATGAAATAGTGCTGGGGAACATTCCCAGGCATTGGAAGGCAATTATCTGTGCTGTTCAATTGTTAGCACAGTGCCTAGCACAAAGGAGTAGGGGCCAGCTTTCCCAAACAATTCCCAAACACGGGCCAACAGCTGGCATGGGCCAGGGTCATGCTCAATAGGCAGTTTGTGTGCAGGGCATGGAGGGGAGGCCAATAGTATGATCCTGCTCATTGCATGGGGGTTGGACTCGATGACCTTTGAAGGTCCCGTCCAACTCAAACCATTCTCTGATCCTATGGATGCCTGCATTTCCATTTTCACCTGCATCAGCACCAGGGATGGTCCCAGTCATGCTTAATTTACTAGTACTGACACAGCATGGCTGCTCAAACTTGATGTTTGTACAACTACACCATTGCGTGGAGAAAGCTGCTTATCCAGCTTCCCGACATAAACATATATATTTGCTTGTAGACTGATTTTATGCATTGCCTTGGCTGTAAGATTGATTTATTTCCATTAACTGCTAAGGAGGTTTTTTTGGACATTTATGCTTAAATGGCGAGGATGAGACACTGGGAAGGGTGGGGGAGGGGGGAACCCATTTGTCCATTTTGCTAATTCCCCCTTGGCATTAAGAAGTAGAAGTCTGAGAGGGAGCAAATAGGAACTTTCTGCACTTACACTGAGCACTGGAAAATGACTCAAACCCTGGGTCTATCCAGCCATGGCCCAAACCACTGTTGCTCAAACAGCATACAGCTCAAGTTTATTCAGTTTTATCAGCAAATGCGCCAACCCCAGATGTTTCTGCAGGCATGGCATGGGGCACCAACCCATGTACCTCATGGTGCTGTGGTGGATGGCAGTATTTGCACGAGAAGGATGTTCGCTTGGAAACAAACAGAAGACTGGTCAGATGGTCATCCTCCCTTCACGAGACCTCAGGTAACACCCTGCTCCTCACCTGGGGGACAAAGTGAGTAACAATGAGGAGAAACATCAAGAGGTGGTTGTAGGGGACCATTGCAAAGCAGCAGTGCTGGCCACATGCACATGAAGGAGCATCTACCAGCCACTATATGCAACCTAAATAATGTAAATATACATTATTTGGTTTTGATTGGAAGAGACCTTAAAGCTCATCTAGGTCAAACCCTCCTGTCATGGGAAGGGATGCCTTCTGCTAGACCAGATTGCTCAAAGAACCGTTCAACAAAATAATCCCACAAAAAGAGTAACACATAGGTTCCCTGAGCCTACTTTTTCTGCAGATGGTACACGTCAGAATAGCTGGTATTCAGAACTGTCTTTTCAGGGCATGCTTCTTTAAGGTTACTGAAAAGTTCCTTTATTCAAGAAATTAGCTTAAATGTCCTAAGGCACAGTATGTACTCTGAAAATACTCACATTTCATTTGATTGCTGTTGTTAATATTTCAGAAATGAAGTAAGTTTTCCCCTGGGGACATTAAGCCTGGCTTACCCATTTGTCTGAGCTTCTTCAAAGGAGGAATGATTCTCGGTTCTAGCCTGATAACAGCACAGGAGAAAAAACAAACCTACTGTTAGGAAAGCAGCGATTTATTAATATTTGGGGTGGAGGGGAAGCCACAGGTAAATTTAGTAATAGCATACAAATATTTGTGTAAGAAAACTGCTGCTATTTCATTATTTACCTGAGAAGACTGAGAACAAGAAACCAAGCCAAACCAATTCCAACCTCAAGCATATCTGAACACATTACTATTGCTTTTTCTCATGAACACTTCTTGAGTTTGAGTGTTCATTTAAGGGATTCATCAGAGATGGGCTGAGGGGAAAGGTTTGGATCATGTAAGGTTCTTTCTGATAGCAGGCAACAGAGGGAATGGTGTTAAACTTGCAGGAGCTCTGCCATCCTCCACTGCAGAAATCTTACAAATTTTGCTCTTGGGAGATCAGTGTATTCAAACAAAATTGGAAAATAAACCTCTTCTTCAGGACCAAATCTGGATCTGGCCTCGGGAAAGACAGCAGATTAGAAGACTGGAATCCACAGATTTATTATGAAAACTCTGCGAGAGCAATACACTCAGACTTTAGGTCATCTTTTGTGTCATACTCCAATGCAGCAGTTTTCAAATTAAATCCTATTTCACCATATCATTTCAAACACTCATGGAGGTTCCTGGTCCAGCAGGAAGTGTACAAGGCGGCCAGAGTCACCTCCAAGGTGGTGGCAGTGCTCACCCGGTGCCAGCGCTCACCCGGTGCCAGCTCTGCGCTACTGCTACCAAGGGACAAGGCTGCTCCTGCAGACCCAGACCTCAAGTACAGCTCTGGTGCCAATGCAGCCGGCAAAACAGATTTCTCAAGCCTTCTCTAGTCATGTGAGTTACTGAAGATGCACGTTGCTTCTTCTCACTGAAGCAAAATATCAGGGATGATCCACCAAGAAAGGATTTAGCACCTAAGGTGGGGTGTAATGTAAGCACATAATCCAGAAAACCTTCATACTGCTAATGTTTAACCCTACAGGGTAAACTCTGCATGCCAATAAATTTCTGAGTTTGAAATTCCTTGTGTTCCTAGAGCTGTGCTTGGGCAGATACGCAGGAGAGCCTCAGGCTTCATGCTGTTAGGGGCTCAGGTCATCCTCATCCCTGGTCAGGATCCAGAAACAGGGTGTTGCTCTGCCTAAATCCTCTGGGGGTTTCCATGTTAAAGGCATTCTTCCGGCTCACTTCCTGCATGCGTACAGGATGAAGCTTCTCTGAGGCTGCCATTGTTTTTCTTTGTGAAGTTACCCATTTGAAGGAATTTGCTGATGGTGCGCCTGTTTGATAGGCTAATCCGTGAACCAGGACAATCCTCTGGCGGCTGGGAGATGTGGTACCCCCTTCTCATGGGCCCCAGAGAGCCAAAATCCAACTTTCCTGACTTCCCAGGAGATACACCAGGTCTCAGGCTACTGAGACAAAGAAAGGGCTCACTCCGTTTGCTTCCCCCCTTCAAGGCCAGGCCAGTGAGTAGCCAAGAGTGTCAGATTCCTGAGACTGGAAAAAGAAAGCCATGAATGTGCAACCTCGCAGCGCGGGTACTGACCTGGAACACTGGGACTCTGGTCCCTCTGAGGGTGCCTTCGTCCTTTTTTCGGTCTTGTGATCCACCCCAACGGGTTGGAAATAATGACAAACCACAATAACAATAGCCAGCTAAACGAAACAAGTACAAACAGAAACAACAACTGAGGCTGGGAAGAGAAATGGCCTTTGGGGATATCATTTAGAAGAGGCTTTAGACTTTGATTTCCTAGGCAAAGGAGACAGCAGATCAGCCAATGTGACTCCTCAGTTCTTGAGAAAGAGGCAAACTGTATTTTCCTAAGCTTCCTGTAGCTGAAGCGGTTGAATTGACTCTACTATGGTAAAAAAAGCAAGGCAAGAAAATGGGGATGTCAGCACAGAAAGCAAGGTTGGAAACCCCATGGCTCCATGGTGAACAGCTAAACAGTGCAGAGTTGCTGTCTCAGAAGTGTGAAAATCCTCCTTGGTGTCATACGCCTTTGCTCGGTTCCATGGGAAGAAGAGGGCTCTAATCAGCTTCCTGAGCTCTTCACAGAAAAAAGATCACACTGAGTGCAAAAGCCATTATGAACTTAGAAATAGCATGTGCCATGTATTGATATAGGCACTGCACACAAGGAAAAGAGGAAGTTTGCCGTGGTTATACAGCACAGGGAGACTGGCAGAAAGTAAACAACCTGCGCTGCTATTCTTTATGCCATGAATTAAGACCTTATTTAGCTGAGATATGTGCCCCAGCCACTAGCAGTGCAGCAGGAAGGCAGGCGCAGGGGCAGCACTAGGCTAAGCCCATCACCAGCTGCTGTTGGGATGGGAAGGAGCAACAGCAGTAGCTGGAGCCGTGAGAGCGATGGGGCGTATAAATCAAGCCTGAGACTGGTGGCAGAGATGAGATCTTGTAGAGACCGGGAAGGGTAGGCAGAGCTAAGGGAGGAAGAAGCATGACCAGCAGGCCAAGGGAGGTGATTCTTCCACCCTACTTGGCTCTTGTGAGACCCCACTTGTGGTATTGCGTTCAGTTCTGTAGCACCCAACACAGGAGGGATATGGACCTGCTTGAGTCAAGAGAAGGCCACCAAGATGATCAGAGGGCTGGAGCACCTCTCCTATAAAGCCAGGCTGAGAGAGTTGGGCTTGTTCAGCCTGGAGGAGAGAAGGGCCCGGGGAGACCTTAGAGCAGCTTCCAGCACTTAAAGGGGACATACAAGAAATCTGCCGGTGACTTTTTAGAAGGGCATGCAGTGATAGGACAAGGGATGATGGTTTTAAGCTGGAAGAGGGGAGATTTAGTTTAGACATTAGGAAGAAATTCTTTACTATCAGGGTGCTGAGGCACTGGCACAGGTTGCCCAGAGAAGCTGTGGCTGCTCCACCCCTGGCAATGTTCAAGGCCAGGCTGGATGGGGCTTGGAGCAACCTGGTCTAGAGGAAGGTGTCCCTGCTCAATGGCAGGGGGCTGGAACTGGATGAGTCTTAAGGTCCCTTCCAATCCAAACCATTCTATTATGCTATGATTATGCGATTCCGTGAAGTCTGCTTTGACAAGATGAATCTGAGGCCTCACTTCAGGATTCCATCTGCTGACACCTGCACAGGTTCTCCTGCAGAAATAACTCACATTTTTAACTTGCCTAGCTGAACAGAGTAGTTTCTTCTTCAGTGCGAATTAGCTTCGTTTCTGCAATATACTGCCCCTCCCTTTCCCCACAGCTCTTTCTCTCACACACAAATTTAGACTACTTCAAACTAAAGAAATAACCTAGTCCTCGGAAACAGGAATTCATTGCTGCGCTTCTTCCTCGGTGCAGTACGCACAGTGGAGAAAACAGACCTTTTAATTTCCCCAGTTGTTTGGGAATTCTGCATGGAAACACGGGAACACCCACCTTCTCCTCCCGCCTTCGCTCCTCAGCTAGGCTGTGGAGCTCGCTGCAATGACACGCTGTCAAAAGCAAGTATTTCCCAAGATTCAGGATTGAACTGAATATGCAAATACACGTGCGTGCACACACACACACATCCCAATACACATTTGCATGCATATTTATATATAAACAGTAACTATTTTTAAAAAGCACAATAACAACATCAAAGACATCTTGGGAACCACAGCACTCTTCTTCATCTGCCATACACGGGCCTTTGTTCACCGTAGACAGACTGGACTTCGCCTGGTCTGCCAGTGCCGAATCCAATCCCAAATCCCAGACAAGCAGCATTGGTGAGGGTACTTGAAACACAGTACATGACAACAGCAACCTAATGGTAAGTAGTGGACGAGAAGAGGAATAAGCAAACACAAGCAAACTATGAAAGTCATTTTATTAAAAGCAGATCCATCAGGCTGCTTCTGCTACTTACATTGGCCAATGAACTCCCTCTGTCCTACTACACTCGGAGTGGCAGGATGCATTATTCAGCACATGAGTAATTCACCACATTCTTTCAGGTAATAACCAGTTGTTGAGCCAGACTCTCTTTCATTAAGGTCAACAGCAACACTATTGTAGTTGTAGAGCATGGCAGAGACTCATGGCAGCTTACTGACCAGATTAAAACAAGGATCCATGCAAGGACCCGCGTAAGGAAAGTCAAAAAGTTACCATGTGAGCACAGAGGCACATCTGTGGAGGATCAGGCCCTTAACTTACATTGAAAACCACAGGAAGGAACTCTGAACCCAGTCAAGAGGAGGACTAGCTGCGCACGTGGCCACCAGAAAAGCCAGTTGGCCAACTGGAATTTCTCTCTTCGCGTGGAATGATAATTCAAGTGCTGAAGGATAATTGGAGAGCTGAATCTGAGGGTGGCCTCAGTACCTTGGGGAACTCAGTGCCAGCTGCTTTAAACAAAACAAGCAGGGGCTACGGTGATGCTGTTTTTATGGCAGGTTTCAAGATCAGCCATGCTGCTGAGCTACTGTATTAATACGGTGTGTTGCAGACATAGCACTTGCCAGTGAAGAAAGCTCATCTACTTTTGGTTTTGTAATGTATTCGGGTGCATGGGTCTGCTGTGCCTGTCTCTGTTTGCATTAGGTTAAATGCTCTGAAGCAGATGGGCCTAATTATGGCCTTTCATTCAAGATTAATATGAAGCCATTAAGCTGGTTTATGCAACCAGGTAGCTGAGCAACGAAAACATCTAAAACAAGTATGAAGCAATGTTGGAGGCTGAAACCACGCAATCAGAGGGCTTTCATTGTGAAAAGACATGAGAAACTCAAAAGCAAGTGCTGCCTTCATCTATGGAGTTGGGACAAAACAGAATGGGAGAAAACCTAACCGCCCAGGACTAAAGGGCTACAAAACCCATCACTGCTCTGGCCCCAGACTGGTTGGCTGAGCTGAACAGGGAGGCTCGCAGCTTCGAATGCCCATGCTGCCGCTGCTGTTATTCACTTCACCCTGCACTGAGCAAAATAAGCTCTGGTAGTTCTCTTTCACAGTGATGGCACATGACTGATTGCCCAATTCATTGCCAGCTTCCCCTTGGAGCAAGAAAGGCTCCTAACAAACACGTGTGTTTTCCTAATGGCTGGATCAGAGAAGGGAACGCTGCAGCAGTGCTGCTGGGAGTTGTCTCTTCCTGGTCTCCAACACATTGCTCTCGTGTTTGTGGTTGTGCAGTTAGGTGAGACGCAGGCAGAATTTCTTGGTAATTAACCAGGTCTTCACTGACTTCATTAATGCTACCCTAGGTATTTTTTTAAATGGAGGGATCAGCTGACATGTGGGAGAGGTTAATTAAGAGAGAAACAGCAATGAACAAAAAATCAAAGTTAAGTTGTAAGGAAAGAGCAGAGGAATTCGAGACAGGATTTAGGAGCTCAGAGTTTACAACAACTGAAATTTTAATAACCTGACAGTTGGTTTGATTGGATGACTATAATTTGGCAGTAAATGATATTCAAACTGACTCTTTGATTGGGTTTAAGATACGTTTCTTTTAAAATGCTCAGTGTGCCTCTTTTCTTTAAGCTTGAAGGAAGCGACCACAAGACAGATGTAACCCCCAGATCTGAACATACACATCCACCTCAATTTATCAACTGAACCACACTTCCATCTCCCAAGGGAAAAACACTGAAAAGGAGAATCTGCTGGGGGGGGACTGCACAGGGCTGCTGTGGGACCGTCATGTCTTCCGAGGGCATGAAAAGACTTTTTTTGGGAGAAACTTCTTTCTGCCAACACTATAGGTTGCCAGAAGTGTGAGTAGGTTCTACCCACTTTGAAAGTTGGAGAGAATTTGTACACTTTCATGTACCCAAAGGGTACCTTTAATTTACCGTTGTGATACTGTGGACAACTGCACCACTCACTTTCAGGCTGCCACACACTTCCTTTAAAGTCCTGATAGCAGAAAAGCACCATCCCTTCTGTCTTTCCATTTACTATTTTCATCAGGGCAGGATACAGAAGTGGCAGGTACTTTCCAAAGAGACAATCCTTGTTGTCAAGAACAAACATCCTTAGCTTCAGATGACACGATTTCCAGCTCCCAGTGCAAAACCACAGAGCTGTCCCTGTCAGGAGCTACAGAGAGCACACACACACACACAAACACAGATTAGGCACTTTGTTTTATTTTGAAAAAAAAAAAAAGTCTTTATATATAAACCATTTCATTCTCTCTCAAAACATTCTACAACTATACAGCTGTTTGCTCCATCATTTGCATAGGAAATACCACAATACAAAAATAAGGGGGGGAGGGGGGAGGCAAAGAAGCAAAACAGCAACCAATTTCTGCATGTTTCCATGTACAAACATTTGAAGCCTTACAAAATTATTTACATCATTTGTCAACTATTTACATTAAGAGCAACATTTCTAACTATAACAAACAAAACTATAATTTATCAAGTATATGTAAAATTGTATTTAAAAAAAAGAGAGTCTATCGTATACCACAAATAAATAAAGACAAACAACAGTTATAACAAAGCTAGGTTTTCCTGCAAGACCCTTTTTTTTGGTATTTTGATTGTCTATTCTAGCCTTTGGTTGACAGCTTAATTTTACAGCTTGTGAAGTTCAGACACTTCCTAGGTTTGTTTGGTTTTCTCCTGTTGTCTGGCCAAATCCTACATGGTCTAACCTCATCTTTGGCCCTCCATCTACTATTTCTAGGCTGAACACGGTGGATCAAAGTCATTGTTAGCATAAAAGGGCACGACCTCGTTGTCTTCAGTGGAGTTTCAGCTACTTTTGTCAGCAGTAAATTTTCCCCTGCGTGTCAATCTCAACAGTGGATTAATTAGACTGTGCTGCAATTTGACACAAAATTACTGTATCCTTACCTTCTAGCAAATTACATGCAATATCCACACGAAACTAGATCACACTGGTGCTGAACCAGCTTAACGTGTCTGTATATGAAAATTGCATCCCAAATCCTTCTTTTTAAAGTGATACTAAGTTTAGCTTATAGTAAGAGGTTTAACATTCTGTGTTCCTTGCAACTATCCCCGTTAGTTAAGCTTCCAATGATGACTTTACAGTTCATTCTCCATGTTTTTGCCCTTTTAAGCAACTTGAAAACAAAATCCTGCTTTGAATATTCAGTGCACACCGTTTTAATTAACAGGTACAACACATCTGAATGCCTAGCTCATTTCTCTGAAGAAAAACGAAGCTAAGTTGGTACGGTTTTGAGAGGTATTTAAATTTTTTTCCTGTAAATGTGCTGTGTTATCAAATGTAAAACAACTGCTTTTTTTTCAGATGATTCTTAGAAAACGTTTTGTATTAAACCTAAAAAGCTGATTTGCATATTTACAAAATCTTTGTCATAGCAAACATGCAACATATAGAACAAAATGTTTGTTCTATGGCTGTTCATGAATTTTTATATGTACCTTTTTCCACAGAATGACTTACTACTTAAAAAAAAACCCACAAGTACTAAGTATGTCCAGTAGAAACCTGACAGATTACAATTCATGGCTTTTCCACTGTGTTCGTTCACCTGCAGCCTCTCATTAATTTCTTTACTAAACACTGTCACAATAATGACAGTGCTTTGGTCAAAACACTGCAAGAGGAAAAAAAAAAATGTATAAAGCTGCAATGCGTCAAGACATAATACTTGTGAAGAGATGAAACCTGCTGACTAAAGCCATATACATCGTGAGAACAAACAAATGACTGAACACTCTGGTATTGCGATACAGTGTCTTCCCTTTTTCTGCATAAATATACAAAATATACATTTCCAGTTTCTTTCAAGATTTCTTTTAAATGGGTAACCCATACTCAAAAATCAAACTAACTTTAGTTGCGTGTCAACAGTCAATAGGAAATTGCATAGATACAAAACAGCCTCAACGACAAGTCCAGCTTTCAGTTCTGATGCCTCTTCATGTGGAGAGCCAGGTGGTCAGAGCGGGAGAAGCTGCGATTGCAGACAGCGCACTGGAAGGGCTTTGCCCCCGTGTGCTTCCTGTAGTGGCGTGTTAACTCATCCGAGCGAGCAAATCGCCAGTCGCAGCCTTCCCATGTGCACTTGTATGGCTTCTCACCTGAAAGAGAGCACAGAGAAATGACAATGTCAGCGGCCACTCTTCAGGAGAAAAATGATGCAAGATCATATTGCATGGCACTGCTCTTCAATTCAAATCAGAAATAAATGACAATGCAGGAGCTGATATTTCCTGATTATTCATACATCTATTCAATAAGCCTCAAACCAACAGCCCCTTTGTTTTTCCAGCAAATCTTGCTCTTCCCTCTGATCTCCAGAGGTCCCTTTCAACTCCATCAATTCAGTGATTCTGTGATTTAACACATTAAAATATAAGAAACCTTCAAACATACAAATTACAGACAGCTATGGTACAGAAGATCACAGATTAAAAAAAACCCTATATGAGACTGAAATACCCTCCCTTACACTCATCTCAGTATAAGAGTGAGTAGGGGAAAAAGCAGTTGAACGTGACAATCCAGCCTAGTTTGTGACTTACGCTTGCACCTTTTAAAAACGGGTAAATTAACTTAGAGAGCTTTTTTTAAGAGATCTGAAATGGGAAAGAAGATTTCTACAAAGATTCTTTGTAGCGTGCAGATTATTCAAGAGCTTCTGATGTGCAAAGAAAGGGGTACAGTGTGTTACAACCACCACAGGGATAGTATTTTCTAAAATGTAAGGGGCAATAAACACTTGTGGTATTCCAATTTGGGCTAGCTATATATAGGAGAAAGTACCTAAAGAATCAAAGCAGTTTCAAGAATTTAACATCTACAATTGGGTGTTTAAATAGCCATATTTTAGTGCTTGCTGTCTCCATCAGTCCATACTGACGTAGGGGGAGAATGTCATCTCTGAGAACTTGCTGTGTTACAGCAGCTCCAAATACAACTTCAACTACCCAGCTAGTCTTGAATACACCGGCCCGAGCACCTAAAATAATTGCATTCATCCATTTTAGAATCATAAATGAGGTACTTTAAGCATGCCTGCAATTTATAGGTGTTTGTTGAAATGGAAGAACTATAAAGCCACAAAGTCAAGATGACGTCTGTGTGAAACCAGAACTTTCTGTGTGTAGTACACCTGCTTAGGAGCTGGTATGGACATGATGTCACCATGCAAGCAAGCTTCATATAAATAAAGAGGCTAAGATTACCTATTTATAGGCTATTGCTTGATGTTGGTTGACAAAAACACTTTTCAGTTGGGAGAATGGATTGTTAGCTATAGCCTTTATATTAACTTGACTCACATGGCAAAAAGAGAAAGAAAAATGAGTCTATCAAAGCACCTGGCAGTAGCTTCATCTGGAGCAGAATCAGAGCAAGTCTGAGCTTTTCAAAAAGTCTTTTCCAACACATCTTACAGAGCTTCTCCCCCTCCATCGGTCTCAGACCTTTACCCTCACAGTCTCAATCCACAGCCGAGTGGAGTGACTCCTACTTTTCCCTGGTTTACTGTCATACAAGCACGCGGAAGAAAGACAGGAGCCAGTATCCTGCAATCAAACTGTTTGTTCTGTACCAGCTATGCAGAGAACACCACCTGAGAAACTCCAAAACATTACTTCAGAGGTGCTAATTTATCATACAGATGAAATTATGAAACTGGTTTTGTCTGGAAGTTTCTATTGCTTCTCTGATCAAATAACAGGCAAATTTCTGTCTACTACTAAGAGCAAAACCAGCCCTTTGCTCTCAGTGGGTATGTGACTTCATGTTGGCAGCACAGTCACAACCAGGACCGGACCTCTACAAGAAAAAATAACCCCCCCCACACCAACCACTTCGCTGCATAAACAGTGACTGGGATTTATTGAAATCACAGTGGAAACATATCATCCCTTAAGAAAAACAAACTTAGAGCCTGGCATCTCCTCTCACAGAGTTCAAAAGTATCTGGTGGATAGCAAATCAGAACACAAATCATTACAAATTTCTGTCATAGCTGAATTTACTCTGATGCTGACTGAAGGCCGGAACAATCCACCACTGAGGACTCTTTTGCCCCATTCAACATATACAGGTTAAAATATAGATGTCATTCAAACCCAGTGTGTAAAGCATTTATAACATCAGAGAAACCAGCTGAGATAGATAACACATTTGCTCTTCATGGCAGAATGACAGGAAAGAACTTTACTCAGCAAGGGATCTTTTGCACTATATACATCATTCTTAATGTATTTAAACTGGGTTATTAATGCAGTCTGTAAAAGACTGCTGCTGCTCCATACGCACAGCACCAGGGAGATCTTCCGTGAGCACTGTGTGTTAAAACACACATGCACAAAGGTTGCACAAAAGCATTAATCCGTCATTTGAAGCACCTTAACTTAAAGCCAGCGTATTTCTTTCTCTCCTTTCTTTCTCCTTTTCTCCCACATTGGCTTAAAACTCTTCTTTAAAAGCCTTCACTTAAAACTGCTATATTATACTTGATGCTAAATTCCCAGTCTTGTGATCCTGCCACCCTAACTGCCCACAGAGAATATAATATGGTCAAGCCTCTACATACTCCAAACACTTGCTTATACACTTCACATGAGGAATTAGAGAAATAGTAAAGATAGCAGGAAAACACCACTAGTTGAACAGAAACCTAGGAATATCCGGACCAGACCAGAATGGTGACCAGGAAGTTAAAATCAGTTTCAAAGCCTGGCATCAAGGAGCTATGAAGTATGTGCAGTTTCATCATACATACACTGTACCAAAAAAGGAGTCTCAAAGCTGTCCTGTGTAGGTGGTACCTCATCCTGCCCGAGTCCAAACAAAACTGCTGTCCCTTTTAAAACATTTTCTAATCTGCGAGCAGCATGAGGAGGTGATATGAAGGCTCCTGGCATGCGAAGTGTCAGCTGCAGTGAACCCCGTGCCTTGCTGGATGCCACAGCTTCCAAGTCAACGCTGAATCAGAGAGACCCCAATCAAACTCCAGGGGACTGAGCTTCCTGGAGACACCATCTAGAAACTTACCCTGCTGTCCTGGTCTCTTCACTGCCTGCAACAGCCACCAACCCTCCTGGGCAACAGCGCTGCTCAGAGATAAAACTGGGCAGTGCCATGCACTGACTGCTCCTCCTGGCCAGCCCTTCTGCAGACCTGAGCTAAACCCGAGCTAAACCCAGCAGTGCTCACGGGATGGGGCAGGGAACAAGCTGGTGCCTTTACACAGATTGTTTTAACAGTGTTACTTTTATGTACTGGAAAGTAAAGCCAGAATGCTGCTTTTAACCCCTGCTTTGGCCAACAGAGAGAACTGGAAAATGTATTTTTAGAGGCAGTGTAGAGGCACGGATTATTTTGAATAAATCCTAGGGGTAAAATACTGAATATCTATGTTTGTAATACTAGTTTCCGTTGGAAAGTTCTATTTAAGAACTGAATCAATTTTAAATGTTTTCCTTTTGGGCAAGGGGGGCAAGAAAAAGAAGGTGGAGATTGTTTTCACTCCTTTAAAGAAAGCAGAACAACTAGCTAGTAATATTTCCTCTCAACCTATATACATGCTTTTTGTCATTTAGCAGAAATAAGAATTTGGTTTAAGCTCCTGCAGCAAGGGAAAAAGAGCCTCATGTTACGTATTTTCTGAAGTGATCCTACTTCTTTGCTGAGAAATCTGAGGTTGAAGATTTATTTTTAAAAAAGCAGGTATACACAACAAGGGACACTGAACCCTTTATCCCCTGTTTTCACTGCCTACATAGTACTGTAAGATTTGTTTACTTTAATGATTGTGCAAAATACAGTAGCTGTAAAGTTTCAGAAATATTTGGTTTTCCTCCAGCAATTTAGGGCTTCTATAGGGTGTTACAACCAAGAATGCTACTGGTCATCAAATGCGAAGGTAGTACGACACGGTTACTGGAACACGATCACGGTACCAAACAGATATTTCACTGTAAAAGCAAGAAAACAGCTAACTCCTCCACTTCAGGGGAGCTTCCACAGGATTTGTTAGAATGTCAACACTGTTAACTAAAACACCATGGAGGAAGCTGGTACCAATTTCCAGCCAAATAGCACACTCCAACCCTTTCTTCCCAAGCCAGAAATATTATACACAGCACTTCTGGGAAACAGAACTGCTTTCCTTTAAATTATACTTCAACAGGATAGGGATTTCATAAGTTTAATTGGATTTCTGCATAACCTCCTTCCAGTATCACAGATTTAAAATGTTTTGCTAGGCATATACATCACAAAATATATTTTTAAGTTCTTGAGCTGTTAATATGCATCCATTCTCCAGTTTAAAAGAAACACATTTGTGGAGCATGAGAAACAGACTTGTACTTGAGCACAGAAAATTTAAAACTTCTTGTTTAGTTTGGAAGCTCTTTAACAGAAAGCACCTAGCAAGAGCAAGAGATAAGGCAGCTTAACCTGAAAGGAGAGTATTCTGCTTGCAGCGTGTCTGTTAAAAGAAAAAACAAACCAGAATTTCTAATGCTGTGAGATTGTAAGGATGTCAAAAATATGTCTGGACATCCACATATAACATGCTAACCTAACCAGCCGCTTCAACAGATAAAACTATTCCATGGTAAATCCCAAGTTTCAGGATCCTTGTTGATCCCACAACAGAATGGTCTGGAACAGTGAGGCACACTGTGTGGGCTCTTCTCTCTTTAATACATCTTCTTGGGATTTAGTGGTGTCAAAGGCACCTATTGCTTTCCGAACACTAATTCTAGCACTGGCAGCGACCACCATGGCTATGCTCATTTGGATAAGATACAGTGCCACCAGTGGGGGGGGGGGGGGTGTGATGGTCATTTTGAAGACACCATGCTTCTTCAACACGCAGCCTCTGCTCAAGAAAATGTTTCTGTTTAAAATCCTGTTTGGAAAGAAACAAGTCACTGAAAACCTCCATTAGTGATGAATTTCCCCATCAACAGAAAATAAGCTTATTTCACCAGAGTTGTGTGACGTTATTTCTGCAATTCCCTGCTAGGACAGCTTTCTTTAAATGTAAAGCTGCAAACAAGGGCCAGATTTTCAAACCTAAAGTTAGGTAACTCTGTTGGCATGCAGAAACCCCAATACAGGTAATTACACCAGCCAAGGCCTGCAACTTTTCTTATTTCCTATCAGAAATTTCTGTCAGAGCAATGAGTTTGGAGCTTCCTTGAAGAAGAAAAAGCAGCACACTTGTCAAAGACTCTAAAAAGACAACACCTGATTACTGCTTGTGAGGATATTAAAGTGTAAAGGTACCCCCCTGCAATTCTTTCCATCATTTTATTATTACTTGTTTCTATTATGGAATTATTTCTAGCGGCAAGGATTCAGCCTTAAAAAATACACCATTAGGTATGATAAAAAGGCAAAGCATAAGTTTCAGTACTGTAATTGCACCAGCTACATGCATAACCTGTATTATTTTAAAACAGATTATTTTGTATTTTTTGGTGCACTTGTTTTTCAATTTTTTCACATCTTAACATCAGTTGTCTTGGTTCCCTCACATGGTGTGAGAAAAAAAAGAAAAAGAACAAATGAAATGTGTTTCCTCTGTTTCAGTTTGCCTGAAATAGGTTTCCTCTAGGTTTTTTAACTCTGGTCTCTTCCAGGCTGACTGGAAATGAAAGCCGCTGCTTGGGTGTATGTCTGCACTCATTCAAAAGAGGTTTTTAGCTCTTAGCATTTACCTAAAATTAGACCTTCCTTCTGCTATTGACTAAGCACTTTAGTTGTCATTAAAAGCAGCTTGTTTGGGGGGAGGGTTGGCCTTTTTTATCTTTTTCTTGCTCTTTTTAAGACAGAGTTTAGTTGTTTTTGGGGTTTTAGGGGTTTTTTTGGGTTTTGGTGGTTTTTTTTTTTTGAGAAATAGCAGAAAGCTGAAATTTCAACATAACATGTCCCTCAAGTGTTTAAATGCTCTTTAGTGCACTGAAATCCTCACTTGTCCAAGATGGAGATGGAGGCCTGATAGTACACAAGGTACACCCAGCTTATTTTGTGAGTGACAAAATAGATTTAGTCCTTGAAACATCTACCAGTAATACAAATCCATAACATATGCTGCACATTTTTAAATGTGACAAAGCCTCTGTCTAGTATAGTAATGGCTAGAGAGCGACAGTAAAGTACTACTTCACAGCAAAACAGCATTTTAAGGACTCCTGTAACAGAGAGCTGTTGTACTGTGTAAGGCTGATCACTGCTAAACCAAGCAGTATTTGATCTCTTAAAAGAAGCATGCACAAGATAAAAAGGTAACTGCCTTGTAAGCAAAGAGGACAATCAAGAGTTTTGCATCATTCACTTTCTGACTAGAGAGGCAAAGAAGGCCTTGCACTGTCCTCTCCTCAGCACTCCTACCAGTCCTTGAATCACTCATTTTGCTAAGTGGTGTTTCAAGCAGTTCAAGGATTACTGGGGAATCTTAACTGGCCTGTGTGATGATTTATTTTCTTTCTGGTATAACATTCTGTCTTAACAGAGGTGGTCTCTCTTCAAGGAGATATGCAAACAAAGAGGAAAGGAATTTTTTTTAAGTAGGTTTATCAGAAATCCATGCCATCTTTAGTGCATCGCTGTGGCTACACGTCCTGTGCTAAAGAACACATTTCCTCATCTATGCCCATGGTGTAAGAACACACATCAGTAACACTGGCTCTTGTACAGTCAGATAAGAGGTGCTCTTAAAATGGAATTTATTCAACATGTACTGCAGACTTCCAGATTTCCATCTACTGTAAGTACACACACACATACACAAAAAAGTGATACATTAAAGCTGTTTTAACTCAAAGCAAAGCACTGTATACTTGCCAAAATCAAAGGTTTTAATATGTCTTTAATCAGAGTTGTTAGAGATCACTGAATATAAATAATGCAAGCTGACAGGACAGGAATGCTGCTACCAAGATACTCAGACTAAACTAGGACATTACTTAAATGTTTCTAATCTTTCACCAATGGGAGGTGCAGGTCATCTAACAAACAACAAACACCACACTAGCCTGGAACAAGGAGTCAATCGTCCCAGTCAAGCTCAGAAATTAATTACAATAAGGAATGTCTAATCAAATAATGGAAAGTTTAAATCACTGGCAATTGCTGTGAATCTTGGGACTACATTAGCCTATGTAGGACGGACTCAAAATGAACTATATTTAAAGCTGGTCTCTTAGGTCAACAGTTTCCTTATCAGGAATCAAATATCCTGGAACTGAAGTTTAATCCTCTCAGGGAGCAATTGACAGAAACAACAGGTTTTTTTAAGCTTTCATGCTTACTGGGGCTTTATAGGCTTTTAATCAGGAAGAAAATATTAGGCTTTTCTTTTCAGTATCTAAAAATCTAACAGGAGTACCCCTCACCTGACACCTTGGAATTTAATTTCTGCTTCATAAAAATTGTGTGCTGGACACTGATGTGAATGGCCAATAATACTTCACTAAAATTTAGGTCTGTGTTGCTAAGATTTTTGCCCTCTTTTGAACGACATATTCAAACATGTCTCATTTAGCTTATGACTACGGATAAAGAACTGGATCAATTAACCCCAAGATCTGCAATCGTTCACAAAGTGCTTGGAAAAAAAAGCACATTATTTTCCCTTAAACTGTGGTTTGCACAGGAAAATAATGTACTTCCATTTCTCACACAGGCAACTAATGGATTTAGCAGAATTCATAAATAAAAGATATCAACATATTCTCCAGCAGTGTCTAGCAAGACTGCACTTTAATGCACTTTGTCAATAGTTTTATTTAACTCGCCTCTATTTTTCCTTATTGTCTCTATCAATGATGACATTTACTGACACCTCCTTAAACTATAATCTGTGCAACTGACTCACCTAGCAGGTTAAAGAAGCAGAATCTGCACGGAGGTATTACTTAATAGCTGTTTTCATGATGCAAAGATTTTTTCAGGATGAGATTTGCTATGTACACAAGAATGCCGCAACCATGAGCAAAGCTGAATCCTGAGGCCTCCATTCCCCACTTGCACACCATGACAGAAATCCCCCACATAAGTCTCAGAATTATTTGAGTCAATATATGTTTTCAAAAGGTGCTTTTTTTTCCAACAGAAGTCCAGCTACTGCTTGTCCTTCCTTCTGAACAATGGGCATCCCAAATTCCCAGGCAATTCTGTACCGTACCACCTTTAACAAGCATCTGCATATAGCTATGGTAAGCTAGGAGTGTCAAGTCCTATGAGCTGCGGAAGTTCATTGCACACAACTGATCCTAATACTGATGTCTATCAGAGCCTAATTCTGGATCTATTGAGGCAGAGATCTAAAACAAAAATGTTTAACACCTTGACGAGCCACACAAGTCAGCAGCTGTCCCATGCCTACATAAACATTTGAAATAACTAAGGACAGTGAAGTATTTTGAGTGCATCTCATTTAAAGAAATGCCATTTCTCTTCAGTTATCTCAGCTTCCACTTCCCATCACCAAATACAAACTAGATCTATAGATAGAGATGAAATAGTTCTGCAGTTAATGCTCGAAACTATTAATGGCAAGCCCACCATGTGATCAGACAACATGCCTGTACAAAGACTGTATACGGAAAACCAATATGCAGCTGGAAAATGTCCTCAGTGTGTGTGCCTTGATGTGTTCAAAACAATGACAGATTTTCCTCCTAAAACCATACACAAGTCTGAAGTGTGCAGCTGTTCACAGAAATAATAAAAGAAAACCCCCACCCTGGAGCCAGCAGCTCTTCTGCAGTGTTACAGGCAGGGCCCAGGTAAGGTATTCCCCACAGGGAATATCAAAGGCTCGACTTCCATAGTCCATATCTTTAATATTAAGAAATCTAACAGGGTAAGTTATAGGAATGCTGTTTCTAACGGAGTACTTGATATATATGTGTACATACTCAGATGCCATAAAAGGAACTGAATAAAGTTTACCTACAACACACAAGTAACTGCTTTTCAGTGACATTTGGCACGTTATAGCTGCCATGGCAGAGCCTGAAGGTGGTTTTACTGCTGGACAGTCCGCAATAAATGCATAACCCCATCCCTGATCATATATCGTAGTTGCACAATGCTGGTTATGAAACCAAAACCTGTTCCATGACTAACAGGTAAAATTGTTTTAAAAGAAAAATCCCTGCTTCAAAAGGTAAAAAAATCCAATCCATTTTGAGAGACGTTCCAACAGGTACCTTAGCATACTGAATACCATTTTACCTGTTTCAGGAACAAATAGAACGAACAATAACGAGGTAAGATATCATACTTAAGTGTTTTAAGGTATTAAAATGTACCAGACATCTGCTTCAGAACTGCGTGGAGAGGGATACAAAATCTCCTGTAACTTTGCAGCATTCAAATCTTTGTTCATGTTCAATTTTGGGGTTACCTAACGCACACAATTAAAATTGACTTCACAATTTACGAGTGCTACAGCATTACCTAGAGGGAAAAAAAAAGTGTGCCTGCTTCAGTGACAGGTACACCTTACACATTAACCTTGCTTCGCTTGTTAGTGAAAATTGGATTCTTCATCAACTACAGAAGTTCAGTGTAATTACACTAAATCAGCATAACTACACCAGCTTATACCACCCGACTTTGTGCAAGGTAAACACCTTGGGCACACCCAAGAAGAAAAATGCAATGGATTTTTCTTTTGCTTATTTTCTGTAGCTTTATTTAATTGTAATTTATAAAGTCTGACAGTGCGTTCATATTTGAATTGAAGAAAAAAGAAGACCACAGCCCACATTCCACCTATCGAAAATAACATTTCCCTTAGGTTTGTTCTCAAAGAATGCCTACTAAACCCAGTGAAAGCCTTTCAGAAGAGAAAGGCTGCTAAGTAAATACTGTGAAAAGGCTGAGATTTTCCAATACAAAAGGAAAACCATAAGGTCTGTCTTGACTTTTAATGGCAGACAAACTTTGCTGCAGGCTTTTTTATTTTGAGATGACAGATTGCTGAGAAGGGCGGGAACTGGTTGGGATGAGAGAGAGACTGCAGCCAATTTTAAAAGGTATTGTTAAGAAACTAAGAATAAGGAGAAAACAACTTCAGTGGTCCATGATTACTAAAGAACGGGTTTAGCCAGATAAACAGGTCTGCTATACCTGAAGGGATTTGAAAGAATATCACACACAACTTTATTAAAATGGATTACGTGACACTTGCTTTAGACTTTGAAGGTAAAAGCTTCACAGAAGTCCTTTTAAAAAAAAAAAACAGTAAAAAAATAATCAAAGTTTAATAGTGCAGTATGAATTCACAGCACTGGCGGATGGGATGCAGAGAGGTACACACCCAAATTTAGCCCTCCGCATGGAGCCCTTCTTTTTGGAGATCAATAGCGAGATTCCCCTGTGCTCCTGGGGGAGCTGTGCAACTTCACAGGTTTCCCCAAGTTTGCACGCATTTACTTTAACGGTCACTTAATGGATTTACAGTACTGGGTAAGTCAAGAGATCATCCTCATAATATACACTTCAACCACATGTTAAGGCAGGATTGGTGCTGGAAATCTTCAAGTATTAAGTGAATATTCAAGAGAGTTAAACTAATGCAAACTGTGAAATAATGCAGGTAACAGGATACAGACTCACATTCTTGCATGTAACTCACACCTTAGACAGTTTATCCCTTCATTCACCTCCCAGAAGACCCTTTGTATTACAGACCTGCTTAGGTTCACTAGATTTTTATCTAAAACAACATTCTTGTTTCCATGAATACATCAGCTCCCCTGACCTTTGCACATTCACCCACATTTCTAAGGTCAAATATCTATAGGTAAAAAAGTGAAGGCAACAAGAAACATTAGTGACCCTAAGCAATGCATGTTAGTAACATGGTCTGTCTTTTTGTGGACACAGGTATTAAGTTCATACACTCTACAGTCATTAAAAAAAAAAAAAAAAAAAAAGACATAAATAGATTTTGAAAAGGAAACAAGTACCTTTGAAATGCTGGCTATGTAACTGCTCATTTTTAGACTAAAGCTTTGCTTTTATCTCTCTTCCTAGTTATCGTGTAATAGCAAATGAGATATTTAAAGCTGGCATTTAGTTGCTGGCTAAAGTGCGCAAGGGGAAATTGCACACCCTTAAATTTACAGATTATTTATTAAAGAGCAACAGGATTATACTCTCCGAGATTATTCAGGTTTACAGCCTCATGAAAATATTCCTTTCTTATTAAGCTTGTGGCTAAGGAGTGATTACATATATCGAAAATATTTTTAACAGTGTTCTTGCTTAGTCTATTACTAACGCAAAGCAATAACCTTTGTACGATTGCTTGTAATATTTGACGGTGACTGCAGCACAGATAACTCTTTCATTTATCAAAACAAAATTTCCATAGTAACATTTAGCCTGGAGATACTCAATTTCTTTACGATAATCCAACAATCCATTCAAAATAGCTGCTGAATAGAAGGCCTTGTTTCCATAGAGACAGCGAAACATTTTGTTAGATCATAGCTCATGTTAAGTTTTGTTCTTACTTATGATTAAAACTTAGGTGAAACCTCATTACTTGAGCAGCACAGCTGCAGCACCGACAGCCTGCTTCAATAAAAAAGTTGCTTCAACTGTGCCTTGTGTTTTGCTCTGAATCGAGGTCCACACACAGAAGAGGTGGGGTTCACACTTTGTTTTAAAAACAGCAGTCGCAGCTCTCATTTGATTTATTTACGAGATCTGTCATGTGCATTCGCTGATTTAGCATGAGCAGTTCTGTACTAACATCCCAGCTAAGAACTGTCCTAAATAGTTTCAGGCACGCTGTTTGTGAGCTACGTTTTTCTCCCATTTCCCTCCTCCTTCCCCCTGCCTCAGCAGGTGAATGCTTAGAAAAAGCACCTAGGGCAGGAGGTTCCACCTTCCAACCCTGTCCTCTGCCTGCATGGCTCCTCCACCCATGCACAAGCAACACTGTTCCCAGCTCTGCTCCACTCAGGCCCACCAACAGGAGCTGCCTCTGTAGCTGCTGGCAGAATTTGATTGAGGTACAAAAACCAAGTGTGACACACCGACACTTTTAATTTCCTCCATTTTTATGTCTTTCACTGACAAAAAATTCAGTCTTTTTGAAAATAAATATATATAATTACTTGTCTTAAAAAAAAGGGCACACACAGCTAAGGAAACACAACTATCTTGGGAATTTTGATGACGTTTCTGAAAAAAAAAAAATCTAAGACTAGATAATTCTAACAGGTCAAAGAAAAACCCCAAGCCAGAAAATTCTACCTATTTAAATAAGTCTTGAAAACTCTAACATGTTCGCTATGATTAATTCATTATGCAGGGGAAAAAAGTCCTTTTTTGGTAAAACTTTATATTGAAAAGGAAACCTTCATCTGTTTTATTCTTACCTATTTTGAGTTCTGTATTATAAAAGGTTTAAGTAAACTGCACTAAAAATAAAAGCAATTTTTATTCTCATTGACCAAACCCTAAAATTTTTCTTAACTGAACGCCAGCCTGAACCCACAGCACTCCACGGAAAGCAGGGAGAAGATGGCAGATGAAACATGCTTGCTTTCTCAGAAAATGTGTAAGCCATGAACTAACAAGAGACAGTGATATAGCGAGTACATACCCGTGTGAGTTCTCAGGTGCGCTTTTAAGTGAGAAGACTTCGTATAAACTTTTGTGCAGCCTATGAGACAAAACAAAGCGGAGAGGCGTTTCAGCAGGGAGACCTTGAACACTCCATGTTACATTTAAGCTTTCTCACTGGGTGCTGGAGTACTAGCTGGAAATACTTAAGTTTAGCACCTTCTGGAACCATCATCATTTAGAACTAAGACTTGATACAGAAAGCTCCTAGGGCGATGTTGCTTTACACAGAGAAGAGAAAAATGCGTGTTTCTGGTAGAGTTACTATCTTGCAATGTAGGACAGACCAACAGCTACTACAATCTATGCACTGTAACACCTGCTAGGTAGGTTAAAAACTCAGAGTAGAACTTTTATTTTTTAAATATTTCCTAAAGGATTTATTTTATCAAGCCAGACTTGGTGTCTCTGTCACTCAGAGCTCAGCATAACTCTCTCACTGAGCATTTATCACAAGGCTCACTGAATGGGTAATACCTCACTTAGAGTTATGTTGGTAAAGGGGGAGATAAACCACGAGCAGCAGTTTTAATCTGGGCTCAGATGGGTGTGAGCATCTTGTATCTGGGATCACGTACTACATGGCAGTGCAGTTTATATCTAGGTCCCTCTCCTCGCTCCTTCAACACAGAAAACGATGGAAGGGAATCCGTCTGCGGACAATTTTCAGAGACAGCTTTAATGGATTTATGTGGGCAGCTGAATCCCGTTTGTAAAATGGAAGAAATGGCCACGGCCTCGGCTACTGGGAGCTGAAATGGCTTTCAGCGCCAGCAGAATCTAACTGAGCTGTGATGTGTTGGACAAAGTGAGCCTCTGCTCCATCATGGGCATTAGGAAAGTGCGAGCAGAAGCTACACAGTCACACTGACTTATATTACAGGAGGCCATCACTTTTACTGTTTGGGTTTTTTTCTCTACAGAGTACAAGTTTTGTACCATGGTAAAATGAGCTCAGGTATTTAAGAAAATTACAAATGACATGAAGGGTGTATATTATTTAAACCATGTGAACACGTGCCACACAAAATGAAACAACAGAGAAATTCTACTTTGGCAAGGAAATATTTGATTCTCCCTAGGTGTAGACTATAGCAAAAGAAAAACCACTTATACCCCATCCACGATTGTTCCCACTTTTTATTACTGCAAGAGCTGGTATTTTCTGGCACAGATCGCTTACCGGGATAGTCACAGTAGTGGATACGTCTCTTCTCCAAATCTGGGTTACTTCTCCTGTTGTATCTGACTGATTGGATGTTCTGGGGGGTTATGGGCAAAGCTGCTGGTAAATTCGGATTGTGAATTGCCAGCTTGGAAGCTATAGTTGCGGCGTATGATGGAGGAGGGGTTAAATTCTGCAGCATCTCTGCTTGTCTGTCTGGACTTCCAGGCTCAGAGCTTGGGGGGGAAGGAGGGAAATAAGTGGCCTGCTGCTGCAGAAACTGGTTTGGCATGGTGTAGGTGCAGGGGGGGATGCCCTGGAACTGTTTCATCGCAGTCTGTGGAACAGCCGAGGAGAGCGTGTTAAGGCCCGCCATGGCTGACGGCATGGAGACATTGTTAAGTGAGTCCATCACGGCTGCCTGAGTAGTAGTGTTGGGCATATCTAAATCCGGTGAGCTCAGGAGCTGATACAACTGGCCTTGCTGGGGTGTGACAGAAAGATGAACGTCTGGAGTAGGAAGCTCCTGCTTGATGAAAATATTGTTCACATCAGGGGTCTGGTGGGAGCTGAAGATGCTGGTAAATTCAGGGAGGGCCTGAGTGGGGGGGGCAGGGGCAGTAGTTTCACTCTGGTGACTGAAAACGGTGACTGGCTCTGTCTTGATGTGGGTTACACAAGGTCGCTGGGATTTGTACAGGCCAGTTCTCAGGTGACTGATGTCGGGGAGGAAGACGTTCATGTTGATGCTGTAAGGCAACCCTTCGCTGTCAGTGAAAAACTGGTCTACAACCGAGGCACTGTCTCTTCTGTATTTCTTATGCTCGGGGATGACGGGGACGGGCGGGAGCTGAGGTGCCAGGTATTTCTCCATTTCACATCTTGTCTACAAAAACAAAACAGATCAAAATCCACATGATTTATTACCATCTGAGAAAGATGATGGCATGCAAGTCACGTGAGGCTTTGCAAATAAAAGGCAATACTGTTCAGCCAGCCGCAAGCTACCTACGGAGGAAGTTATAAACATTCACGCTAATGAAAACCTGTCTTTTATAATGGGAGTGATAATCAACATTGTCAAGGACAAGGAGAAAAAACCATGGCATGAGTTGTTCATGCAGAACAAACACAAAGAGCCGATATTTCAGCGTACGGCAAACTTTCCATCTTTTATGCCTACCAGACAGCGCGAGGTGCAGAAATGACAGGCACTCTGCCTAATCTGCAGATCTCCCGCTCTGGAATTCACTGCTGGAGCAGGGTGACTGCCTATCTGTTTCACCCGATTCTCTTTGAAATGCTAACTCTAAAAGCCACATCCTCAGCTGGCTATTTGAATGCTAACACTTCAAATATTTTTTTTTCCTCTATATACTTCCAATATTTTCCATCATCATTTTTTAACCAAAGGCACTTAATTAAAAATACGACACCAAAACGTTAAAGTTATAAATAATGCCAAATAAAAAGAGGACGCATTGACTGCCTCAGAGTACCCTTTGTGTGAAGCGTCCCCAGCACTACACTTTAAATAAAATAGTAATCTATGCAGTGTATAATAGGCCAACAGCGTGATAAACATGTCTCTATCCACGCCTGGGTCCTAGGAGAGCTCTTTAATTACTGGGAAATGATTCCCTTAGCGTAGTGGTGCAAGGGAATCCGTGGGTGGCTGGAGCCCGATCCATTGCTGGTACAGTCATCGGCAAAGCATTTATCACGCACTCTCCAGTGGGCAAATGCTACATTCCCCCCTGCCCTGTCAAGAGAGCGCTCATACCAGACCCGTTTAGCGCCCCGCAAGAGAAAGCAGCTGACAAACAGCAACTCTGACCGAAAGTGGATTTTTAGGACCTTTCTTCAAAGACCCCCGGGAAACACCACAAACAAACAGAGCCGCCTTTCCCGTCCCTTTGATCTGGATCTGCCCCGACATGCCAGGCTACTTTTTCCAGCCCTTGTTTACGAGCCGAGCGCAGCTCCCATTGAAGACTTATTTATTCCTTGGGGAAGACACCACCGAAACGCAGCTCCCGTCAGACCGCTGCCCTGCCCCGGGGCTCCCTGGGACGCCCCTTCCCAGGGACAGGGCTGACACCCCGCAGCGGCAGGCCGGTGTCTCCTCACGGCCGCTGCCTGCCGGGTGCCGCCTCTCAGCGAACACCCTTCACGGGGCTGCGGCCGCCGCCTTGCCCCTGTTAGCTCCTCCAGCTGTTTGCCGGCGGATCCGCTCCCGGGACGGGCAGAAAGTCCCGGGAAGTCCCCTCTCGCCCGGTGTGCCGTGTCCCCGTACCCCCCTGAACATGACTCCTAGCGTGGGCGCGGAGGACAGGCGGCCGCTCTAATCCCGCCGCCGGGCAAGCAAGCAGGCAGCAGCTGCGGCTTTCAACACACCCGCGGGAGCAACCCCGCTCCCCCAACGCCCCGGCAGCCGCCCTGGAACCCGCACCCCGCCTCAGCCCCGACCGCCTCACCGCGCTCCGAAAGCGGGAAGGCGGGAGCGCTCTCTGCTCCGCGACGTTCCGCGCAGGCGGGCTGGGCGGCGGCGGCCGCTCCCCCTCACACACACGCACCCGCCGCCTCAGACTCGCACGTCGGGGTCCGCTGCCCTCATCCCGCACCGCGGCCCCACCCAGTCCCGCTCGCCCGCCCGTCCGTTCCTCACGGCCACACCCCGCCCGGGCGACGGCCGGTGGGCCGCGACGGGGGTGCCTACCTGTACTATCTCCTCCGCCGGCAGGGTCGCGCCACCGCCGCCGCCCCCCGGGTGCTGCTGCTGTGGCGGTTGCTGCTGAGGCGGCGGCGGTGGCTGCTGCTGCTGCTTGAGGTCGTCCCCGGGGAAGATCGCCGCTTCCCTGGCCCCCAGCACGGGCTTGAGCTGCGCGAACACCGGCTCCTCGGGCTGCTGCGCGGGAATCAGGCGCGCGCTCATGGTCAGCACCCTGGTAGCCATGAGGCGGGCTAGAGGCGGCGGCGGGTGAGGCGCGGACGGGCTGCCCGCCCCGGCGCAGGGGGACTGCCCGCGGGCGGCTCCGGGCGGGCGGTGGCTACTCGTGCGCTCACTCCCCAGGAGCCCGAGCCCGAGCCCCAGCCCCAGCCCCAGACGCGCAGCCACTCCGGTGTCGTCAGTGCCTCCGCCTGTACCTGGCCGCGGGTATCTACCCGGTGCCACACGCCCGCCTCTATTTCACCCTACTCCACCCCCGCCCCCCCCTACACCCCACCCAGCCCGACGAAGGGGGCCGGCCCTGCGGGCTGCCCTGCCTACGGGGAGCGCGAGCGGCTCCTCCCCGCACCGCGCCCGCCCTGGCCCGCCGTGGAGTGACCGGACTGCGGGAGCGGGGCGGCGGCCGTGCAGGGTGGCCGGTGCCGGTCCCCGTCCCGTTCCGTCCCGGCGGTCAGCAGCGGAGCTGCCCCTGGCGCTGCGCTGCCTGTGCGCTGTGCAGGCAGGGCTCAGTGCAGACAGGGCTCAGTAAGGGGAGGGACGGACGGCTCGGTGCTCGCAGCGAAGTCAAGGTTTTCAACAAGTGCGGCGGTCTGCCGTGGCCCCTCTTGTGCTTTGCTATTATTTATGAAGAACCGCTGCTAAATGCAGACATTGGAAAATAACCGTCTGCCCTACCTTTCATCTTCAAAAGGGATTTAGAGGCAGTCATTCAAATTTATTATTTTCTGCCCCGAAGGCAACTCGTATTCCAAAACCTGCTGCTAATACATTTCGGTGCTGTAATGTACATCTCCACCGTACGCCGGGAAAATGCTGTTACACAAATAGCTCGGAGGAGAAGGAAGAAGGGGAGAGGAAAAGAGGGAGCGACTATTGCCGCCTTTCCACAGCCCACCGTCCCGTCCCGTTCTTCCCCCCCCTCCCCCCCCCCCCCCCCCCCCCCCCGATGAGGCAAGTTTCTATTACTTGTTTTGAGGTGTGGTTTCGACGCAGAACGTGTTTCCTCATTAGACACAGGACGGTGAGCTAAGCTCCTGCATGTTTCACTGAAGGAGGAGAAAAAGGAGGGACGCCATCCTTCAGTGCAACACGTAGTGGAGCCTTGGAAAAAACCCCAAACTTTCCACCTTTCTCCTGGCCCTGCCAACCCTGCGGCGCTGGGAGAGGGTCTGTGAATCCATGGAAGTGTTGGCAACCTCCCCCTCCGCGAATTTATCCCCTATCGATTACAGAGAAGGCTGTTTTTTAGCTGTGAAAAAGCATTTTTCTGGTCAACCTGGCACTCCTCCCCTTTGCTTTGCAGTCCACGGGGAGAACGCTTCAGAGCCTGTATGCAGAAAGCTAATTACAGAACCAGGAAAGAAGTCGGCATAACATTTCTTTACACAAACTGTCTGTTTAGCAATATGTAGCCGCTTGATGCATGTTATTACTAACGTAGATCTGGCTACTCCCGTCAGCGTAGCATTTGAAGTCATGCAGGCGGATTTCCATCCAACACTAACACATTTAGACAACATGCGACTTCAAGTATCTTTTTCCGAGGACTGTGGCTGGCATTTCTTTACCCATTCTAGCCTAGAAACGGGTGTTTTAACCAGCAGATTTTAAAATCATCTTTCGTTTCTATGTGAATGCCCTTCACATAGCCCTAGTTTAGGGTTTTTTGAATGCCCTTCATGTTCCCTGTTTCGACCCAGTTAGGCTTTGAACTATGTTTTTAACCCTCTGAAATGACACCTTTAGTATAAACTGCTCAAACAGCTTTAAAAATGCAAAACTAGTAACACAGCAGTACACTGGAGAATAATTTGTCTGTAATTCTTCTACATGAGGCACAATATAGGGCGAGGCACAATATAGGACTAGGCAGCATCTGATGTAGTGCCTGTACTAGTAACTTTCAGACATTTATGTAAATTGCATGGCTGTAGTAACTGAAATGTTTCTGAGACTTGCATGCTTTAATTACATGCTTTACCTCTATCTGATTAAACAAATGATAAACAGATCATTTAAAAATCTTTTTTTTTTGTTGTTTTGTTTTGTATATGTACATTTATAAAGGGCCTGCTCTGGCAAATGCTTTGGCAGGTTAATTAAAACAGTATCACGGGGTAAAGCTCTGTGTATACTTAAACATTTTCAGAAGCAGCTTTGAATGTGTTCTAATGTTTTTTAAAAGGATATAATTAGGTCTGAACTGCAGGTAAATAAATGCAACCCCATTGCTATGTTTTTGTGCTAATGATGGGCCCTACAGTCTTTTGTCAAGCAACGGTCGGTGGAAGGTTACTAAAGACTATAAAATTTTTAAAGGGTGATTTTTTTATTTTGGTATTTCTGCCGTCACTAACAATTAAACACGCAAGTCAGATCGACTCTTGTTCCTGAGCAGGTTCTCTGCTTATCTGACCTACACAGTACAGCACTATTGAAGCTTACAGGTAGTCTAAATGCACGATCAGATCCAGACAGAAAAATTGTTTGATAGCCTATTTTAAGAATTTCCATTGTTACATTTTGTACTTCCTTGCACAAATCATTTTTATTTACAAATTTTAAGTCAGTTATAAGCTGCCAACTAACGTCATCTCCTGAATTAAATTGAAATGAGAATTTGTTCAGAACTTATCATCAGGGGAATAAAAAAGAGTTTACAGTTATAATTATTTGGAACGTTTCTGTTTCTTCACTGGTTTTGCAGCGTTAAAAGTGAGATTACACCTTTCTGCAGCAGAAAACTGAGTAAGCTCTTTTAAACCGGGCACAGTTCTGTTTGTGTAAGTAAGACTTTTGTCAGGCATGTTTGGGAGTTACGGTAAGTGATCATTCCTCTGCAACACAGCTCCCTGAGCATCACAAAAATGACAAGGTCTTTAGTCACTGTCCCATAGAGCAAAGAGGGGAATAAAACACTGAGAGATAAGCACCTTGAGCTGGATATGTGAAAGACACCTTGCAGTGTCTTTGGTCACTGATAAGAGCAGTGCAACGCTCTGTGCTCAAAAGAGCATTACCAGGTTCAATAAAAAAGGGTTAAACTTTCTGAAACTATGTAAATGCTGCAGGTTCTGAGCGGGCAGGGATCCAGGCTTTCTGAATGAATGTACCTCAATTACTTTGAACTCTCTTGTTCCCTGCATTCCTGTTCACTTAGTAGTGCTATACCCATGAGGGGAGACAGGAGAAAACAAGAACAAATGTCAAGTCCCAGGCAGTTGGGAACTTGGCAGCGGTGGAGCACAGCACAGCCTTGTGGGAGGGGGGTTGGGAGCAAAGGTGTTCAGGATGGGTGCAAGGGGGGACGAGATGGAGACAGGTTCCATGGTTTCCCAACTCCTTGTCTCTGCCAGACACACCTCTTAGAGAAGGTACTTGTGTTCCTGGTGGGGAGGAGAAGGGCCAGAGTTGATGGGGACCTGCACATCTGTTGTTTAGAGGGATAGGGAAGGAGTGGAAAGACGTGCACAAGTTGTTTCATGATAATGGTGAGGTGAGGGAAACGTAAAGACCTCAGCTGAACTGAGCCAGACTTGGAGCTGTAGGAAGATGGCTGGTAATGATTTCAGGAGCATTTAGCACATTCAGAGGCTGTTCTCCGTCAGCAGATGCTCACCCCTCTTTTTCATGTAAGCTTACTAGAGAAGTGAAAATACACTTTCTTCTTGAAAAGTCAGTGGCTGGGTGTACTTCTGGCCACTCATTACAGTCCATGTCCCCAAGGGAGGAAATGGTTTCTTTTCTTACTTTAGGCTTTTGAAAGAGAGCCAGTACCATCATTTCACCTCAAGAAAGTCATTATTTTTCTTTTCTAACTTTCCACTGAGAATAGGATTGCACTAGCCATGAGGTGCCATCTTAACTCATGACAGGCTCGTGCTATATAATACAGCAGCACCACCACAATGAGGAATGTAGCAGGGTGACTTTCTGTTAAAGTTAATTGGAAAATCATGAAATGATAGTCAATTGCTGTGTACCTTTACCTGTTGCTATTTCAGGATTAGCTTACAGAAGTGTTCCCTTTGCTTATGCAGATTTTCATTTCACTTTACTTAGTTCCAGACCCTACAGAGAAAAGGATATTCCTCCTGAAACAACAAATGGCATTTCCTTAATTGCGTCAGCCTTGCATTTTGAGTAAAACCTCACTTCATCTTGATTTCTTTCCCTTCTTAGTGGAATGGAGATCTTACTGAAAGATGGCTCTTGCAGTAGTCATCCAATTCTACCTTTCTGCTCTGGTGTGAGAAAAATACCTCTAATTCTCCTTTGTACAAGGCTCTGTTGTGAAGCATGCACAGAAAGTGAGTTCTCGTTTTGCCAACCCCCCCGGATGCCTAAGACAGTTGTGTGAAACCTTCCCATTCCCAATAGAGTGCCTCGGGGTTTCTTTGCCACACTGCCAGGAGTAAATTCCTGAATCAGTTTGGAATTTCTTGTTATTGGAATTGAAACGGCACATCGTGTCAGGTAGAAGTGTCCTCAATAGAGTTGACTCCAGCATCAAAGAACTGGATTTGGCAGGTTTTCAAAATATAAAGGTATACAAAAACTGCAAACCAAACAATTCCTCTATTCTGTAGGCCAAGGGAGAGTCACCATTGCAAAGCTTGGTACAGGCTTTATGAGTGGTGTACTCAAGTTTTTCTTCTGCACAGTTAAAAATGAGGCAAACTGTTAAAGTTATGTTTGAAGTTTGCTGAGATTAGTAAAAGCACCCAGATGCAGTTGTACTTGTGGTTTGTTTTTATCCTTTAGCTAAACATATTTTTCTTCCACTGTAATGAGTAAATAAGAATAGCAGTGAAGGTTTGTGACACTAAACGAAGGTATGTAAACTTACCCACAAATAACCTTTGAAAAAGTTTGTTTGAAGCAACAGGTAAGGATCCTACCATGTCTGCATTTTCTGTGTTTTGACCTGGCTGAGTCAGTCTGTGCTGTATAAAGCCTAATTACAGATTAATTATAGAAATCTGTCTATGCAGAGATCTGGTCAAGTATTTTCCCTCAAGTTTAACTTGAGCATGTGTGTATACACTTGCATGCATCAGTCTGATTTGCTATTTATCAAGGCCAGTGCTGACTTGGCGGAACAGATGCTTCAAGATGGAAACTTCAACTGTTCATTACTTGAATTCTTGGATTAAGAATCATCAACCTGTCTGGAGGAAACAAGACATCTTACTCAGTAGCTGAACCCAGTCTTTACTGGGGTTTTAAGGAGTCTTCATAATGTCAGGTAACAACCTTGTATTTCATGGTTCCAGGTGCATTTCAAATATTTTGAGCCCATCTTAGAAGACAAAGTACATAAAAATCTTTTACTGTTTCCAGTCCCATTTTTGACCTCTATAGGTTAAACATATACTTGAACTGGAGGCTGTTTATTACAGCAGGCCTTTTTGAGAACAACAGGTCACTGACTCAGCTTTAGGAGATGAGTGTTTCCTGTGTTTTCATCTATTGTCATACAGCTGCCCGGCTCTGACCTGTTGCATGGTAGGGCCAGAAACTACAACAGCATGCTTCTTGAGCATGTCACTTAATTATTTATGTACTATTAGTGCAGATGGAAATCTGTACATGGCAGTAATTATACAAGATAAAATGCATACTTACTTAGAAAATAACATTCATGATTTGTGGAAAGGGGGTTTCCCTGTCACTTGGAAGTCTGGGGGGAGTCAGCACTGCTCTTTTCTTCCACATCTCTGTGCAATACGTAGGCTGCCCACTTTATAAAAGCAAATGCTGTTGGCAACATTTGTTAGCAATGGGTGGTCCTACGCTCATGTTTAACTGCTTGAATATATGATACAAACCCACATTCTTTTCTGCTAAAGAAAGCAGTTTTGGCTCCAGAGTGTTTATGCTGAAAATTTGTTAACAAACTCTAAACTGTAAAACTGCCGTGCTTGCATGTCTTGGCTGGAAATCTCCTGATCAGAGAAAGAACATGAAGTGGTTTGGGGTTTGTGAAATAGTGGCCTGCCAGCTGGGAAATGGAGCCTTTACAGGCTGGGACGTGGCAGAGGGGATGGTCTGGCTGGACAAGCTAGGAGGGCATTAAAGCAATGACAGGCTACTTGTTTAACAATCTGTAGGAGCATAATGAAGTAGAGCAGCAAATACTCATTTGAAAGTAAAACTTGAAGTTGAGAGCAAAAATAATTAAGGGATGTGGTCAGAAAAAGAAAATCCTTCATTTCTTATGCTGTGTTCTTTCAAACATTGCAAGGGAGGATAAGCTCCTTAATCAACTGCCTATAATGTGCAGAAAAAAGATCCTCGAGTCTTCAGAGTGTAATATCTGCAGAGTACAGTGTGCTGCTTGCCTACTGCAATACTGGCAGCACTGCAGAGACCCTGACAGGCCACTTTGGCTCTCCAGAGAAGCTAGTGACCCTTTATGTCTATGTTCCCTGTGGTACCTGAACTGCCTTATTCAGAGCAATGGTAGGAACCTAAATTTAAGTGTATTTTGTAGCTATACCCTCAGTGGGGAAGCAGCAGAGCTCATGCTATCGGCTCTAATGTCTTCACAACTTGTAACATTAAGCAGCAGTCTCTGTACTCAAATAATCTTGTGTCCAGCACAGACACATTCTGCACTAGATATGTTTATAATCATAAAATCTGGTAAGTGGTCAAAAAAGGGAAACTTAGTGGACATCCGCAAATGATTATTTAACCATACTGCCTATAATCAGCAGAAAGGGCTGAAACAAAAAGGTATCAACCTGGTGATTTAAAAGGGCTGATTTGTCAAAGCTGAAATAAATAGTAGACTTAAGCTGTGACCACTGAATAATTAGGCAGAGTCTGAGTGAGGTGAGTACAGTCTTCAAATCCTACAATCCCACAGAAGCTAGTCAAAACAAAACACCCCTTCCTCAAAGGAACGACCTCTTTCCTTCTGCCTCGTTAGAGGGCATTCTGTAAAGCAGTTATAATTATAGATACTCAACAGCTGGGAAAAGAACTAGTAACAGCAAATATAACTTTGATGGCAGTGATTATGGAAAAATAATATGGAGGAAGAAAGATGCCTGAGAAGTTAATGACCCGTGTTGAAAAGAACATCTAAAAAATGTCCATGAAAAGAACTCTAACAATTGTCTGGTTTTAGATAAAAGATGTAGAACTGTTGACAAGCAAGGAGGAAAACCATACTAAATATTCCTGTGCTGTATTTGGGAAAAGAGTGGGAAATGTATTTGTATCATATAATGACAAAATATTTTCCATTTCAACAGTAATTCAAGAGCATATTAAACCAGCTACTATTAAAGGTCTTAGAGGAGTATGTCTGGATAACTTCACACCAAGAATTTTAGAAGAGCTGGTCAGTGAGCCTTCAGGATTAATATTCAGTAATTGTTAGAATATTAGACATATTCCAGAAGCCCGTTAAGAAAGCTAGAGTTAGAACCAATACTTAAAAGAAAACGTAAATTAAATGATGCAGGCAATTATAAATTTGCATTGTGACATTAATTTGAGCAGCTTAATGTGAATAGTCAACGTGAGGATTTATTAAAATAGAAAGATAATATAATTTATGCCATTCGGTATATGCTTAAGAAAAACAAGACCTGGTTGAACTACCTTTGAATAAAGTTGGTCACAAAAGATAACAGACTTTATGCAAAAAACGTTTTTGTAAAGTATTATCACTTGTTTCAACTCAGCGTTTTTGACTAAAATTCCTAACTGAGGTCTCAATTTTTTTCAAATGGAATATTGCCAGGTTGATATATAAGGTATTATGTGGATTCGTTTTTAACAACAAAAAATGCATTTTACCTTTTTTAAAGAAAACATAATACCCGATTAATTTTATTGAGGACATTAAGCATGGGGAAGAAATGCATGAGGCACTGTAGTGATAGGACAAGGGGTAATGTGTTTAAACTTAAACAAGGGAAGTTTAGATTGGATGTAAGGAGGAAGTTCTTTACTGTAAGGAGGAAGTTCTTTACTGTAAGGGTGCTGAAGCACTGGAATGGGTTGCCCAAAAGAAGTGGTAAATGTTCCCATCTCTGGCAGTGTTCAAGGCCAGGCTGGACAGAGCCTTGGGTGAAATGGTTTAGTGGGAGGTGTCCCTGCCCATGGCAGGGGGGTTGGAACTAGATGATCTTAAGGTCCTTTCCAACCCTAACTGTTCTATGATTTTATGAAATAAGTAATGAAGGTGGGAAATCTGTCTACTGAAACAAAGCCCTAGATTCCTTGGTATGTTGGATGCTTCTAAACTATATATCTTCCAGTATAGATATATATGAAGACATGAAAAGGTTCTTGACTTAATAATGGCTAGCTACCTCAAGATGATTCCTCAGGTGGCCAAGAAGGATGTAAATCTTGAATGTCTAAACAGATGAAACTCATGTAGAGCTGTTCTGCTGTAACTGGCACTGGTGAAAGTGTTTTACTGAAATGCTCAATCCTTTTGAGCATCCTCAGTTGCAAAGGGAGTGAAATCCACTCTCTTAACAATTAGCAGTTGAGCGTGCACCTACTTGTAGTGTTTACTGAAATAGCCGGTATGTGTAGCCAATGGAGAGGGCTAGGCCTCCAGATGGAGACAGACATTATTTCCCTCTGAAGGCCTTAATTTTGTATTGATCATGAAGTGTTCATTTTAAGAATGCAGTTTTCAGTCTTTCCTGCTTATTTCCCCCCCCCTTTAAAAAAAAATAAAAAAGCTTGTATAATGAATTTAAACTTATAACCAACAAGCTTGCTGTTCTTAGATATTTCTTGAGGTGTCCTAGTAGTTCATGAGCACAAGCTCACAGACTGACAGCTGTTTAGAAGGACATTTTCAGTACACACTCAAAACTTGTGTGCAGTACAGATGCCAAAATACAGTAAAAACTGTGAGAATGGAATCTTTGGGCTATCAGATACAGATCTACCAATGCTGGAGGTTAAATGCTTGTATTTAAATCTGGACAATTTCAGTCTTGATCAGTCTCCCAAGTGAGGTTGCTTGAGTATCATCATTTATGTGCCAATGTATTTTTCTTGTTGGTATTTGAGAATCACTCTGAAGCAGCTTATAAAGCACTAACGGCATGTGCACGATAGCTCAGGAATTCCCAATTTAAGTAAACTGGTAATGTGTTTTTGTTGCTTCATTTTTGCTGTTGTATATCCCAGTTCCATGATCTGTTCAGAGGAGTCCCCCCCCCCCAACTCCAAAGAGCACAAGGAATTAGGTAGTATCTCTTGTCTATCTAAACAGTATGCCCCTAGGGAGAGTAAAAAAAAGGAAGGAGCCAGCCTTTCTGCTCTGAGAAACAGCTGCAGCAGCAGCAAAAGGAGGATCTTCAATCAGTCAGGGGATACTAAAGTTATGACAGGGTTCTCTCCTGCTTAATGATAAGGGCAATAACCCAGTTGATCATTACGTTTTTCAACATATCCTGGTAGCTTGATTGACATGTTTTGAAAAAAGAAGGAAGTTTAGGAACAAGCAATTTCAAAAAATTTCAGTAGCAAGTACTGACTTTCCATGCATCTGCCTCAAGACTGAGTGAGGTTTGACCTCCACTGAAGACATATTAAACATCTTTCAATAAGTGAGCTGAATGACTGGATGTCACTTGTCAGGAGGCGTAACAGCAAAGTACAGATTACAAACACCTACCTCAGGCTGCACTAGAAGGGTGAGTCAGGTTTGAAAGGTGCTTCCCATGGAAGCTTTTGAAAGCATACTTGATTTTTCATCCCAGTCACACCATAGAAGAGGAATGTAATTTTGTGATGAGAGTATTTAAAATCCTGATCTTAGCCGAAATTCCAGAAGTCACAGAATATATTTAGACTTAGCAGTAGAGCTAAAAACTTGGCAAAACATCTGCTCCATTTAGTGGCCATCACAAGTTGACTGGTAAGAAAGATGAATGAACTAAACACTGCCAACCTCAGAGAGTCTGGTCTTCCACTACAAGAAAGCTGATCAGCCTTGATATTCTGTGGCTGCACACAAGTCCTACCTCCTGTTCACTGGGGGCTTGCAGAGTTGGTGACAATATTCATCTTGCTGGATAGGGAAATTTCTGTATTTCTAATCATGTACTGTAATGAAAAGGCACAGCTGCATCTCTCTTCATTGTTTCTGTTTGCCTCATGATGAACTCCTCCCATCAAGGAAGCAGCTGCCTCCACACAGTTTGAGTAGTTTCATTTGCTTAGGTAAGGTGTAGTCAGAAAATCACCAACTCACCAACACTGGAACAAGCTAGAAATAAGATGATAGGAGAAAAATGCCAGTGGTTATTGGCAATGACTCAAATGTCTCTTCACAACAGGGCTCTAGAACTGACAAACATCTCTAAAATGCACATCTTCTTCTCAAATAAGTATCATAAGATGTCCATTTAAAAAAAAAATATAGAAGATGAAAATGTCTAATGGCATAGGACTGTATTACACATCTCACTATATAATTCCCATGAACTGCAGATGCATTAACTTTCTAAGTCCTTTAGAATGTTTTTAATTTCAGACATACATTAAGTAGTAGATTATGTTAAATAACATGCAACATAGTTAAACAGTTAAATAACACTAGGTTTTTTCCTTATTATTTTCTGCCTTTCTGAAAATATTTAGAGCTTGGTCAACAGAAACAAAATAATTTTTTCAGTGAGAAAAACATGAAACACTGTTAACATATTGGCACTTGCAGCTTCAAGTGTTATTCACATTATTTTCTACAAAACTTGCTGGAAAATCATGCAACAAAATATTCAGTAAAATATTCAATCCAGCTTTATTCTACCCATTTTAAGGATATTCATTTATTCAGGTAATTAAGGGTACTATTTTCAAAAAGAAAGATTTAAATTGCAATCATGTTACAACCGGCTTACCCAGTTTCCACTTGTAATACACTAATAATTTTTAAAGTTTTTTTTTGAAAATGCTTTTTTTAAATATTGAAAAAGAAAAAAGCAAAAAGAAATGCTTACTTTCAGAACAAGAGACCAAGAAAAACCTTTCTCTAATGGTGTTTTGTTAATATATTTTTTTTGTAGAGCAGCTGTAGATACAAATATTTATGTATTAGAATGTTCAGATTTGACCCGTAAGTATTCTTGCTGCTGGGTAACTTAATGAAAGCTGGTCTATGTCTACTGTGTTATGGTATGGAAAACTGCAGTTCATGAATGTATAGCCCATTTCAAATGCCTTTACCTGACCGGTTCATAACCTGCTTAGTTAAGCTATGGAGACTGCTTATGCATGAACTTGCACCTAATGTGGTCAGTTGGATGAAGCAAGACTTTGAACAACACATCTTAATCCCTGTGCTGCTTGAAAGATATAAATAAGATAAAGGAGAGGAAAAGTTGATTCAATCTTTTAACAAAACAGGGCTTCTTTCTCTCTAGATTGCATATTGATAACTTTGTAGATTGACAAAATACAGTGTTTTTTTTGTGATTAGACAACCTTGCTTCTATGCAATTCACGAGTAAGGCCTTACAATTTATTAATCTGGCACATATTATCTGGTAAAAATTGCCATAAGATACTACATAATTGCATGTAACCTGTGGGAAAAAAATATAAATCTGTATTTTATTGCACCAGAGAAACAAAGTAATATCGAAACATACTTCAGCAGACCCAGGAAAAGAGTCTCATCTTGTTCTACATGTTTTAAAGTGTTTTACCATGCAGCACTACAGTTTTTTCAGGTTTTAAATTCTGTATTCAGATATGACTTCACTGAAAAGGGAAAGAAGTAAAAGTAGAAGGGACTAAAAGAGGATGTTAAGTCTTTTCCTTTTGCTTTGTGTTAGCATTGCCAGATCATGTGAATAGAGCAGATTGCTATTGCACAAGCTGTATGTCAATACTGCATCTGCATCCATTGCTGTTATTTCAGATCTTACACTAAAACAAGTATTTGAACATGGTGAAATTAACCTATGAGATTATTATTAGTCACAGTGGGCTACACCAGCTTGGTCCACTGTGTTCCATCAGCAGAAGCATTCTGCAACGATCTGTTGCAGCACTTCCAATCCAGGTGATGTTATTTACAGGGTGAAGCAGTGGCAATAAGCTTTCCTGGTAGCTGATATAATGAGAACAAAAAAGGCTCTGCATCCTTTATCCCAAGGACATTGTGGTACCATTAAACTAGTCTCCTGTCAGTGTTTCTTTCAAACATATCACACTCAGAGACACTGTGATGCAATGGCTGCTTCCCTCTACTCTGAACGCTGGAGTGAAAACACTGCTCATGGAAACCAAGGTAATAGCCAAGTAGCCAAAGAAGTTACCTGCTCACACTGCATTATGCCCTCTGCAAATACTTTATTAAACATTAATGCATTTTATATTTAAATATCTACCCTCCATGAAATGCTATGGCCCTATAATTTGCTTTATTGGATCAGATCTACTCTAGCTGACAACCTAAAACTGAAACTTAAGTGCTAACTTTTGCAAAGTTGAGTGTTGAAGTAGTCATGATATCCATAATCTCTAAGATTTGTCCAAGGTTCCTTATAATTTCATGAAGGTAAGTGCTTAAGAATGGGATAAATAAAACCCAGAAAATTAGTATTTTTAAAGTAGACAACAGAAAATGAGGAAGAGGCATATATTAAATTCAGTACCCTGTCAGTACTTAGAAGCTTTCTGTAGCCTGTGTAAGGAGCTTCAAGCTAATAGACTGGAAGCTCTGGATTTTCTCTTGGCTGTTTCTTTCCAAAGCTGAAGGGTTGAAGCTCACTCCTTTCTTCAGAAATGCTCACATCATCATGTTGCAATATTAATTTCTGTGAACACTCAAGGGGGATGATTAATCCTGTCCACCGCCTGAGGAAAAAGGTAACATATTCAGTTCCCTATGGAATCAGTGAAATGACAATAGAACTCTGTGAAGCCAACAGTTCTGTTCAGACGGGGTTCCAGTTTCTGATCCAATACATAAATGTTCAGGACCACACTTGGTCTTATTACCAAACCCAACGATTGCTATTTCATATAGAGCGAAGCACTGTTAGTACTGTCATCTCTCCATATAGAAGTTGGACTTGGAATTGTAACAGCTAGAAGTCTAGGTGGTCACTGGGAATGCTGGCATAGCTGTATGTTTTGTACCTCCACAGCTGAGTGGCACTGAAGCAGGGTGTTAAGAACCTTACAGTTACATCCTTATGTTTTCAGAAATTGGAAGTGATAGCAGTAAAGAACACGGAAAAGCTTTTACATGAAAAAATAACAAAAAACATAGCTGAGAAGGTGGATCAGGTATTCCTGTTCCCAGAAACATCCAGTGAATCTGAAAGCTTGCGTATGAAAGAGCTGTATATTTTTATGAAAACTAAGGGCTGTCATTCAAATCAGTAAATATGGTGCTGTCCACTGTTGGCCCATGGGGAGTTCGCACCTTTCTGTGATGAACCTGACAATTATTGGAGACAGGACAGTAGATCAGACAAGTTTATGAAGATTATACAATACACTGTACTTTGTATTTTTAAATAAAAGCAATTTCAAGATACTTTACTGGCATTTCATTCATGACCAAAAGCAACTTAAACAGAAAGTGAACAGATGTTCACAGAAAGTTGTTCCTGCCCATGGCATGGGGGTTGGAACTAGATGATCTTTAAAGTCCTTTCCAACCCAAACCATTCTATGATTCTATGAAAAATATTTTGCTGTGTTAAAGCAAAATATTAAACCCAAATAATTTAAGTTACATTTCTATTAAAAATATATATGTATTTACATATTTCAGTTTACAACTTGAATAACTGAATTATCAAAGATTCTTGATGTTACTGCAGCTGGAAACTTAAGAACTTTATGTAGTTTGTTTCTTTGTAATTTCACAGAGTTTAATGGATTGAAAATACTCTGTACTTGTTTTTAAGTCATTCAGCTATCTCAGAATTACTATCATGGTGTAAAACCGTATGACAAAGTTTTCAGCCTGTACAGATTTGGAATAGCACGTCAGAACGAAAAACCGCTATATTTCATAGGATCGGGTATTTGGTTTTCATTAACAACAAACCTAATCAGCTCACACGGGTTTCCCTAAGGGAGGTTTCAGACTGTCTCCATTGTGTACGGGGGCACCCTAGCTGTGCATGGAGATTAGCCCGGAGAGATTTTACAGGGTTGAGAAAGAAAGGTAAGCTCCCTCCTGCTGTGGGTAAACATTGTTATTGTTCTCTGTTCCCCACTGAATAGAACAAATGCAATTTGCAAAGTTAATTACTGCAATAATGAAAGAAATGACACAAAATGACAAGGAATTAGCTAATTCAGTAAGACTCAAGTCATCAACATGTTAGTCCATTTACTGCTCATTGCTACTTTCAGGCACGTACTCCTTTACTCATAAATACTGAGTGGATTTTGGGGACTTAGTATCTAAGTATTGAGTTAGTAATATGAAGATTAATGTCTGAGAAGTGGTGCCTAATAATGTCTTAGGAATTGTCTGGTTGGTACCTGAGAACTAACACGGAAGATCTCCGATGAAGTATCTGCAAAAAAAGGACTTTGCCATCCTTGCAGGACTTGCAGCATGTTTCCTTTTCAATGTCTTAAGAACAAAGACTCACCAGAATTCCATTCAAACGCTAAAATAATTTAACCCCCAAGAAGGAAAAGAGACAAGTGAATAGGCTGCACCAAAATATTGTATTTTTTCCTTGCTTACACAGTATCACAGAGGAGATGAGTGATATTAATTTCTGTGTGAATGTCTTACACGTACCTCTGGATGACAATGTGTGAATCTCTGTTTACACAGTTCCACTGGCACTGGGAGGTGTGTGCCTGGAAACCATAGGCCTGTGAAACATGGAGTGACAAGTAGCTTGAATGTGTGGCACTATACCGGCAATGGGGAACTCAGGAAAGCCTGGGCACAGAAACAACCCTCTCAAGGTCTGAGAGAGAACGTGGTGGCAATATTTCTCTTCCTTTTAGAAATGACCACTGCACTTAGGTAAAAATCCTATGTTTAAAATCCACATATACATTCTAGATTACAATTCGCTTGTAGAAATCAAGCACATTACCAGTCTGTACCTAATAATAATGCACAAAGAAGCAAGTTCTTCTAAAGAACTGAATAAGAAAGCAAAAGAGAAAGGCTTGCAGGCTGCAGTATATGTCTCCAAAATTCATGAGAAAAAGGAGCACTGGGAATTGCTAACAATTTCAGCTGCAACACTGAATAATCTAAGTAATCCTTTTTCTACTGAACCAAAAGGAAAAATGAAAAGACTTTCATTAAAATACAGTCATAAATTCCATCCATAAGACTTTTCCTGCAATTAAGTTACATTTACTGATCCACTACGCCTTAAAAGAAGCATTAACACAAAGACTTCAATTATTCGTGGTCAAACAAAGTTGATTCTATTGCTCCAATCAAAGCAGCATTCTCTTTTACAGTGGTTATTTCTGTAGTATCTTCAAAAAGGGCACGCAGTCTATGAAAACATGTAAGTTTCTGAGTAAAAGCTATTTCCATGATCAGTCCTAACTTTTTGCTTTTAATACTTCTGTTATTTCCTGCTTCCATGGGGATGAAATTTGCAGGGTTTTTCTGTCCCCCGTATCCTTTAAAGGGTAAGCTGATTAAATTCCCCATTTTTTTTAACCCAGCTCCAATGTCCTGAAAAAAAGGAGTCTCTTTTTCACTCACTCAAAAAGAAGTGAATACAGGAATTTACTGTTATGAAAAACTCATTAGTGAGGAAAGAAAACCAGGGAACTCTGCAAAATGAACTCTGTGGAACAAAGCTTGTGGTTCTTGTGCTGTCAGCAGAGGGCTTAAAGAGCTGCAGAGGGTCTAATATCCGTGAAGAGCGGTACCTGCTTCTCCTACTACTAAACACTTCCGCAGTACCTGCCACTCACTCTTCCATAATTCCCAACTACTGTTCGTTTCCACTACTGATGCCGTCCCCCAAGAGGTGGCACCCTGTATGGCTGCTTGCTGACTGCTGCCCAGCTTCAGTCTGGAGTACCCTTAAGTGTAACTGCCTTAATGAAGCCACAGAAGTATGCATTTTAAAGGTCAAGAGTTCCCAATCAATCCCAGGAATTTAAGAAGGGGATAATATTGCCCAAAGACACTAAGCAAAACTTGATCTTCTAGAGGTACTTGTTTCATTTTCAAAAGCTCAATAATGAATACAGATTCTTTTGTATAGGAAAATACCAGGCATACATTTATTTGACTCAGTAAAAATTCTGGCATGTGTTCTATCAAATGTAATGTTAAGAGAGAGATAAATTCTTTCCTCAGTAGACCTCCCTAATGAGTGCAACCCTGAAAGACGACAGGCTGTTACAGGCTCAAACTGTTATATATAAATCTGTTTTCATGTAAATGTACAATAGGCTGACAATTGATTGAGACACACATATATGTATAATAATATATTTACTTCTTCAGAAGGTAATAATTTGTTTCTAGAAAGTCGTGTTCTCTGAGTCATGTCTTCCAAAGACATTGAAGTTGATGAATGCCTACCAGGAGCAAAATAATTCTACCTGACCATCTTGCAGATGTCAGAGGTTTAGTAGAGTTAAGTGTTCCTTTTTGTAGGAACTAAATATCCCATTTTGTAGGAACTGGATATCATACAAAAGGATAAATGAAACAGAAAATAACAGCTAAAGTGCAAGAGGTAGAAAATTGTATCCCAAAGATACTGACAAATAGTCAACTAATATGTGAATTTACACTTGTTCCTCTTTTGCAAGGTTTTATCAGTTTTGTACAGAAAGTCCTGAAGAGGAGGAAGACTACAAATCCCAATGACATATTTCTTTTAAGGAAATATTTAGAAACTACAATGCCAGTGAAGTATGACCACAGGATTCAGCAACAAGCTTTCAAAGTTTAGGTCCTTATTTAAAAAAATAGCAATTTAATGTTTTTAATTTTCCTCAGAAGAGGTTTCCTTGATGTGTTACAGCTTGTTTGCTTCTAGCATGGGACAGAAAGGTGAGACAGCAATTACCCTGTGAAAAACAGGGAAAACATCGTGACCTGCTGTAAATCAGCTGTCCCTCCTTCTTTCCTGTTCAATCCCTATACTTACAAAACTTTCTGCTTAAGTAACACCAATTTAGTGTACTAAGACATGTAGTGGATAGAGGTTTTTCTCTGTTTGCTCCCTTTGGTTTGAAAAAGAGGAACTGAGGATGATTATGTGGGCTGGGCACTTCAGTCACAAGTTGCTTACATGCATGACTACCCTTAGAAATTTCTCTTTACTTCATTATTTTTGACTCACACATTATTAACACAAGACCTGCTACAAATGGAGACTGCAAAGACCATGAAGAATAATTCTGGAATAATTCATTTGACAACTACGTTTGCGGGGAAGAACATCAGTAAAAATGTTGGACAGGTAATACAACTGAACCTTTTCATTACTTATAGACAAAAAAAGATTAATTAATTTTTGCTGTAGGGCTGTTCACATTTGAGTAGTTATATTTAAGTGACGTTCTGCTTTAGCATGAAAAGCTTAGAAGGTGCCCTCCTACATAACTAATGACGTGAGGAGACACAGGAAAAATACAAAGTCTTCAACTGGGAAAAAAAATCCCCTAAACCATACTGAGATTTACACAAGAACCATGTGGATTACAAGAATTTGCCAACAGCATTATGTGTTATAAGCATATGCTATCAAGTGATTTCTGTTTTTGACAATGTAACCATGGACTTTGTTAGTGATTTAAAAAAAAAAACCAAAAAAACAACAATTTTGCAATCTGAAGAGTGGTTTATATGTCAAAAAAAATTTCACCATAAATCAGCCCAATTTTCTGTCTGCCATCCTAGAAAATCAGGCTGTCTGGAGGACCCAGAAATTGACAATGCACAATTTGTTCTGGAAGCATCAAAATGTTCTTGTTTATTGTATTTCCATGGAAGAATGAAACGCTTTGTGTCTTTTGGATGTTAAGAATTAGTGTCACTATCTTATATCCTTATATTTAGAAATATCACCAGACAGTGATTTTAGGTTGGACAGGAATTCTGAAAACCAGTCTTCTGGTTGGTGTCAAAATCAGGTCCAATTACACCAGGTTGTGCAGGACTCTGTCCAGTTTGAGCATCTCCAAGAATGAAGATTCCACCACCTCCCTGGGCAATCTGTTTCAGTATTTGATCACCCTCACAGTAAAACCATTTTTCATAACAGCTGAGTTTCCTAGTGCTCTAGTTTGTGTCCACTGCCTATTACTCTATTGCTGTGCATCTCTGAGAAGAGCCTGGCGCTGCTGTCTCTGTACCATCCCATTAGGTAGTTGGAGACTGCAATATCTTCCCTCCAAGCCCTCTCTTCTTAAGGCTGAACAAGGCCAGTTCTTTCAGCCTCCCCTTCTGCATCAGGTGCTCCAGCCCCTCATCATTCTGGTGATTCTCTGATGGACCCACTTCAATATGTCAGTCTGTCTTGAACAAGCCCAAAACTGCGGGCAGCACTCCAGATGTGGTCTCCTATGCACCAGATTGAAGGGAAGGATCACTTCCCTCCATCTGCTGGCTATCCTGTCATTGATACCACCCAGGATGAGGCTGGCTGGCACATTGCTTACTCATGTTCAATTTGTTGTTCACTAGGATCTTGAGGTCTGTTTCGGCCAAGGTGCTTTCCAGACAGTACTGGCATACAGTTATTCCACCATACACGTGGGACTGCAAGTGCTCTTGTTGAACTTCATAATGTTCTTGTTGACCCAGTTTCCAGCCTGTTGAGGTTGCTCCAAAACCCCGTTCTCCGGCATAGACTACTCCCCTGAATTTGGTATTGCTTATGAACTTGCCAAGGGATGCTACTATTCTCCAGCTGGACTTTGCATTGCTGCTCACATTTCCTTGAGCTTGGTGTGTGAGCCAATTTTCTATTTACCATATAGTCCGTATTTCACTAATTTGTCTATAAGAATACTAAAGGTGAATAAATTGTGAATACTTAAGATACCAACTAATATCTTGCCTAAAATAGCTGACAGTCCTTCTACATAATACAATTTACTAATTATTGGGTGATAACAGACAAACAGGATAGTCTGTGAAGTTAAACTAGGGACTGTGAATCATATAAAATATCTATTATAAACTACATAATGACTATCTGCATATGGGAGCTGTTTCACATGAAAAGAAGTTAATGATTCTATTAACATAAAAATACAAGTTAGATAAAACCCTAGACTTCAGGAAAACAAAGTTTATTCAGGAATGTCTGTACAGGTAGATTTGTGAGCCCAAAGGTTTGTCTATTTTTTTCCCAGTGAACACCAGTTAGTTTAGTTAAACATACTGACTCTGTGCACTTGGCCTCCCTCACTCACAGAATGCTAATTTTAAACCCGTGATGTGCATTTTTACCTCACTCTCAGAATTAGAAAAAAGACCCCAATAAAGAAACTGAAGTTTACCTATAGCAGAGGAAGTATTGCTGTGTGTCAAACTGCTGTTTGGAAAATGAAGAAAAGTGTATCTAGGAATCATAAGCTTGATAAGATTAAGCTTTGTATTACACAGGAAGTAATTATTGTTCATGTCCAGGTAGGACCAATGAATCAGTTGAAGAGACACTGTCAAGGAAAAAGGAGGTAAGAAAAATGAGCTTCCTTTCAAATGAAATCTGAGCAATATTTTCAGTGTCCAGTCACTTAAACAATATCTTCTATATTTATGTTATATATAGAAAGGTACCATATGCAGACAAAAGTGCTTTAAAATATGAGAGACATTTTCTATAGTCTAAATAAATGGTGGAGTGGAATAAATAAGTAGACTGTGTTCTTGGAAGATGGGGCTTATTTTCACACAACTACATATGCCAATGTATCCATTTCACTATTGCATGATAATCAAACATCATGGCCTAATTTTATTATTACATTGATGCAACTATACCAGAGCAAGTGTATCTAGGCAATAGGAATCAGTGCTGGTAATTAAGATGTATTCATTGCTTCTTTAGAATTTTTAGTGCCTGTCTGGTAGAACAAATTATATATCAAATAACAAATTATACAAATTAAGGCAGATAGGAAATTATTTTTTTTCGCCTGACATGAATTTCATTCATAGAAAGCAGGATATAGTCTGATGTTAACTCATGTATATGTTTTAAATTTTTATGAGGCAGAATAGTTGCAAGGAATGTGGCACGAAACACAGGGTCCAAGAAAAGCAATATAAAAAAAGCTGAAATATGCATTAATTTGAACACTCTAAATAACACGTCCTTTAACTGACCAGATTATAAATGTGTACAATATGCTAGTGTTTATTTATCTTTTAAAATTCAAATACATGTTAGTAAAATCATTTCATGTATTATTTCCAAGCACTTTATTCACATGACAGATCTAAAAAGTATTTTATGAAGCATAAGATCATTTAACAGGTATAGAAGAACAGTTTAAACCAAAACAGTTGTTTACTTTTATGGTAAAAAGGGCATCATTATGGTGAAAATAACTTTCTTCCAAGAAAATATCCCCAAAGGATTATTTTGAGTAATATTGGAAAAATGCTATGGTGATGTTTTCTTTTGCGTTTTCTTGTACCATACAGGTGCCTCTTTATTTGTCTGTAAAATAAAGAAAGTTTCAATTGTGAGACAGTGAAAGTCGGAAGAAAGAGGAAAAAATGCCATCTACACTAAAGTCTGTTTCCAGTGTAGTTCGCAGTGATGAGAGTTCTTTGCTTAAATGCAAATAAATTGCAAACAAGATTACACATTTAAGGTTCTTATTCCTATATATCTGTATTAAACCCTCCTTATTTCTAGTTTATAAAAAGCAGATTATACAGTAGGAAATGATTTGTTTTAAAATATCTATCAAAATGAAAACATACATCAACCGTGCCATAAATAGATTTCATATGAAATAGCTTCATCTGACTTTCCCAGTTGAGAAAGGGATGGGACTTAAAAAAAAGAGATCTTACGTGTGCTGTAATTGATGAACATTTTATGCAGAAATACAGTTCTTAAAAATTAAGACTTAAAAATACAAGAATTCAGCAGTTTTATGACAGTGTTGAAAGTATTTTAATTGCAGAAAATTATCTGTGAACGACTTTTCTTTGCCTTCATAATCCTATGGGCCATTGCTACACAGTGAGGATTGCTTGACATTCTTGTGGCAAATACAGTGTTTGCTTATATACAGAAATAAAACTAAAGAAGTGGAGATGGAACAAGGTAACGACTATTCTGATGTCAGGGTTGGGTATAATCTCTTGCGTTAGTGAGTACTGTCTCTTTTGTCTGTTGTCCCTAAACTTGTCCTTTTCTAGTTCCATTTTCTTTCTGCTCTCTATTTGTTCTTTCCTTCAAGACTTAAGACTTAATAACCATTCAGTTTAGAAAACAATTTGATTCAGCTGGCCTTCTGGTGGGGTGTCTCTTTACATTTTAATCTCCATCTTTCGCTCATTTTGAAAGTTTCAGTTACAAAAATACATCTTCTGTATTTGTGCAGGCTTTTAAAATTCTAGAAATTGACCTAAATTGCCAGGATTTTCACAGGACTTATAACTTCTTTCTCCATCTAAGAAGAAACCCTGCCATCTGCCCGTTTTTGGTTCCCTGCTCCAATGTCTGAAAAGAATTTTTCAAAGAGGAATTGGTCAGAATTTCTAAATGTAAAAGCTATTTTTTTTTCTTTTTCTGAATTCCTGCTCCACTTCTATATCCCTATGTAAAGCGGGACAGATTAAGCACTGAAACGCTGGATCATCTACGGAACATAACTGTTAGCTTACATTTTGGCGCTGTTTTGGATCACTGAATAGCTCCATGAAAAACAAAATTTGGGCAGTATGATTTAGCACTACTGAAAGGATTGTGCATGAGACAATGCTGGGTTTGCCTGTGTTTAGTCTCATAACACTATCCAAGCAAATTTTGAACCCCTAAAATCCCCAAAAGCCCTGACATCACGTCCAAGAGAAGCAACCATTTCCTGCATTTTGTATTATAGAAACAGTACCTGATGTGCTGCAATACAAACCTTGTATTGCTTAACACACTGAATTTTAAAGTTTCTGCCAGGGGAAAAAAAAAAGTGTAGATGTATACCTGGACCAAAAGAGCACATATGCTATGCTGCTGTGTGGATACAACCAGTCTACCCTGGTAGCCTCAAGAAATGTTAAGAGTCATAATTTGCTTTGTGATTCAACACTGCAACTTAGCTCTGTTGAATCTATCAGTTCAGACCCAGTTATAATGAAAAACTTCTAAACCATTTTCATGAAGCTTTTAAATACTAGGGGCACTAAATCTGAAGCAGGCCACTTGCAGTATTTAAAATTAAGCATTTAGATTCTAAAGGAGTAAACCAGCATTTTCTAATATCAGTTATGCTTAGTAACAGAAGTGATATTGACACTGGGCATGTATTTTTTTATATATATTTAGATATACATACATACACTTTAATATACATACATAAATGAATATAAGGATACATAAATACACCTATTTCCCCCTTCTCCTCTCCCTCTCTCTCTCTCCACACAAACACACATGTACTCAACTCTTACATGATCAGTGTAGATTTAAAATTGTATACATAGTCTGTGGATCCCTTTGGCTTTCAAAATTTTACTAACCACTCAATACTGTAATATTATAATGGAATTTAAAAACAAAATCTAGTTTGCTGTGAACTTAAAATGTAGGAAGAAATTTAGAAATACCAAATAGCTAAATAACATCATAATCAGCAATTTATCTATGCAACACTGACCATTCCCATAAAAAGGTGCAAATGTTCAGCTGAATTAATTATACATCACCTTGAAGTATGAACCCACATTTTTCTTTTTATAAAGTGAGGAGAATTATCAAAAAAGCTTATGGCACTTATAGTACTTACAAATAACGTTGGCTTAGGTGTAAATATATTTTCTTCTTCATGTTCTGGCAGCTGTTTTACTGAAGGATTTGATTTGTTTTTTGCAGTCACACTTTTTACATCAATATGAGGCTGAGGTGAGTTTTGTTCATAGTGTTTACCATGTAGACTAATTAGAATCTGTTTCATTGTGGCTAGTTCCTATAAAACCACGAAAGAACAATGCTAAGTTATTCAGTAAAATTACATTTGAACCTATTAAATATTTATTTGTTAATAATATATTTATATGCACCAAACTAAATGTGTAAGTGGATGAGTAAATGTAAAAAGCACGAACACACACTTGCCATAATTAATAAGATTATTAACTGGACACGAGTAAAAGTAAGAAAACAAAAAAGGCACAAGTCAAATTTTGTATTGCTTAAAGGCTGTAAAAGAGAACATTTACAATGTAATAAGGACCCCAGTATCTCTTTTAACTTCAGCTTCCATTTGATTTAAAATAATACTTTTTAATTTGTTTTGTCAGGCCAAAGGAGTTTATAAATCTGATTTGAATGACTGTGACAAATTGTACTTTCAAGTGCTAGATCTTGCACAGAAGTCTTATAAATAGAAATATATATGTGCTCTTCAATCCAGATCAGACAAGGAAAATCAATGAAAAATCCTTAAGTGGACCTATGGCAAAAATGGGATCAGAGTAGAAAAGAAATTTTGTGAAAAATGAAAGTTCCAAAATGGGAAAAGGAAACCAGAAGTGTACAGAAATGCAGACTTTTTTGGATGCTCTAACAATTTGCTTTGTAAACAATTTGGGTTAATTAAAAAAGTAATCTTTTTTACTACTTAGCTGAACAAAACACACTATTCAAAATGTACAGTAGAGAAAGTAAAAAACCCCTAATATTTTGTGACTTTAACTGGACATCTTTTGTCATCTTACATCACCTAGTAGCTAATGTTCTTTCCCCACACACACATAATGGATGCAATCACTAGAAAACAATTTACTGAATTTAAAGCACTTATTAGTAGTAGTACTAATTGTCCTATTATTTAGAGGATTCATTATTATAGAACTAGAACAGCAAGGTCAGTAGAAAACCCTTTCAAAGTAAATTCTATGCCAATTTTATATATTTTTTAAAACTATTAATGGTTCTGTTTGCTTTTTATAAATGCTGTTTTCTTCAGTAAGCAATACAGTTAGTGCGTTAGCATTCTATATAATTAACATTCTATCTATTATTCAGCCAGAACAGGGTGGTAACTCATATTTATAGCTGAATGACAAACATTTGTTATATCTTACCTATTTCTCAGTACTTGCCAGAAAATTACATTGGTGCACATTCTATTTTCATTGCATTATTAATAATGACTTAAAACCCCCCTCAGCCTTTTAAAACATTCCTGCCATATGCCTTCTCTCTGTCCACTGCTGCCTTTAATACAAGATAGAAAGTCAAAAGAATCATGTTGTTGCCTTTAAATTGTCCCACACTAACTCAGTTATATGAATGGATGTTATACTCCACAGATCAGCTATATTGAGTGTACAAATTGTTCCTGTATCTCAGTCATTTAATATTAACTATTTGCATAATTCAGTCATGTGTGGTGGCATGTTGAAACAGCATGACTGCAGAGCAGCTGTTTAAAAGGACTGCATAGCTGATGCCAACATGTTTTTCAAAGTTGTAAACTCTGCAAAGATGTTGCCAAAGCGACACATAGACAGAATTTCTTGATGAAAATAACTCAAGCAAGGATACAGCAAATAAATACACCATCACAGGAGATTAAATTGTACATAAACAATGTTTTGACATTAACAAGTGCTGTTCTATACTTAAACTGTGTTATTCTGTGGACCAAATAGCTGCACGTTTGAACAAGGCAAACCCCAAAAACTGTCACGCAGATTTATTTCAGAAACAGAGTTGAAACCTGTATGCGTAGGGTCAAATTCTCTTGTGTCAAGATCCACTTGGCAGTCTAAGGTCTCCTCTGCTTCACAGAATCTGTCCTGTACTTGACAGCCCTGTCTGTTTTCAGACTTGGAATAGGCTCTGGAGAGTCAGCTCTCACATGAGCTTCCCCTGTGACAGTAGAATTCTATAATGTGAAGCTATGGAAAGGAATGACAGGGAGTGGGGATGACAAATTAGCCCACAACAAATTATTTTGGCATCACAGCCAAATTTATCATGAGAATTTAGCTAAGGTTGCCTTAGTACTTGTTCTAAAATCCTTCCACATTTAGTGAGAAAGACCTTAACAAGCTTGGCAAAATAGCACAGGAAAACACTGACTCCAGTAGAATCACTGGTATGTGTACTGCTGAACAAGAAAATAAAATTGGCCCAATAAACACATTTGCAAGAGATTTGCCGCTTTCAACCAAGGAAATACTGTAAACAAAGTTCTGTCTTGAACTGCAATAATTTTACCCATCTCTGTAGATTTCTCTGCTCCCGAGCACAATCTTAATTCTTAGCTTCACTTTAAAGTTCTAAACACAGGGTCATTCGCACTACCTGCTACTATTAATGGGCTACCATGATTCAATAATATTTTCCAATCCTAAAAATTGGCAAGTTGGTCTAGAAAGTTAGCAAAAAAAAAAAAAAAAAAAAAAAAGAAGCTCTGGAGATTGTGCTTAGCAGAAATAAGTGAATTTGTCCAGTGTGAACAGGAACTTGAGAAAAAAGGGAAGGTAAGCATAGGGTTCAAAATAGATGGGAAGAATCTCTTGTGTAGAAGGACACGCATTAGTTTCAGGATAAGCTACGTAAAGGAAGATGTGAAGAAAAACGGATGATCATAATTTTTATACATTTCTGCTGTAGCATGGTCCTATGTCCAGGCAGAGTGATGCAAATTGCTTACAGTATTTACTTCAGTTACTCAGTGCACTGTAGAAACAGCGTTGCTAAAACTCTGCATTTCCCAGTTTCTCTGTGCAGGTATTTGGTTCTTGCCACGCTGGCTCCTGGACGCCTAAGCAAGCTACGCGTCATTGTGTTGAGGCTTCCAGGTCTGAGGACTTTGGCTTTGGACAGCTGGGCAGCAATCCTTCTTGGGAGGACTACGAGTACTAACACCTCTGAATGGATTCACCCAGCTCTTCTCTGTGCTGGCTTTACAGCTTTGGTCTCCCTGTCCCAAGCTTTGAGAACATAAGCACCCACTCTCTGCTTACACAATATTGTCTGGGGATGTGGCAGTGCAGACACATGGAAAACAATGCAGTTAACAAGAAAAGGTAGCTTAAAATGAAACAAAGAAAAATTAAAGTATGCAGCTGGCACAAAACCACTGTTTATCTTAGAATGACAGAATGGTTTGGGTTGGAAGGGACCTTAAAGATCATCCAGTTCCAACCACTGCCATGGGCAGGGACACCTTCCATAAGACCAGGTTGTTTAAAGCCCCATCCGTCATGGCCTTGAACACAGCCAGGGATGGGGCAGCCACAACTTTTCTGGACAACCTGTTCCAGTGTCTCACCACTCTCATAGCAAAGAACTTCTTCCTAATGTACAATGTTCATTAGGAATAACGTACAATGAATGTCACCCATAGAAACAAGTGTCAGGACTATATTATTTAATACTTTGAAAGTCTGTCCAAAGAAACCTGATGAATTTTTGTTAAGGATGCTGACCTGCCCTTCGTACCTGCACAAATGCCAAAAACCAAAGTAATGAGCTATATGACACATAAAGTGGGATTTAATTCAAGCTTGTAACACCTAAATTTATGTGTCTGAACGTAACTATCTACACATGAGGTAAGAATCCAATTTTTCATTACAGACAGTGTAGCTTGGCAAGTGGTTAAACTCATTCAGAAGTGGACATCCATTGGTGTGCCAGCTGAATTGTGCTGTCGTAACATTAGCCATATTGAATAGGCTGCTTACTTCACTGCAGATACCTCCATTTAGATACATAAATTTAGTTGTCATAAGCTGAATCTATTTCTTAACTCACTTTCCTTATCATTTACTTTTCTCATCATTCTACTTCACCTAAACCAACTTTCCTCTGGAATAGCCAAGGTGCAATCATAATTCTCCATGCACACATATTTGAAGTATCAAATTGCTGCGTGAAAAAGAACTGCACTTTTAGAACAAGCATTCACACCACAGATCATGTAAGTCTTCCTAAACATACACAGGCTCATACTTTGGAACAATCTAACATCCTATAATTCACTTACTTATGCATATCATATTAATTCACATTTAATGAAGATTACTTGAACTATAAAAGAATCACTGAAACTTTTGCATACATAACCAGAAAGTAGCTGGAATTCAAGATAAGTAAATGGGCTGAGAACAATGAGAGTGATGTAGCGGGAGGTGAGGTAAGGTAACATGCACTGCACTGTAAATATTGTCAGAAGGATGTACTTGCTTATTTCCATTTATTTTTGGCACTGTGATGTATGACCACCTTAGTTGAAAACAGCAATGGTGTTTTTGTGTGCCAGTACACAAACAGAGAAGGAAATACTTAGGTACAGACAAAGCACAGGTACCAGTCCTTTCCATGATATTCATTAATTAAAAACTTTCATGTTTTGGGATTTTTATTAGGCTGAATGCTATCAGTTCTGTTTTTGTGGAACTCTTACAGTCTGCAAAAACTGTATGTCATTAAAATCATCGAGTTTTAAAAGTGTTAAAGGAACAAAGCCAAAGAAGTGTCAATCATATTTAAAAGGTAAAATAGAAAGGACAAAATAGTTAGATGCTATCTGCTCATATTGCTCATGTTTCAGAAGAATCTGAGATTCTTATGACAATGTTTGATCTTCAAGCAAGAAAAATAAGTTATATTTTATTTAAAATTGTTTTTACCTGTTTATTACGGATAATTGAAAGAGAACCTAGGAAAATGGGAACTGAAGTTCAGTTTGAGAATATGAAGTGTAAGATTTGATTCCTTCAGCTAGCAATGTAACTTGAAGATAGAGACAAACGGAAAGAGATGCAGCAATATAAAATATAAATGCATTTTGAGTTACAAATACTACAGAGTGATCTCTGTTAACATTGTTTTTGTTGTCCTCGATACATGCTCGAACATACATGTACCAGAAAAGCATCTTACACTTTCCTGATTAAGTAGTAGAAACATTCAGAATTAGTATAATATTAAATATTATAACAAAATCGTAGCTTAAATAAAACAAAATGAAAAAGGGTATGGAAAATGACTGAGGCATAAAAAGGAATGCCGTTTTATCAAGTAAATAATTGATAAAATATATGAAAAATATCGCCTACATTAAGCACAGCATGTATTTATCAATGTAGTAATTCCATTTCTTTTCAGTGGATTGCCAACAAGTATAAAGATTTTTCTTCTTACTGTCTCTGTCACGTAACTATAACTAAAGCAAGAAAGAATTCTCTCCATGTACTCAAAAGCTTGCAAAGGCACTTAACATTATATATCTGTGTCTATAAATATAATAAGTAAATTTATATAAGCAGTTATATATTTATGCAAAATAACAGTCTCAAGAAAAAAACAACTGGGTTACAGGAATCAATTACATAAATGTCAATTCTTATGTTCTTATGGCAGCAATGTCTTGCACCTTCAAATAATCTCCATACTATAATCTTAAAAAGAAACTTTACACAGATCAAACTGAACAGCTGGAAATGATTAGTAGGAAGAGACATATACCGTTCTGGTCTGAAGAGAATTCATTCTGATGGCAAATTTAATGCTTTTTTTATATCACTAGAATCATCACAGAAGAAGCCAACAGGTGTCAAGACCGATTCCTTCTCATGCAGTAAACCACTTGGTTATTGCACTCAGATAAATACCGAATAAAGCAAAAGTGACCCTAACAATAGCATGTTATAGTTATCAGAACCTTTACCATGACAAACAGTATTCTACTTTTAGCTTTACACACAATTTGTGATTGCAAATTTCATCTTCAATTAGAACTCCATTTTGAAGAACAGAACTGAACAAGAACCTGAACAAGAAATTTCTGTCCTAAAAAATGTTTTAGATTCTGGCAGAATCACTCAATTATGATGGCTGACAAATGTTCCCAGAGAAGAAAACAGTATAAATTTCCAGTAAAATGAAGAAAACACAGAAAAGGCACTAAATACTAAGATCTTTAAACAAGTAAAGCAATTCTGCTGAAAAAAAACAAACCAGAAAATTCAGCTGAAGGAGGGATAAAAACAGAGGTTTGCCTCCCTCAGACATGCTGATCAAAACTTAAGGTCTCTCAGAATTTGTGAACCAAGCATTAAGAAGATCATTTTACATGTGTCCCCACCCCCACTCTGTAAGTTTTCTGTACTGTTGGAGTAAAGCATGTATGTTCAGGACCTCATTGGGAATGCTTGTATTCCTCACTTTAAACTGCCATATGGTTCCCATGTGGTTAAATTACAACTCAAAATAAAACCCTCTCTTCAGTTTGGAGAAACTTGAGAGATTACAGCACTGTCTTTAGGACCAAGAACAGTTGACTGTACAGCTCCCCTTGGATAGAGGGGACCAGGCAAAAAATAGCTTCATGAGAGACATAGCGCACTACGCCTCGAGTCCAGAGACTGGAATCTTCTTTATGTGAAAGCCAAATAGTAGGTTTAGCAGTCTAGTGACTATTCTGGCTGTATTACCTTCTGAAATAACAGCAACAATAAAGCGAATAGGTATAATAGCACATGCAAGTGAGGGAAGACAGCAGTACTGAGATGAAAAACATGCATACTAAGTCAATGCAATCTGCCTTCACATGCACATATCCTGTCAAGTCAGCACAGCGAAAAGCAGAGTTCAGAAAATGAGGTTTTGGGTATGCTAAAGCATACTCATTTGAGAAACCTAGCCTAGCATTTACGAATGCTATATCCATTCAGTAGTGTTTTGTAAAGAGCACATTTCAGAAATTATTTCTCAGTCTCTCAAGAATTAAAATTTTGTGTTCAGTATCCTCCAATTCTTGGAAAGATTCAGAGGAAAAAAATAATTTTATACTTCCTATAATTACTTCTTGAGAGAAAGTGATCTCTTTCTGGAAAAGGGTAGGTTCAGAAGAAACTGTCTTCAGAGTGGTCCTGACTCAGTGTTCAGTAGAGTCAAGCTTGATGGGCACATAAGATGATGTATTGTTCCTATGAAGTCTGTGCATTTTCTTACTTGGATCCCTCTTAGACTCCTGCTGTGATTTTCTGTTAAAGGTGTGTTAAAATGAAGTTGTACCATTTAATAGCTGATCATAAGATAGAGAGGCACCTTTGTGAAAACTCTGCAGTTCAGCTTTAGAACATGTGCCTGGCTATCTCCAGTAATATTTAAACCTAGGCAGAGTAGCTTGTCTGATTCCTCTATATAGCTGTTAAGTGAGAATTCCATAGGTTACAATTAATTTTGCTGACTTCAGATGAGGATATGGTAAATCATACCATAATAGTGCCTATTTTTCTTTCCTGACCATAAATCCTTAGTTGATTTTCAGATGTAGATGTCTAAACTACAGATTTTTAAAATTAGGCCAGATCTCTGCTACTTTCTAACTTGGCTTAACAAAGAACTTCTTAGAGCATCTTTACATTGGCAGTACTCTTAAATATCATTGGAGTTCACCAATTAAAATGGAGGTAAACAAATTAAGCCTTCTGTACAAATTGCTGCAATAGAACATCAAGTCACTGACATATTTCTGGAGAACAACAGACCAGAGGACTGAAATAGCACCTGGTTCCACCTTTGAACATATGCAATGACTTGCATACAGCTCTTCAAAGAAAAAGTTTGAGTATGGTACTCCAACTTTGAAATGCACCTAGAGAAAAAAGATGTGTTGTTATCAAGAGGTAAGATTCTCAAGCAAAAAGTATTAGCTAGAACATCTCCTCTATAGAATTACTGACAATTCACACAGAGAATTATTTTAGTACTGTTCTTCATGCGTTTTGTTTCTGCCAAACAGCTAGGGACACATTGCAGAAGGACTATAGCCTGTAACGTGGAACAAATTCTTTGTGTCCCTTTTTTAGCTGAAAGTGGCAAAAAGACCAACACTATTACTACAGAATAAACGACACTGGACATTAACATTAATGATGACAAAGTATGAAATAGTAGAAAGACACTACAGAAGCTCCATTTTGATGTGACAGCAAAATGAAGCAAGTGGTAAATTGGGCCATTCCACTATTTATAACTGCAGATGGACAGGATGCAATAGCACAAATGGTGCAAATTCAGCTTCAACAGTGGAACACTTTGGGCTTGTGCCGAGCAGTAGAACCTGCAGCATAACAGAGCTCACAGAAGATTTTAACAACTTATGCAATTAAGAAAACATCACAAGTCATGGTTTAATCCCTCACATAAGGCAGAGTGTATCTGACATAGCTGCATCCTCAATTGCAGCTGTACTGGAAATATGAGAAGTCAGCAAGAATTCTGGTGTGAGATTTGCACATATGGTCATCGTAGGCACATGGATACACACTGTAAAGCTGGAAAGTGGAAGACAGTATGAAATGTCCTGATCAAACAAATGAACCTGGCAACTGGGTGGTGGAAAGATGCCAGACCATATGCAGGATGTTAGTAGTTTCTCTGTACTCCACCTAATTCAGTTCTCTATATCCCAGTGCACATAAAAACTTAAAATGAACTGACAGATCTGTATGGATCTATGTGCTGCTTCCAGTTTTACAAGCTGAATGCATTAGAACTGTGGCAACAACAGAACGGCCTAGTCAGAACAGCGAACAGCTTCTGTCTTTTTAGATACATAAAAATCTATTTCACCCTATTTCAGCTGTATCTTAAATTTGCTCTTAACTGTTAAATTTTTCTAACTTCCTGAGAAGAATAAGAAACAATTTGTCTCATAATTCAGAACATGCATGTCAAATTCTGGAAGGTGTTTTTTTTTTTTTACTGTTTGTATTGAAGATCAGAACTATATTTGCAATTATAACTAGGACTAAATCCCCCAATTTTTTTTTTATTCTGAGCCATTGTGACATTCATTTACTCAAATTTAAGTTTAATAAAAAGTACGATTTCTTGAGTAAATTCTACTTACAGGAAACAGATGCTAATAATGCTATTATGTCAAAACAGCATTACTCAGACAAATTATTATGTAGAAGTTTCTGTATTTTCTGAGAAAGTAACATTTAAATTTGATACTCCACAGCTTTGGTATTTCCTACAGAGTATTTAAATTCACTTTTCACTTGGTAATATTCAAATGCTACCATAAACTGAACAAAAGCAAAATTTTTACACAGCTGGATAAGCAGCGGAGTGTGAGGGAAATATTCATACCCAATATAGGAAAAATGAACATAACAATGGTTAAATGTTCAGAAAATCTGATGAATTTCAGATTGTCCAACTGCCAACAATTTCTTGCTTATATGTTACTTTAAGTGATGCTGGCTCTCACAAAAACATGTAATTTAAAATATACATGCCAGTTCCATCTCATAATCATAGAATCATAGAATAGTTAGGGTTGGAAAGGACCTTAAGATCATCAAGTTCCAACCCCCCTGCCATGAGCAGGGACACCTCCCACTAAACCATGCCATCCAAGGCTCTGTCCAACCTGGCCTTGAAAATCACCAGGGATAGAGCATTCACAACTTCCCTGGGCAACCCATTCCAGTGACTCACCACCCTTAAAGAACTTCTTCATTATATCCAATCTAAGTTTGAACCCATTACCCCTTGTCCTATCAATACAATCCCTAACGAAGAGTCCCTCCCCAGCACCCTTACAGGTCCCCTTCAGATACTGGAAGGCTGCTATGAGGTAATCATAAATAAGTTGCATTTTGCCTATGAAATTTTCCATTTTTGAGAGCAAAAATGTGTTTATATTTGACTTATATTAAATGACATTACTAAACCCTGTGTCACTATCATGGTCTCAAAGATAAAAAAAACAAAAACAAAAACAAAAACAAAAAAACAAAAAGCAAACCCAACCCCCAAAAAACCTTTCTGAGTAGATATCACTATCTAGTACACAACTGTTTAATGTATACCACTGCGAATGGAAAGATAATTCTTTAAAGAATATATATGAAAACCAGTAAGGCATTCTGAATAATACAGGTCCAAGAAACGAATGAATGTAGAATCATAGAATCATAGAATAGTTAGGGTTGGAAAGGACCTTAAGGTCATCTAGTTCCAACCACCCTGCCATGGGCAGGGACACCTCCCACTAAACCATGCCACCCAAGGCTCTGTCCAACCCTGCCTTGAACACCGCCAGTGATGGAGAATTCACAACTTCCCTGAGCAACCCATTCTAGTGCCTCACCACCCTTACAGTAAAGAATTTCTTCCTCATATCCAATCTAAACTTCCTCTGTTTAAGTTTGAACCCATTACCCCTTGTCCTATCACTACAGTCCCTAATGAAGAGTCCCTCCCCAGCATCCCTATAAGCCCCCTTCAGCTACTGGAAGGCTGCTCTGAGGTCTCCACGCAGCCTTCTCTTCTCCAGGCTGAACAGCCCCAATTTTCTCAGCCTGTGTATCCAGATGTTAAGTCCTTCCTCTTCTTAAATTCATTACTGTTTGGAATTCAAGTTTTATTAAAGCTTGACAGCAACAAAATAGATAACAAAAATGAGAAATACTGCTTAGAAGCATATTTTTCCTTGTAAAAAATGAGCCAGAAACTTCTCTACACTCATTTAGCAATGTAAATGTCACTTTGTTTCTCCCAGCTTTAAGCTGAGAATAGCTCCAGGGCTTACTTGTGATGCAGAAATGTCCCTGTAATCTACTTAGAAAACATGCAGAACATTAATAGAAACTAGAATCTTGGAACATAAACGTAGCATAAGAAAAATGATAATTACTCTGTGGCTTAACATTTAAAAAGAGAGCTAAGCTTTGTACATCAGCATTTTTTTTTTATATAAGACAAGTTGCAGCACATAGATGAGCAGGAAGTCATTCACTTTAGAAACAGATAGTTTTGACTTTATCGTGTACAATCTTTTACACAGAAAAGAGGGAAAAGAGGCAGAGCTAGAGACTGTTTGAAGGCATATGTTACCAATCACTTCTTTTCAGTCGTGTCTTCCCAACCCCTGCAGATACCCCTTCCTTCCCCTCTCTCCCAACAAAGCAGTGTTCTCCTTTTATCCACTAAGCTTCCATCCCTGATTAAACACGTACTGCCCTCCCCCTTATGACTCCAAAGCTTTTTATGAGCCTCTGAACTTCTCTCTACCTCTGTTTTTTGCAGACGGCAGCTGTTGCTACTCTCCAGGTTCCTAAATCCGACACATTGGCTTTCTGTCCTAGGTTACTTCTAGTCAACCTTCTTCAGCATAACTTAATTAGAGCTACTTTAAATACTTAAAATTATGTCATACTTTAAAGTATGACTAATAATGACACACTGAAAACTCATCTGGAATCCTCAAGGTCATTGCTGAGAAGGAATGAAACTCTAGGCATAGAGAATATGGCAGAGAGGGGCATTCACCAAGGAAAATGCAGAAGAAAGATAAACATGAGAATATACGAATAACTGGTGCAAGCACAGTTACTTCAGGAGACCTTGCTTCTCCCCAGAAGAGGAGAAGAATAAACGCATTTGTCTTTTCTTTCATTTTTGTGGGCCAGATAATGGGTAGCTGTTGAGAAGTATCAGGTATTTGTGTAGGATACTGACATGAGTATGTGCAAGCACAGAGACTGCTATATTCGCAGACACTGGAAACATAAAAATTTTGGAACCAGGTCACAGAATTGCAAATGCTTCTGATAATTCACATGGCCATGTTTAAAGTCTAACATCCATCAAGATTTATATAATCCTCAGGAACCTTAGCCTGATCGTTTATAGAAGCTCTCTGAAAAATTCTTATAGCCATTAACAAGCTATGCATATCCTAATAGAACTAATTAGTAGCTGTTCCTCCTGCTCAGTTACATTGACTCTCTTTAATCTTACATATATTTAGAAAATACATTTGGCAACCATTTCTCAAAAACAAAAAAAGAAGTCAGATTTCTACATTTGAAAGATGATGAAGTAACTATTTTCTGTTCTTAACATCACTTTTCTCTCTCATTTGTTCTTTTTCTCTGTTCTTACTCATTACCAAATAATGCTGCCTTATGTTTATCTCCTTTCCTTGCTCCCCATCAGATCATCTGTTTTCTTGGACAAAATAAGATACACTTCTAATCTCATTCACGTAAGAGCTCCAGCCTGCTGTGAATTTTCTTCTCTCTTCCCAGAAAATACAATATAAAAATTATAAAATATTAATGCTATAGATAAAAAAAAAAAAAATTAGATTTAATTTTTTTTAAGAAACTCAGTACTTTGGAAAGTGCCCTTTTTCAGGAGACATGGATGAAAAAATTAATGTAAATATAAATTCTCAGAATGATGCAAGGTGAAAACAGAATTTGTGAAAGTACTTCCAAATTACAATCAGTTCATATATAAGATGATTTAGAGAAAAGAGTTAATCTGTGTCTAGTTAGGAAAAATAAAACACTAAGGAGATTTTCTTTTGGGGCATTTGAACCGAAACATGTAAGGAAAGAAGAATGCCTATGATTAAGATACTGCATTAGGACACATGAACTCCTAATCTCTACCACAAACTCTGGAGAGTTTTGGGCAAACCACCATTTCTTTCATTGTGGTTGTTGCTTCTGCAAAACAGGAGTAATGACAGTTTTCTGCTTGAAGTTGTGAGGATAATATTTTTGAGGTATTCGGTTACTGTGGTGAAGGCCAGAGAAATATTCAGTTACTAAACAGGATTATTTTGACATATTGTTAAGAAACTGTGAAAACCTGGAAGGGGAAAGAAGTGGTAGTGAAAGAAAAACATTACATTTGCTCCTAAATTGTGAATTATACATCAGATTTGGAAAGCTTCTGGCTTGCCAACTGGAAAATAAGTTCGACATAATAGTCACATAGGCAATGAACATTTTCATATTAACCTGCTAGACTGTTTTCTGCATGAACAGCTTAGTAAGAGGTTTTTATATTTTAATATGTTTTAAAAAGAACAGGAGCTTGCAATGGCTAACCTGAATTAATTTTAACCTCATCTAGATGAAGATTCATACCAATTCAGGTACACATTTAGACAGATATAGCACTCACTTCGAGTGACAGAACAGCTTACTGACATAAGCTAACTGGTTTTAAGTAAACAAATAGCAATCAAACCCCATGTGTCTTTATCCATTTAACTGATTGATATCAAATAGGTTTATTTAAACTACTACTACATGTTTTCTACTTTGTCCCATAGCAGATAGCCAGAGCCTGGTTTCTGGTTGCTAGCTTCACTTGAAGAGCTTTGGCACAGTAACACGTTAATGTGTCAATAAGGCAGGTGACTAGTTCAGCAAGTTTACATTTTATCACTTGTATGCACAGCTGCTAATCTACCACAAATGCACAGATGTGTAAAGGAGATAAAATATCAGCACATTTTCATATCTTTTTAACCAGTATAATATTCATGTGCTGATAACTGATCATGTCTGCATAAACAGTTGTGCTACAGGAAACTAGTAAGTATCATAAACAGCTTTAAGTTGCACTGTGTTCGTCAAATTTTAGCCTTTTATTTCTTACTACAGTAGTTTCACAATAGTAGTTTTTACTTTCATGGATTACAGATTACTGTAATCACCAGGCTGCATTGCACACAAGTGATTTCAAGCAGTTTAAAAAAAAAGGTAGCGTAAATTAACTTGCTTATATTCATATAAACTGAAACTGATCTTAGCATTTAGAGGAATACCTATTTAAAGCCTTCTATTGATGTCTCTTACACCACTGTCTCATTTTTGCTTCTTTTCACACCTCCTAAAATATTTCTATTTAAAACATAAGAACGTCCCTATTTGTCATACTTGCTATTCCCCCACCCCCCCACCGAGAACAATGGATTATCCACATTACAAATAAAAACAACAGTTTATTAATTTTCAAGATTTTAGAAGTCACTTTCTACACTCTGCACTTTGATTTGGAAAAGTTGAAATAAATAGATTTAATTGTGCATATTATTGGTTTTCTTTTTATGATACATCTGCATCTTAAATACCAAAGAAGTAGTACAATGCCATACATCAAAGCATAGCAAATTTACAACCTCTTAAATGTAACCTCAGAAAATGATTACTAAAACTGCTTGCCAAACATCTGAGGGCTGACAGGCTGCCCTTCCAGGTTTTCATCTGAAGTCTGCAATCCAATGGATAGTCTAAAATTGCACTTCTTATGTTCCAAAATACTAACAACTGCATCAAGCATGAAAGGCAATGGAAGTGCAGATCACAGAGCCCACGGTAAATATTTCTTTTAGTAAAGGCTGACTGTTGGAAGAGGAAAAAAATCCCCAAATGAGATAAAAGGAAACATAAATCAAGAATTTCAGCTAGAAAGATTTTGCGGATTCATCCCACTTAACTTTAGCACTTAGGCTAACTGCACTTTGGTGCCTTTAACTTATAGATTCCGATTATATGCACAAAAGGATAAAATTTGGATGTAGATAAAAGATGGCACAGAAGTTTGGTGTGCTACACTCAACAGTTCTGGACACATAATGTCCTCTTTTTCACAGGTAAAGCTGACATATAAACATTTTTCCTTGCTGGACCCTTTCCAAAGGCGATTCAAACTGCTAACCTAACCGACAGCAGTTCACCTTTGCGGTTTTCCTTTTTTTTTGGTCGGGTTAGGTTTCTGTCTGGTGATCTGAATGGTCCCAGTGCAGCATGAGAGATGTGCCAGAGCTGGTGCAAGAGGAGGAGAGAGAAGGAGAATCAGGAGCAAAGAGGTAAGGCAGTGTTAATAGGTACTGCATCAACTCAGGCACAATATATAAAGGAACATCATTCTTACTTGTCCTCCCCTGACTACATAAAGACACAAGGGCAACAAGGGTCCACATATGGGGGAAAGTGCTGAAGTTAGAGTGGGAAGAATCAAGACTACAGGTCTTTTCTTTCTTTTTTTGGTGTGGTTTTGTTACCTACAGTTAAAAGATAGAGGGTCAAAAGTGCAAAGTTCAGCTGATTAAAAAGAGAACACAGACTCAAACAATAATAATACAAAAAAAATTAAATCTGGATTTAAAATACCAATTTTTTTTTTTTTAAAAGAACACTGTTTACTAGAAGGTTATTAACGGGAACCCCCATTGTTCCTCCAAACAATGTTTTATGCTCTTCTGATGGAGCTGGAAAAACAATTAAAACTCCTATTGGTTATCTTGACAAAACATATACAATTTCTTAGTCTGAAACCAGCTGAAAAATTTGGCTGTACTAGCTGTACTTGTTATCATGCGATGAGGGCTTTACAAATGGCATCACAACACTGTGTACCCCACTTCCTTCTGACAGCTCAAAGAGGGGAGCAGCACTGTGAAGGCTTTTATATGAACCCCTAAGAACATAACTGCAGCATGATCCTGGATACTGATTGTTCATGATAATGTTATTGAACTCCCTCTAAAATTGTGAAGTTTGCATTTATCCACATTATGATAAGAAATTTTGTTGTACCAGCCAATTCTCAATGACCTAACTGAAAAGCTATATTAAAAAGTTTCCCATATTCATTTACTAATGCAGAAAAAAAAAAGGCAATAGCAGGCCAAGAAACGATTAAGAATTTGGGCCAAGAATATAGCATAAGGAAAGAAAAAAATAGCTTCAATTTTTCTCCTTCATGAATGCACCCAACCTTTTAAGGATGTGTATAGTCAGATGACCAATTTTCACTGTAATTTCCCACAGCAAAATATAATAATCATCATCAAATTAGCTGTCTACATAATTTGAAATAATGAACTACTTTATTATATGAACAGCTAGTGTCATTTTTTTCCTGTACTAAAAGAGCTTATGTAAGAGCCCTGTATAAATTCTTCCAAGATTCAGACTTTAAATATTAAACTTTTTTCTACCAAAATTAAAATATGTGGAAATGGGAGTAAGATTAAGCATGAATGCAAGTTCTTTATTTAGAAGATATATAAAATGCTATAATTACCTCCAAAGCAAGCATTATGAATCCAGCTGATATTACAAGGAGATAAAAATCATAGAATCATATGAAAAAAACATACCTCTCAAACTCTAATATTTTATTAAAAAGAGTTAATACAGTCTGACACCTTAAGTCAAAACTGTATGTTTATTGAAATATGTCACTTTAAGACAGCACTAATTTTGTTTTGGAATTTTGCTTGTACTTTTAACATACCTAAACTTGATTTTATGTTAACTGTGGGTATCTTGGATTTATCTATTCAAGAATTCCAATGTTTTTACTTGCAAACATGAGGGGTAACAAGGTAATTCCTAAGAAGACATGACAGTTTAGTATGTGCAATGACTAAACAAGACTGATTGTAATCAATGATAGCATGTACAGAACACAAACCCATAATTCATATTTCTCAAATTGCATAAATCTGTATTCACAGACTGCGTGTTACTTTCACTTAAAAGCACATACCTTGTCTACATGAAGTTAAGTCTATGATTAGAAAATTTGGATGGTTTTTTTTTTCTATTAGCAGGGATAGTTATTGGGAAATGGTGATGTTATTTAACCTCTTCCTTAAGATGAAAAAAAAATCAGTTGAAGACTACCTCACTGTAAACTAAGTTGTCCTATTGTGTACAAACGTTTCAATACATGAGGTAATTGCCTTTTCCAGAAATCCATAAACTGTAAAAGTATTGGAAGAGGTCTGCATTAAAAGCAAAAAGTAAAAGGCTTTATTAGGAACAAACAGAAATGACAAATCTAAAACACACACACAAGCCACCTGTTTTCACACATTTTTCTAAACCAACTTTAGCTTATTTTTGTTTTTCTTAGGGTTTTTTTTTGTGCATTGTACAGGCATTTCATAATTTTCTTCCCCCAAACACACAACTTCTAATATTTCTTTTTCAGCATTTATATAATTTTCTGCATAGTAGACTTTAAAAACTGTTATCACTGTTACACAGGTAAAACAATATGACTAATATGGCCTATTTTTAATAGATCTAAAAAGAATTTTGACAAAACAGTAATAATTTTGTAAAAATCTGCTCAATTTCTTAACATCCAGGCTATGAGGAACATTCAGGATGTAGACTGTTTTAGACTTCAGTATTTGTTTTCTTTTCTATAAAGCCTGCCTCACTCAGCCTTGCTTATTTGCCAGAGTCTGAAAATTTTAAGTGGTCAAATGACACAACATGCTTACAGGCATTGGAAATAAGAGCTATCGAATGATTACTTCTGATCCACCCACAGATGATCCTGCCAGGTCAATGATACCTGCAGGTTGGGGAAGCATGTTCAATTACTCTTTTCTGTATTTTAATCTCTATGCATGGAGCTTCACAAGCACTACTATTCAGAGAGTTAAATGCAAAAAACTATTCTAGAAGGAAACTGCATCAGACAAATATCCAGTGTGATTCAGCATAGAAAGTAAAGAACCTAAGAACTTTCTTTCTTTTTACTTTTAAGGTGATCATTTCACATTTGAGATCTGCACTAATAGAACATAATTAATACAGTTTTACTTAAGGCTTGCTTAGACTCAGCTGTCAATGAAATTGTTTTGGTTTGGTTCTAGGAAAAAATGGTTTTGTAACTGGTCAGCAGAGACAAACTGGTTTGGACCATTACATGAGTTTCGGTTTCCTGATCTAAGAAAAGAATTAGAGGGAGCAGCAAGGAAAGGAGATGGAGCACAATTCTGAAGGCGGAGTGAAAGGACTTCAAGGGATGCATGGACAGGCAGTTTCCTGTGGAAATATTGGCATTAGTATGAGTGACAACGCAGTCTCTGAAAAGATATTTCAGGGGAGTTGTAAAATCTCCCTCTACAATTCTTCCCTCTTCCCAGTCAGAAAACTGGAAGGACATATTCAGAGAACTATTGATATGACACTATGATGATCTTTCTGAATAGGTAACTGGCTATTTAGGTCCCATCACTGCCAATATATAACTTGTGTTGTTTTTCCTCACATTCACAAATTTTGATTCATTAATGTTGTGTCTTCTCTGCAAATCCTTGTCAAATCATTTAGCAGCTCTAGGAGATCATTTAAGAGCTTCTCATGATCAGCTTTTGGATTTGTACCTTCAGTATTCCGTAGCTTCAGCAAGTTTCCATATTACTATTCACCCTTTTTCAGATCATTTGCATATGGGACTCCTTCAGTAAACTTTATTTATTTCTATCCTTTGTTTGAGACATTTAATCTGCAGAAAGGTTTTCTCTCATACTCTATGACATGTTAGTCTCTTAAGATTGTTTAGAGAGAAATCCTGACAAAAGCCTTTTAGGAATCCCCATATGGAGTATTTGTGTCTAAATGGCAAGATTTTGCATGCTTTCAGATTTGAGAGTGCATTCTGGTAGCATCTCGACTCCTTGCTTGGATGAAACACATGCAAGTACATAAAGAAGTACCCTGACTTTTGTCTGGATGAAACCTGTGTGACTACAATCCTGTTTCATCTCCCCAAATGCTATTTTGGAGTTGAAAAGAAACTCAGATATGTGTACTGGAAATGAATTGCACAATGCTTTGTCCAGGTTTTTGAACTCAATAACTGGGGAGAAGGGAGAGACCTGGGCCATACTGTGGCCCATGCAGGCCTTGCAGATTACATGTGTTATTAATTCCACTACCTTTACCTAAATACTCATTAAATGCTTGCAAATGCTGAATACTTTGCAAGGTATATTTGTTGTATGCATAAGAAAAGAAAGAACAGTGCGACTAAGTCATCAGAAAGAATTCAGCAACTGAGAGTGTAACTCAGAGCACAACAGAGAGTCTCCTGAGTGCCTGACAGACATGATTACCTCTGTTTCTGAAAGCAACACAGACAAAACCCCAAGAAATCAAACCAAAGTAAACCAACTTTTTCCCATGGTTTACGGCTGTGGAAAGAAAAAAAACCCACTGATGGTAGTAATGCTAAACCAGGAAGATTACCTCACGGTGATTTAGAAGTCTCTCCAAATCTGTTGCCATTTGATTCTTGACACGCAGCAAAGCTGTCTTTTCTTTATTTAAAAGACTGGGAGAAAGAGGATAGGAAATGCAGTAATAGCAACAGATAATCTCTTTTAATCTTGTATTCTGGCTGAAACATGCATTTTCTAAAGCTAAATACTAGCAACAAGGAAAATCTGCTCAAGCAATTGTATCAAATGATCCTTCTCTATGTTCAAGCGCTGGAATTTTTATAAATAGGCCTGAATGTACTGATACATACAAAATCTTACTTTAGTCGAACAGAAATACCATTCAAAATCTTCATAAAATATGGGGGTGAGGGTAGTGTTGATTCTTGAAGGGTAATTTAAAATATCAGAACCTTCTATCTTGGTTTCGTCTACACAAAATGAGCTCATTTTGTAAATAAAGTAAGGCTCCATATATCTACAATTCTGTATGAAAATGTGGATTTCTTTGCTGTATGCGTCACTAGTAGCGGCACACACTATTCTCTCAGTATCACCTCTTTTTATACTACTGTATTGAGGATATTGAAAGTAACAACTACAAGGAAGAACAACATCCAGCTCTCCCTTTTAGCTGTGTCGTTTCTGCAGAATTTGTAAATTTTTTCATCATTTTTTTTGTTTTATATTCCTGAACAATGCATGGGGTCAAGTTTAACATGTGAACCAAGTATGAAAACTGTTTCATCATGAAGGCATGCTTTTATAGCACAATGTCAAGTTCAACTTTAATTGTTCTTTGTTTCTCAGTTACAGAATATGAACATTTGATGTGTTTAGCATGTACATTATGATTCCAGGCAGCAACTGGAATATAATTAAATGCATTTTTGTATTTGGCCCCAACATCGGTTTCTAACGATAAACTTCAGACTAATATATGCATAATGCCAGTATATAATCTAATTTGTTAAAACAACCACAGAGATTGTCATGGAAGACCGATGTTTATATATGCCACTATCATGATGTAAGTAAATAGCTTGTACAATTTGAATCATAACGTAAATCAACAACTATGCAAAATACAATTCTACATATGGACTGCAAATATACAATACTGAATACAAGTCAGGAGTTCAAAAGCAAATGTACTAAAATTTTATAAATGCAATAGAACAATTATATACGTTACAAACACAAATTATTTAACACATCCAGTATTTAATCCAGAAACTATCGACAAAATAAATCAAACTATTCTTTAATTGGCTGTTATCATCTGTTTGCTTCAAATCTGAAGAACAGATGAACAAATCTGAAGAATAGAGAGAACAGCGATGGGAGACATTATTGTGGGGATCTGCTACAGACCTCCTGATCAACAGGAATCTGTGGATGAAGCACTCTATACACAGATAGGAACAGCCTCACACTACCAGGCCCTTGTTCTCATGGGGGACTTCAACCACCCTGATATCTGTTGGAGGGATGGTACAGCCCTGCACAAGCAATCCAGGAGGCTCCTCGATTGTGTGGAAGACAACTTCCTTCTGCAAGTAATAGAGGAGCCGACAAGGAGAAGTGCCATGCTTGACCTCGTCCTCTCCAACAGGGAAGGGCTGGTTGGAAATGTGGCACTCCAGGGCTGCCCTGATTGCAGTGATCATGAGATGGTCGAATTTGAGATCCTCAGGACAGTGAGAAGAGCGTGCAGCAAGCTCACTGCCCTGGACTTCAAGAGAGCAGACTTTGGCCTCTTCAGGAACCTGCTCAGTAAGGTTCCATGGGATACAGCCCTAGAGGGCAGGGGGGCCCAAGACTGTTGGTTGATATTCAAGGATCACCTGCTGCAAGCTCAGGAGCGATACATCCCTACGAGAAGGAAGTGCTGCAGGAGGGCCAGGAGACCTCCTTGGATGGATAAGGAGCTGCTGAGGAAAAGGCGAAGGAAAAAAGAGGCTTATAAAAGGTGAAAGCAAGGACAGGCGGACTGGGAAGAATACAGGGATGTTGTCTGGGAAGCTAGGGACCAGGTTAGGAAAGCTAAGGCCCAGTTAGAATTCAACTTGGCTAGGGATGTTAAGGATAACAGGAAGGGATTCTATAGGTATATTGTAAATAAAAGGCAGGCTAGGGACAACGTGGGCCCTCTCCAGAAGATATCGGGAGAACTGGCTACCCTGGATTTAGAGAAGGCTGAGGTTCTTAATGACTTCTTTGCCTCAGTCTTCACTAGCAAATGCTCTGACCACACCATCCAAGTCTTGGAAGCCAGACGCAGGGATTGTGAGAATGAAGACCCTGGGCCCACTGTAGGAGAGGATCTGGTTCAAGGTCATCTTAGGAACAGGAACGTATACAAGTCCATGGGACCTGATGAAATCCATCTGCTGGTCCTGAAGGAGCTGGCAAATGAAGTTGCTAAGCCACTGTCCATCATATTTGAAAAATCACGGCAGCCAGGTGAAGTTCCCAACGACTGGAAAGAGGGAAATAAAACCCCCATTTTCAAGAAGGGGAAAATGGATGAGCCAGGGAACTACAGACCAGTCAGTCTCACCTCTGTGCCTGGCAAAATCTAGGAGCAGATTCGCCTGGAAGGCATGCTGAGGCACATGGAAAACAACAAGGTGGTTGGTGACAGCCAGCATGGCTTCACTAAGGGGAAATCCTGCCTGACCAATCTGGTGGCCGTGTATGATGGGGCTACGGAACTGATGGACAGGGGTAGAGCAGTTGATGTCATCTACCTGGACTTGTGCAAAGCGTTCGACACAGACCCATACGACATCCTTCTCTCTAAATTGGGGAGACATCAATTTGATAGGTGGACCACTTGGTGGGTAAAGAACTGGCTGGATGGCCGCATGCAAAGAGTTGTGGTCAATGGCTCAATGTCCAGCTGGAGCCCAGTAACGAGTGGTGTCCCTCAGGGATCGGTGTTGGGACCGGTCTTGTTCAACATCTTTGTGGGTGACATGGACAGTGGGATTGAGTGCGCCCTCAGCAATTTTGCCAATGACACCAAGCTGTGTGGTTCAGTTGATAAGTTGGAGGGAAGGAATGCCATCCAGAGGGACCTTGACACGCTTGTGAGGTGGGCTGATGCCAACCTGATGACATCTAACCATGCCAAGTGCAAGGTCCTACACGTGGGTCAGAGCAATCCCAAGCACAGCTACAGATTGGGTGGGGAGGAGATTCAGAGCAGCCCTGCGGAGAAGGACTTGGGGCTGTTGGTCGATGAAAAAATGAACATGAGCCGGCAGTGTGCGCTTGCAGCCCAGAAAGCCAACGGTATCCTGGGCTGCATCAAAAGGAGTGTGACCAGCAGGTCGAGGGAGGTGCTCCTGCCCCTTTACTCTGCTCTCGTTAGACCTCACTTGGAGTATTGTGTGCAGTTCTGGTGTCCCCAACATCAAAAGGACATGGAACTGTTGGAACAAGTGCAAACGAGGGCCCCAAGGATGATCAGGGGACTGGAGCACCTCCCGTATGAAGATAGGTTGAGAAAGTTGGGGCTGTTCAGCCTGGAGAAGAGAAGGCTGTGTGGAGAACTCATAGCAGCCTTTCAGTATCTGAAGGGGGCCTATAGGGATGCTGGGGAGGGACTCTTCATTAGGGACTGTAGTGAGAGGACAAGGTGTAATGGGTTGAAACTTAAACAGGGGAAGTTTAGATTGGATATGAGGAAGAAATTCTTTACTGGTGGTGAGGCACTGGAATGGGTTGCCCAGGGAAGTTGGGAATGCTCCATGGCTGGTTGTGTTCAAGGCGGGGTTGGACATAGCCTTGGATGGCATGGTTTAGTGCGAGGTGTCCCTGCCCATGGCAGGGGGGTTGGAACTAGATGATCTTAAGGTCCTTTCCAACCCTAACTATTCTATGGTTGTATTCTATGATTCTAAATAGGCAACATCATCCTTTGCTCCAGAAATTTTCTGGCAGTTCCTTGTAAGCTCAGTATTGTAAATTGCGACTTGTCAGTTTCTTCTAGGCATTCATTAACTCTCAGAAAACTTGTATGTTTTGGCAAAATTGCTCAGTTGTCTGAGTTATTTAAAAGCAAAGTAGTAACACTCATGAAAAATCTACAAAGATAGCTTAATATTTTCAAGAGTTATTTTCTATGACATTTTTAATCATGATGAAATTGTGGTACTGTATTTTTTTTCCTGGGTTCATGAGTTGTAACTTACTGATATGTCTTTTTTTCTTGGATTTCTGTACTTCCTAATAACATAAACCAATCCTTTCAGAGACTCACAAACTCATTAGAGAAGCAATAATAAAAGTTCCTTTATGCCTCATATAGTGTACTGAATAAGCATAAACATTAGTGCTCATGGCTAAGCCAGAAGTTCACATTCAACATTCGATTTCATCTACAGAACAGAACCTATTCCAGTTATGCCTTCTGAAACAGTATGACGACTGATCTATATTGAGCAGTTGAAATTTTCTTTGTTTATGGTCAAATACAGAAATTAGACTGCTACATGATTCACTAGCACTTGATGTGCCTTCTGCCATACATATGAATACAGAATTACCAAAGAGTGTGCAGACTTCAGATTTAGTAGCTCTGCAGTTGCAGAGAGAGGGAAATTCACACCTATAATGACCAAGTAAAGCAGAAATACCTTCAAAAGTTCACTCTGGGGAAGAAGACTGACCATTTCAGTCCCTCTTATAAAAACATTCTTAACAGGCAGCTTGGGTATCTGCAATCTTACTTGATTCAGTCAAGGAGGTTCTAGCTTTAAACTACCCTACGCTCCATCAAACAATAGTTTAACCTAATCCAGTTTCAACTGGCAGTGCAGCAAATCAGAGAGCAGCTTTAGAGTTTGTTTCAGCTGCCCTAAGTGAAAACTGTTGCTGGAAAATCATCCTTCCCTAATCACATACTGGTAATGCGCTCTTTATATTGGTACCTGAAAATTTGTTATAGTGTAAGTAAGTCACTTTACTGGAAGCTGTAGCGTTTTGTTTGTTTTTTTTCATATGGATCACCAAAACAACTTGATTTACCATGTACAGTGGAAAAACACAGCTGAAAGCAAGGATGAAACTGTTCCATTTAGTAACTGAGTGCCTTAACTGTCTTACTGTGATTCTGAAACTACAGTCTCTAAGTTTAGACAAACCAGTTTCTCACACCTGAGCTCCAGGGTTACAACTTTCATCTTAAAAGAGAAGATCTTCTTGACCATCTTTAACTAACCATATTTTAAAGTTTTCATGATACAGAGATGCAATAATGTACTAGGGTACTAGTCATTAAAAGAAAACTTCCAATGACTTGCTCTGGGGCGAAACCATGTAAACACTTGAGGAAAAATGGACTGTGTTGAAGTGATCCAATATCCTTGGAGCTATTTAACAGCACAAACACCTGTTTTCACACTGGAGGGCAAATGTAGACTAGGCTATGCTCCACAGTCCTGGTCACTGACTGCTCCATCCTGAATGTGGAGAGGCGGCCTTTGTGATACATCATATAAGTGGGGCCTCCAAAGTCCAGATTGGAGAATTAACTGAAGAACAACACAGCTCTGCTTTTTCTTGTGTGCCCTGATTTCCAGAAGAAACCAAATGTCTTGGAGATTCAGTTTCATTCCATCATGCTTTCAAAACCTAACCAGGTATGAATCCAGGTGCCAGGAATGCAGGACTTACCATGGAATACACTTGTCATATACATACACATTGTTCATAGCAACCACTGGATTGTTTTGTTTTGTCAGGATCTAAAGCCAAGGTAGCTTGGTTATCATAAGAAAAACATTTTTAGGTGACCTGATTTTTTATTTTTTTTTTGAGAATGGAGACTAATATTTTCCAGTCTCAGCCTTTTAAACCTTTTGCATTTGGGCAATTAGGCCAAATCTCTGCTCTACATATACTAGCTACTATCCTGTTCACAAACTTCTATTATTAGGTATTCTGGATAATGTGCTTATGTGGGACACACTAAATAAACATGGGGTTACATATTACTGGGCTCTATTATTACTTCTATTCAGTATGAAGAAAAAAAAAAGTTTCATTTTCAGTGATTGCGTACCCCAAATGTTGTAAGAAATAAGGCCTTTCTATTAATTTCATGTTACAGCATGATGAAAGTGAAAACAGAAGTCCAATCTTGAGGGTTTTTTTTAACATTTTATGCTCAATATACAAGTACTACAAAAAAAAAAATAAATTATTATTGCTTAATAATGTTAAATTGAGTGTCTGAGGTGGCTTAAAATTCATCCATGTAGTGCCCAAATTGAAAAGAAATTCTTTTACAAATTGTAGGAAAAAAAAACAACAATAACAAACATCTTTTAAAAAGTTGTAATACAGGTCAGAGAACATTAATTTGTAGAAAAAAAATAAATCTATTTCTACAAATTTTGTTTGGAGCATTTCTCAGGTTAAACTGAAGTAGTGTTGGAATAGATACATATTTCACAGAATAGTAGCGTTCTCGTAAGAGCTCACTGCCCATTCTGGGATGAGAAAAACTCGTCTAACACTGTAGGCTGAGCTTTGTAATGTTTAGATGGCAATTAGAGAACCCAAAATGTTTAAGTAAGGAACATTTCCGTACATAGCTTCTTAGTGAGCAAAATCCTTGTACTGCTTCTGGATTTGCCACACAGTTAGGCTTTTGAGGAGTCCTTTTGGGTAAGTGAACCACTTCTAAAACCAGCCATCAGTACTGAGAAATTTGAGTAACTGCATTTAAAATAAATACCCTCTCTTTATGAATGAAGTCCTGTTTAATGTCTCCAGTTATTTATAAACCTAGATGTTTATAGCAGAAAATTATGGACTAAAACTACAATTAACTTCACTACACACATAAGAATGAAATTCAGAGATCTGCTTTCCCACAGCATGACATAGTTACAAGGTATTTCTTTTCAAAAGCAGTGCTAAATGTGATGTTTTCATTTCTGGTTAAAGAACTGTATGCTAGAGAGATTTCTTTATAGTAATAAGGAGTCATCCTCCTACATACACCGTACGTATTAACCATGGCTATTTGCTTTTATTAACAAGAGTGCTATGTGGGCTAACATGAACTAGAGGTTACTTAACAGAATATTTTGAGATATGAAGACCACCTATAAATTCACCCTGCAGATGCCCTGTCAGTCAAGACCAGAGGCTTTGTTTCCAAAGCGTACCTGCAGGTGCATGGCTCAGTGCACAAGCACATGCAGTGTTCTGCTCCCAAGGCCACCTCAGTTCTCCCCATAGCCAAGTGCCAGCACAGCCTGTGGCCTGGCTGGGAGAATTCTAAGGGGATGGAAAGGAGGGTGGTAGTGAACATACCTGTGGGCAACATCTGACAGAGCTCAGATTACCCCTAAATAACTTCTCTTTTTATCTTTGAGTGGTAATACACTTGTGCCTTCACGCTTGAACCTAAGCAGTTATGTCACACACCTGTAATAACCTGGAGATGGGAACCTAAGTTGTTTTTGCAAATAACTAACAACTGTTACAATGACAGCTACTCAGCTAAGCATTTACAACAGCTCTTAATGAAGGTATGGCTAAAGATCCACAGCCATATGAAAAATGTCTAGAATTGACACACTTCTCAGCAAGCCACTGAAGTATCTCCAGCTCTGGTGAAATATCCTACTTCAAGGCTTTGATTCAGTCTTATGAGTATTCCTCTTCTTTCAAGGAGAGGTTGTCTAAAGTTTTGATCAAACCTAATGTAGCAGAATATGTCTTTGTCCATGGCAGGGCATTGGAATAGGTGTCTTTACCCATGGCAGGGTGTTGGAACTATATGATCTGATCTTTAAAGGTCCCTTCCAATCCAAACCACTCTGATTATTCTGTGATTCAGTTTGCCAGCTACTGACAAGGAACTCTGAATACTATTTGAATAGTTCTTCCAAGTGAAGAAATCATTTTGATAGAGAGGGTCTGAATGACAGCTTTAGCTTTAGAGGTACGACACTTAAGGATAAAGGCATATAAAGCTGCTCTGGTTACAGTGAACTTTGAAAGCCATGATGGAAGGAATACAGGGAGATTGTCTGGGAAGCTAGGGATCAGGTCAGTTAGAACTGAGCCTTGCCAGGGATGTCAAAGATAAGAGGAAGGGATTCTATAGGTATGTCACAAACAAAAGGCAGACTAGGGATAATGTGGGCTCTCTCCGGAAGCTAATGGAAGAAATGGGTACCCTGGATTTGGAGAAGGCTGAGGTTCTCAATGACTTCTTTGCCTCAGTCTTCACTGGCAAATTCTCTGACCATGCCGTTCAAGTCTTGGAAGGCAGATGCAGGGACAGTGAGAATGAAGACCCTGGGCCCACTGTAGGAGATGATCAGGTTTGAGACCATCTTAGGAACCTGAACGTATACAAGTCCATGGGACCTGATGGAATCCATCTGCTGGTCCTGAAGGAGCTGGCAAATGAAGTTGCTAAGCCACTGTCCATCATATTTGAAAAATCATGGCAGTCAGGTGAAGTTTCCGAGGACTGGAAAAAGGGAAATATAACCCCCATTTTCAAGAAGGGGAAAATGGATGAGCCAGGGAACTACAGACCAGTCAGTCTCACCTCTGTGCCTGGCAAAATCTTGGAGCGGATTCTCCTGGAAGGCATGCTAAGGCACATGAAAACCAACAAGGTGCTTGGTGAGAGCCAGCATGGCTTCACTAAGGGGAAATCCTGCCTGACCAATTTGGTGGCCTTCTATGATGGGGCTACAGAGCTGATGGATACGGGCAGGGCAGTTGACATCATCTACCTGGACTTGTGCAAAGCTTTTGACACTGTCTTGCATGACATTCTTGTCTCTAAACAAGGTCTAGGCTTGATACAAGGAAGAAGTTATTTACTGTGAGGGTGGTGAGGCACTGGAACAGGTTGCCCAAAGAAGTGGCAAATGCTCCATCCCTGGAAGTGTTCAAGGCCAGGCTGGACAGAGCCTTAGGCAACATGGTCTAGTGTGAGGCATCCCTGCCCATGGCAGGGGGGTTGGAACTAAATGATCTTAAGATCCTTTCCAACACAAATCATTTTATGATTCTATGAATCTGCAGGACTTCTCAAAAGTCTTATATCAAAATGATCAGCCCAAATCTGTCCTGCTCCTTCTATGGAAATAACTGCTGTCAGAAATGACACTTTCATTGAATGATGTAGTGTGGGGAACCCTGAATACATATGTTGCCCCTGAAGGGACCACACTGTAAGTTGCTTTAGAATATTTAGTGAAATAACAGTAAAAATATAGCACAAGAAGATTCACAAGGAGACTGCTGTCACATATAGCCATCCTCATAGTTGCCTTCCTCTTGTGCTGATTTCATCAAGACTATTTCATGACAAAATCAAAACCACATCCAGCTGCAACCGACAGCTTTCTCAATAGACAAGGAAACACAAAGCACTGCAGGTTGATGCAAAGCATTTGCAAGATTGCAAGAAAGTGCTGACTCATCATTCTGAGAAATCTGCTGTAATCTAACCACCCTTGGGGTACATTCTAAAAAGATCATTGACCTGTGCACTGAAGCCCATTGTGGATTAAGTCGAAAAAAATAAATTCACTTGGAAATTAGTCCTTGCTGATCTCTCCACACTCAAATGAAGTGAGACATGATAAGAACATTGGCACTGATAACACAGATGTGACTGCTCCTGTTAGGGAATCCATGACTTGCATAATGCAGAACCGCTTCTCTAGATAAGCAGATGAGGTAAAAACACAACACAAAAAGAACATTCCTCTACCATAGACTCTGCGCACCAAAAACAAAGGAAGGAAAAGCATGATCAAACACTGGGCAGCCATGAGGGTAAAACTAAGTATTCAGTCCTGATTGTCAGGGTGGAGGCATATCAACATTACCTTAATTTTTCTACAATCTGGTACTCAAATATAAGATTAAAAAAATAATATATTAAAAATTTACTAGTATTCTAAAGCTCTGCTTCAAAACAAGAAGTTGAACATTATTTTTCTGTAAGCTGCTACTTGTAAAACTGCTTTATAGAAATAAAATTAAGGTATTGTATGTAGAATTAAAAAAAATAATGTGCTTTCTGTAACTGCAGTATAAATTAAAACTGTAGTATTAACTGTTAATTATAGATAAAGGCTGAAAAAACATTTCTCATTAAAATGGCTTCACAAATATTAAGTTTTTCCCTCAGTTCTGAGATAAACCATAATTCATAAACCATGTTTAGTGTTTTCTCTTACTTTTCTAAAGCACCAACATTACTTGCAGAATTTAGGGACCTCCTCGAGGAGCATTAATTCTCTGACCTCATCCTCTCAAAAATATTTGACACACAAACCAACAAAGTGCTGTTTAATAAACTAAGACAGATAGGAATAGTGGGCTAAATCTCTTGATCCAGCAGAGCTTCGCTTGGCATATATTTGGTAAGGATTATCATTAATTTACTGAAATCCCATTCTGACTCAGTTCTGGAATAGCTGGGAGCTAGACTGGTCCACAAAGTAATCTGAAATCACCTAAGGGATATTTTAATTTAAAACTGTCATCAGCAGATTCCTCATGACAAAAGTGTGCTGGAATGTAATGGTTCTGTATTTAGAAATCCCTTCCTCTAACCTTCCTCTCACTTATGGGAAAGCAAAGGACCAACATTATCAATTTTATACCAGATTACAATTTCTTCTGTACTCCAGGGAATATAAATTAACAATTTAGGACATTTGTTTTAAATGTGGAGCTGTGAACAGAAAAATTAGGGACTATCTGTCTGTACCAAAAGCCCTGAGACATCAGGCTGCTTCCAAGAATTTCACTGGCCCATGAAACTACAGCAAAGTTGAGGCAAACTTGTGATAAGGAAATAATAGCTATTTTTAGATTGCAAGAAATACTGGAAACTACAGGAAAAAACTCCTTACCAAAACATTTGATGTGCAAAGTAACTGTTACCTTTTTGCTACAAAAGCATTAAGGATAAAAATATTTTTTTGCCAGACCACACTTTCATTTACAGAAACATGGACTGGTGGTGAGCACACGCCAGCTCACCACAGTAGAGTACTGCTGGTGTGTTTACCACAAACGCTCTCACTGTGGTGCAGATCCATTTTCTTCCTTAACCTCAGGCACGTTAAGATGCCAAAAATTCCCTTTATAGTTAATGGAGAGTAACAGGCATCTCTAGCAAATGACTCACTCCATTCAAAATCTGAATTGCTTTTTAGAGATGCCACTTCCTCCGTGCACTACTAAGGAAAGCTGATCTAAGTTCCTAATTTAGGTGCCTTAATTTGTAGGCTAAGTTTAGGAAGACTATCTGGGCATACAGATTATTTGTAATGAACCATAAAAACTCAAGGGAATCAATGCTAATAATGCATTTAGGTTTTTATATATTTTAAACAGAAATTACCTCACCTGTTTACTCCTTTTTTTTTTCTAGCTTTTGAGAAGACTTCTGGGGCACTATGTGGATAATGGAAGATGTTTTTATGTTACCATAACCTCAACATTTAATTTGCTAGTGACCAATTCTTTGATGATTTTTTTTTTCACAACTGAAAAGTCAAATCCTGCATATACGGAGAGAACATTATGATTTTTCATCTGCAAAAATATAATTTACCATTGAAGTTTTTCTTATAATGTATCAAGTCTAGGAAAATATTAAAAAAATTTGTTTCTGGAATAAAAAGGATCTATTCTTACTGAATAAAAGTTAAACCTAGTGAAAGATACCTTGTCAGGAAGTATGAATGAATATTTAGTTTATTTATAATGCACTGATATATATATATATATATATTTACTTGGACAATAAACATTTTCAGGTATGCCTCAAGGGATAATGAATACTATCCCAAACTACCAAAACACTCTGAATAGGTACATATGTAAGACAGTATGTAGGGTAAACTATTTAGCTGAGTCCTAGTTTTTCTATTGTCATTGCTTCAGTGGATTTGTTGGAAAACCCCCTGTATTTTTCATGTAATTGCTTCATAATACAATCACATTAATATTTCATAATTTTTACTGTATGCATGTCCTAAACCAAGATACCACATAAACATCTAATAGTTTAAATGCTAATTCTTCTGCAGTGCAGTGCAGCCATCGACTTCCTTGAAAATCAAGGGGCAGATTATAACAGTTCACTTGGGAACCACATGGTAAGCAGTTTATGAAGTTGTATGATGATTAGGAAGATGCTGAGTGGTCAGAGAGTTCTGACAGCTATATATAACATCAAATCAGAGTCTCTACTAGAGGAAGTCTGCATGAGTTATTCCCAAAATACCCTTTGCTGGTGGACTAGTCTATTATTTTACTCTGACTTGATTTCTTTATTTTTACTTTTGTACATCTGGTGTGTCATTCTTTCCTTCTCCTCTTCTGAGCTTTCCTCTATTTCACGAGACCTTTTCTCAACTTCAGACTCACTGTAAACCTGTCATTGCTGCTTTTCCACACTTAAAGCCTCTTTTTTCTGACAGTATGAGAGAAATCACAGATGCTAGAGTTACAGCATAAAGATCCAATTTAGTTAATGATGGAGTATCAATGTCTCCTACTTCATGGCCAATAAAATAATTGTTTTCTAATGATAAAACACATAAGTGATTTTACTTTCATTCTAAAAATAAAGATACAGTGATTTTAATTACCTGACATCTTTTTCAAGTTGTGTAATACGTTCTTTCTGTCGACTTATTTGAGAATCTCTCTGTTGCACAGTTTCGATGAGATATTTGTATGGTTGTTGTACTTGATTTAACAAAGAATTTGCTCTGCCAAGCTGCCAAAAAAAAAAAAAGTATTACTACTATAATTGTTATAATTTATAAAGCACAGTTACTGGATTTGCATATTATTGATTATTACCAATTGAATAATAATATAGAACCCAAACCTGTTATTTAAGAACAAAATTACCCTCAAATTACTATTTAATACCATATCCTCTTACTTTTCAGTTGTAATTACACATTATTTTCACTGCAATCACGCTACCACTTTCTACACTTCCTAATCTGCTTTTCAAGAGTTTTAATATAACAGTTTTGATTGATGAAAACAGTTAGTATAGATAAGGCCTCTGTTTGTTCAACTTATTGACTACAAGTGACTTTTTCAAAACAGTACACAATTAAAATGGAATTTTCAGCTTGGAAATTGGACAGAAATTGAACTGGAAAAAAGCACAGCAATACTGGAAGTCCCCTGTCCTCTAATCAATTACTGTATATGAAAAGTGAAATCCAACAGGATGTTTGCAAAAGTAGTATGAAATAGCTGTCATACCTATAAGTAGGAAATAAATTTTACTAGCTCTATTCCCTGGGAAAATTAGGACCACTAGGTTTATAAAGCTTGCAGAATATGGCTGTCATCTTGAGCAATATAACAAAATCATTCCCTAAAATATGTAGAGAATTAAGATCACACATCAAGACTTAGCAGTTTCAGCATAAAAGCATAAAAGTCAAGACTATCTACTAGATTCCTTAAAAAAGAAATGAAAAATATTTCAAAGTATAGATACAATTAGGACTAATAGAACGAATTAAATGGAAAATGGTTAAGTTTTCCAATTAGTTTATAAAATTTCTCAATATATTAAATGATCTGCATTTGCCCAATCAGACTGAGGAACCAGCTGCCCTATCTTCTTTTGTTGCAAACAAGCAGCGGAAAAACCCCACCCCTCCAACAGAACTAGCCCATTTAATATTTTAGGACTTTTCCTAAAATCAGATTTTTCTCTTATTCACAATTCTCAAAGCATAAGACTGTGTTTCCTTCCTTCTCTGACTACATTATCTTTTTAGTGTAGTTTTACCTCTGCCTTGTATATACATCACATATGCAACAAACTTACAAAGTAATGGTTCACATTTATTAAAAAACAAAATATAGACAAAACTTTGCTTGCTCACCTTACTGGCCTTACTAAAAGGGAAGTTAACTCCACCTCATGTTTTAAAAAAGTGAAATAAGAGGCAGTAACATTGCACTTCTTCAAATTAATGCAAAACCGTAGGTATTATTTAAATACATTATTTCCTTCAGGAAATACCTGTTCTAGTGCACAGGGAAATTCCAAGTTTATGGTAGAGAAGTAAAAAAAAGTGGCAATCACCTTCAAGAACATAAATATCTTTATAGATAAGTCATTAAAAAGTTACTATTTTTCTAAGAGCACAAACTATCAAAAAAGATATGAAGGAAGACAACAGAGAATCTTTACATGACAAATAAGTAATTCCAAAACACGGAGTACTGATCTCTAGGATGGTCTAAAAGTTGCAGAATCAAACCTTGAGGCAGTCATTATAGGAGAAAATTAATCCAACTCATCTTGTTTGGAATCCTGTTCTTGATAGCATAAGAACTTTCAAAGTTCCTCATTGTTCTCACTGATAAATACTTCAGTAGGAAAGTGAGGTGGTGTAAGCTGGTTTGATGCTACTGAATCATCTGTTAACTTCTAACTTCACCAGCTGAAAACCATGCTGCTGTAATGTAAAAAGGCTATCCCTTCTCTCTCTATGGTCATGCTTTGCTGCCTGTTTGACTTTATAAACTTAAAAGAGGCTGTCATAAAACTGTAATCAATTAAGCATTAAATGAATTTAATGGATCAATTTTACTTATACACACTATAAACATTATCCTTGAGCAAAAGCATTATTTTTTTGTAAACAACTTTGATTGCTTTCTGCCTTAATGTACAAGATTTCCTTAAGTGCTTCTGTGTCATTCTTTTAAGCGATAAATCTAATATGTTGCAACTGGACACAGAATCATAGAATAGTTTGGGTTGGGAAGGACCTTAAGGTCATCTAGTTCCAACCCCCCTGCCATGGGCAGGTACACCTCACACTAAACCATGTCACCCAAAGCTCTGTCCAGCCCAGCCTTTAACACTGACAGGCATGGAACACTCCCTGATGGGACATCTCTATCAAGCTGAAAGATTTCATCATTGTTCAGCTTGATCTGTACTCTCTCATTCAGAGTGAGATGTAAAGCGCTTCTGGTAAAACTTTCAGCTGAGGCATACAAAAAGCACAAATACAATGTCTTGATGAAGGCTCAAAAAAGTAATTCAACAGCAAGCCAAATATATCAGCTTAGTAAATTTCTTTATTTAGGATATTGCTTTTACTGCATACTGACTCAATATTTGCTTTTTAAGTCAGCCAAAGAACGTATTAGCCTTCTAGGCACAAGAAACTGTCTATCCATCAGTTCTGGCACTGTACAAAAGTGAAACTCTGCAAAGTGAATTCATTCCAAAATTTAGATTGGACACTAAATGTAGTAATTGAAGATCACTACTTTGCAGAAGCTGATATATAGTCTTCTACTTACTTAAACTGAGAGTAATATTAAGTGAATTGCAGAGGCAATAATCTGATTATCAGTAGATGAGGATCTTGGATCAGGTAATGAGAATTTCTTTGTTCTGTTTACCCTAGACATGGTGAACAAACCTTCTGTAGTATGAAGTAAGTCTCAATACCTACTTTAAAATTGCAGGTCATTGCTATACAAACCAACAGAAAGAGAAATTGAGGGAAATTTCTTTTCTAATGCTGTATCATGACCTGAAAATAGATAGGATCCTGCAGTTAAATAAAGCCTGACAAACTATAATGGGACTGGCAAGTTTTTTTTCAGCAGCTCAGCTTCCACAGGGTTCCAACTTTCAAGCAGGCACACTATCAGGCTTTCCATCAAATGAATGAAATTAAGGAGAAGTCAATATTTTCTTCATGGTAATACTGGACTTTCCCAGAAGATCAATATGACTTCTTTCTGTAAAGCTCAACAGCAATTGGTTGTGGACAGTCCAAAAAAAGAATCTCAGAAAGAGCGTCCACTGTAGTAATTGCAGTCTTTTCCTCCATTTAAAGGATTTCAAAAAAAGTTGCATCATAATTACTGCAGTGAAACAGTAGTATTAAATGCAAGTTCAAAAGAATCATAGAATAGTTAGGGTTGGAAAGGACCTTAAGATCATCTAGTTCCAACCCCCCTGCCATGGGCAGAGGCGCCTCACACCAGACCATGTCACCCAAGGCTCTGTCCAACCTGGCCTTGAACACTGCCAGGGATGGAGCATTTACCACTTCTTTGGGCAGCCCATTCCAGTGCCTCACCACCCTCATAGAATAAAGAAAAGCTGGTCCAATCACTTTGGCATTAACTCTAAACTCATGTGCTAGATTTCATCCAAATGACTGAACAAACTATCAATCAAAAATTAATAATGGGCTAGCTGAGCAAGCTGTACTCTATAGGGTCTCTGTTTTGCTCTTAAAAAAAAATAAAGACAGATGATAGCTTAGAGTAAAAGTCTGTCTTACCTAAGGGGATGCAGTAAAGACAGCAAAGAGAAATTTAAGAACTTTGACTATATAAAGAAAGATAATAGATAGCAATCAGTATAAAATACGAATACAGAAAATTTACAAGAGGAGCTACAACTTGAAGGGGAAAATAGATACTTGAAGGTATAAAGCTCTTAGAAGGAAAAAAATGGGAGCAAATAAATCCTAGAAACAGCACAGCCCATTATGTAGACATATGCTAAAACTGCATATAATGCTGAAGACAACATAAAAGTCTTCAATACAGATTTTGAGCTCTGTTTGAAAAGAATTCAGATGATGGGCTGGTATAATGACAGAATTATGAACTATATTTCAGTCCTTTAATAAGAAGTGCAAACTCTTTGTGCACATATTGAAGGATGGCAAGCAAAATAGCTTAAGTAATTATTATAAAATGAAATGGCCTACAATCATATGGAAAACTGAAAAAAGGAAGAAAGAAATCTTATCAAGCAGACAGACCTGGGTGCCAGATATGAGTTTAATAGAAAGCAGGCCTTAAAAATATTTTACTTAACCTTAGGATTTTGATACTAATAGATTAGTAGCTGTGCATTAGCTATATGCAAGACATTTAACTTTATATGGGATGATATTCTGATTTCAACTATACACATATACAATAAAAGATCAAGAAAGGACTACTTGACATCTCATGGGAAAATCAATGAGGTAAAGATGTTCTAGTGGAATTTTGCAGGAAATTCAACTAAGGTCACTGGTACTGACTCTTTCATCAGTGATCTAGAAGCAAATATAGAATCACAGAATCATAGAATAGCTAGGGTTGGAAAGGACCTTAAGATCATCTAGTTCCAACCCCCCTGCCATGGGCAGGGACACCTCCCACTAAACCATGCCACCCAAGGCTATGTCCAACCCCGCCTTGAACACAACCAGCCATGGAGCATTCACAACTTCCCTGGGCAACCCATTCCAGTGCCTCACCACCCTAACAGTAAAGAATTTCTTCTTCATATCCAATCTAAACTTCCCCTGTTTAAGTTTGAACCCGTTACCCCTTGTCCTATCACTACAGTCCCTAATGAAGAGTCCCTCCCCAGAATCCCTATAGGCCCCCTTCAGATACTGGAAGGCTGCTATGAGGTCTTCATGCAGCCTTCTCTTCTCCAGGCTGAACAGCCGCAATTTTCTCTGCCTATCTTCATACAGGAGGTGCTCCAGTCCCCTGATCGTCCTCGTGGCCCTCCTCTGGACTTGTTCCAACTGTTCCATGTCCTTTTGATGCTGGGGACACCAGAACTGCACACAATACTCCAAGTGAGGTCTAACGAGAGCAGAGTAAAGGGGCAGGAGCACCTCCCACGACCTGCTGGTCACACTCCTTTTGATGCAGCCCAGGATACGGTTGGCTTTCTGGGCTGCAAGCGCACACTGCCGGCTCATGTTCATTTTTTCATCGACCAACACCCCCAAGTCCTTCTCCGCAGGGCTGCTCTGAATCTCTTCTCTGCCCAACCTGGAGCTGTGCCTGGGATTGCTCCAACCAAGGTGGAGGATCTTGCACTTGGCATGGTTAAACTTCATCAGGTTGGCATCAGCCCACCTCACAAGCGTGTCTAGGCCTCTCTGGATGGCATTCCCTCCCTCCAGCGTTATCAACTGAACCACACAGCTTGGTGTCATCAGCAAACTTGCTGAGGGCACACTCAATCCCACTGTCCATGTCACCAACAAAGATGTTGAACAGGACCGGTCCCAACACCGATCCCTGAGGGACTCCACTCGTTACTGGTCTCCAGCTGCACAGTGAGCCATTGAGCACAACTCTGCGTGTGGCCATCCAGCCAGTTCTTTACCCACTGAGTGGTCCACCTATCAAATTGATGTCTCTCCAGCTTAAAGACAATGATGTCATGTGAGACAGTGTCAAATGCTTTGCACAAGTCCAGGTAGATGACATCAACTGCTCTGCCCCTGTCCATCAGTTCCGTAGCCCCTTCATAGAAGGTCACCAAACTGGTCAGGCAGGATTTCCCCTTAGTGAAGCCATGCTGGCTGTCACCAAGCACCTTGTTGGTTTTCATGTGCCTTAGCATGCCTTCCAGGCGAATCTGCTCCAAGATTTTGCCAGGCACAGAGGTAAGACTGTGTGTATATAAAACCACTGTGGGTAAAAAGAAATGTATTGAAGTGGAAACCAGTAGATTTAAGTGGGAAAAAGGCACAGATTTTATTAACTATAGTGAAAGAACAGTGATAGAGAAGAATACCAAGGATAACATTGGATTTATAAATCTCGTCTTCAAATCAAGAAGATTTGAAAGATATGTTTTAGCCATGTATAAATTACTCGGATATACCTAAGAATCATCATAAATTGGCTGAAAAAACCCAAAACATTAAAAAATGTCACTTGTTCATGTACCTTTGACTGAAAAAAAAATTATAATCATATACATATGCACATATAAAATATTTAAATTTACATTAATTTTATTTATGTGGAAACTGACATTATTTGCACTATGAACTACTGGATATAGTTATCGTAATCCATAATTACCATGGCTTTAAAAATCAAACTGTAAACTGCATTTCTGATACAGCCTAGAAATTCCATAGCAAATAGAAATTCTAACAGCAAATCTAAAAGCTCTTTGGCTCTTAAGAGAAACTTAGAAGAAAATTTGAAAATGTTTAAAAAAATTAGTTCACCCTAATTCTGGAAGATTTCAAGCTCAGTTTTGTTTAGCAGCTGTTTTCCCTGTCAATGCAATATGTGATTTCAGGTATTATACGCAGAACTTAAAAGATAATGAAATTAAACTCATTGTAACAAAGTAAAAAAAATAAATAATTTTTGCTTTTTAAAAAAGCAGTTTATGTTAAATATTCCATAGATTTGTACATTCAGAAGATTCAAGAACTGCACAATGTAGAAAAGGATTTATAGAAATAACTTCAAAAGTGATTTAGGAGAAGAGCTGTGTAAAAAGTAATGAGGTATTCACTGAACAATTAACTATCAAACAGAACGAACTAGTTTGGCTAGCTGGTATTCTGTTCAGAAATCAGAACGCTGTTTGTCTGGCTTACATTCTTGTTTAGCCAGTAAAACAATCCCTCTTTCAATCTTCCTTTCAAAATACAATATAAATTACTTCGAAAATGTTTAACATAGAGTTTTGGTTAATTGACACCAAATAGACAATAAACACTGTTCAGAAAATATTTCAGTTTATGAACAGCTGTTCTGCAATGTTTATAGTCTCTACAGATTTGATTTTTTTTTGTAGCAGTAATTTACCTCTTGTGAAATCTGTGTTACTTGTTCCTTCTGATGTTCCAGATCTTTTACAAGCAACGAGTTTTGCTTTTCTAGCTGCAGTAACCTCCTTGCCAAGTGCACGCTGTGCCAATAAAAAGCAAACTCAAGTTGATTTTTTTCCAAAATATGCAAAAGAAATTCTTACATTTATACTTAATTGCCTTATTTTTTTCACCAGTGCTTAAATATTAATATATATAAACTACATAGTAAAACATACAGAATATTTTCAAATTTGAAAATATTACAAATTTTAACAGTACTGAAACAGCATTCCCACAGTTATGCTATTGTAATATTTTTTACAATGTAATTGCCTATATAATTTTTGCGATACAACAATTGCAGAAATCATGTCAAAATGTTTCAGCTAATTATAAGTATTTACTTTTTAGCAACTTCAGGGAATCACTGTAATTGTCTTTTCCTTAAAGAATTAAAAAAAATGCACATTAATATGCATTTTGTATATTTTGTAGTGGAACACTGTAAAATTCAGTATTTTATCATTTTCAAAACAGACGCAAAATTGTTTTGTCTGACATTCATTATGGTAATAATTGTTATTGTCACTTTATGAAAATAATCTCTCATGGAGATCCACAAATTAATTTACAAGTCAAGAGAAAGGACTGTTACTTAGATACCCTAGTTAAAAAAATTACATCCTCAACCTCTTGCATGTTTCATGCCCAAATTCACAACTGTTTATCATCAATTCCACAGCATAGTTCCATAGGCAGCAATCGCAAATTGCAATTGCAAAGCCAATTCCAGATATCTAACCTAGTCTTTCAGGCTGTTACTAATCACTGAGTCAATATGGTCTATAGAGCCTGACTGTATTCCACTGAAATGGACTCCTACATGGTGAAGTAGAATGTGCTCTAAACTCCACTGACTATATTGATTAGAATTAAACCAGTTATAGTGGGAGGTTAGGTGCCCAATCTCCATGTTAAACCCATAATTAGATGTCTAAATTTATGTATTCTGTCATGAACCCTGCATCTTTGTAGCATTCAGCAGCTTGGTAGCTTACTATCAAAATTGTATCTAGAGAATTTATCTCTGTAAATGTCCATGTTTAGGTACTTTAGTTACCAATATATTTCACAACATGATATGGGAAATTCAGAGCTCTAAAATAAGGAAGATATACAGGACTAATACCACTATTTAGTGTGCCTTAACTGCTGGACTAATGGCTCTCTACAACGATATATCCTTCCAGTAAAATGTGTGCCATTTTTCAGGAACTTGTACATTGAAGAAAGGGAGAAGTCACTCCAGTGCAGACCTTAGACTCTCAATGCATACCATCCATAAACTGAAAATGTGAGACTGTTGGTCTCCAAATAATGGCTATGAAAGTGTTAACCAGTTCTTGACCATGATACTGTATCTATAAGAGTGTAAGTGGTCTAAAGCAGACCAACAGAGAGATTCTATTTACCCTTAAGGTGAGGTTTAGTGTGTAAAGCTAGATGAGCGTACAAACTTTCTCTGAAAATTTGACCAGTCATAACCTCCACCTTCTCCTCTGTAAAAGGGAATACACTTTCAGACTGGAAGTCTTAATATTCACCTCTGTTAGAAACCTACCCTTTCACACAATCTTTTACTTTCACCTTGTATGACAGCAATCCTTAAATTCTTAATAGCATTCACTATGAGGCTAGTTTCTCAGTTCCCCCTATAAGGAGCATTAGACTATGTAAAAAATAACTGAGAAAAAGAAATTAATTCTCCGAAATAATTATTTGGATTTTTATTTAGGAGATAAGAGATGTGTATTAAGAGTCCATTTAGTGAAAAAGAGAAATTAAACACTTTTCTAACTAGTTAGGGATCTTATACATAAGCTATTAGAGTGTGAGGGGAAACTTTGACACCTTCCCATAGCAACGCTGGGAATGTAGCCCATTATATTTTTTCCAGCTATAGCTATTCAGTGAACTTGACCTGAATTTGCAGGTATTTAAGGAAAAAACATAAGTATGTTTTTCAAGTATGCTTGTAAGTATGTTTTTGACTAGTTTAAATGACAAGCAAAGGGACAAAGGGACTGATCTGCAAAGACATCTTATTCTGGAAAACTTTGATTCTGACTATACTAGAAAATTATGCAGTGCTCAATAATGTGATAATTTATTGTTAGCAAGCCACTAGAGCATCCCTGGTAGTATTCTGGCATTTATGCATTAACACTCTTACAAACAGTTCCTAAGCATAGCTGAAGAGTTAGCGTGGGCAAGTAAATCATTGCCAACACATAGTTCACATGCAGCTAACCTACACTGAGAGTTTAGTTTTATGGAAGTGGGCCATTTGGTCTTGATGCTCCAGCATGGTCCCAGGCATACTACTATGGGTGTATGGTACCTACATCCAAAGTAATTAAATAGTTGTTTCTGGCAAGTATGCAGAAGTATACCTCCATGCAGAGGTATAGACCCCACAATGTACTATGCTTGAATAGGTGGTTTTATACAGAGTTCCAGAGACTGAAGTGTATTCTGTGAACTTACAAGAGCTCTTCATTTAGGATCCCATATGTCTGGAATTAAAGAGGAGGTAGTGGACTTTAAAAAAACATTATTTGTAATAGATTCTCTTTCCTTAAGCAGAGAGTAGAAGACATGCCTGTTTTTTTAATGGTTCTAAACATAAAAGTTGGTGTCACAGAGACTGCTTTAAAGCTGAGGGAGCCAAAGGCATAACACACATTTTCTGCCCAGCAGTCTTCCTTGAGTCAGAACAACAGCAGATAAACTATACACAGACTTTTACGGCTTTTTTAATCTTAATTTTGAAAGGTAAAATATGATATTATAGAGCCACTTCTAAGCTCAGAAAGTATCTTCCAAGCACATCTGAAATCCTGCTTTATTTATCATCAGATTCACCATTCAAAAGTGATTTAGCAGAATTATTTTGTACGCAAATGATCTAAATTAAAACTAAAAAGGTGGGGTTCTAACTGAAACTCAGAAATGTTCCCAAACTACTTACAGAGGAGAAAGGAACTGAAGTTCTAGGCAATAGTGCTATAAAACTCTCAACAGCCTCCTAAAAGAGACGTGCAACAGCGTCATGGAAGGTTTTTTTGGTGACCTGCCCCCTTTTTGTTTTCTTCAATTTTAAGCAACATAAAAAGAAATCTTACAAGGAAACAATCTGAAGAGGCTTAAGGATATGAAAAAAATTAAGCCATGCCAAAGTTAAGAACTACATACAATCTCAGCAATATGTAACTCAGAGCACAACAGGTCTAATCTGATTGACAATCGTATTGACAGCACTTACTTGAAAAACAAATATAAAGGACAGAAGAAAGATATGTGGCTTATAAATCTTTGTTGCAAACATGAACAGACCATCATTTACCCTTAATTCTCATCAATAACTTTTCATAGAATCATAGAACGGTTAGAGTTGGGACTTTAAAGATCATTGGGTTCTAACCCCCATGCCATGGCCAGGGACACCTTCCACTAGACCATGTTGCTCAAAGCCCATCCAACCTGGCCTTGAACAGTGCCAAGAATGGGACATCCACAGTTTCTCTCGGCAACCTATGCCAGCGCCTCACCACCCTCACAGTAAAGAATTTCTTCCCAATATCCAATCAAAATCTACCCTTTTACAGTTTAAAACCATTCCCCCTTGCCATATGACTATTTGCTCTCATAAAAATTCCTTCTCCAGCAAACCTGTAGGCCCCCTTTGGGTACTGGAAGGCTGCTATAAGGTCTCGTTGGAGCCTTCTTTTCATGTTAAACATTCTTTGTTATGGAGAAGGTGGCAGTTAAGAGAACAAAAGCAACTAAACAAACTAATACTTGTTGTAAAAAATAGCTACACATGACAAAAACTGCATTTCTAGCTCCTGAATGCTAGAGATGTGCACTGTGAAGCTATGGTACATGTTCACCCTGTCTTTATACTCTTCTTTGTGTGTCTGACAATGATGGTGGAGTTTCTAATTTTGATAGAAGACAGCGCGGCCAAAGCCAATCGCTACCACAAATTATGCAGTTGACTTTGGTGCACCTTAGGTTATGTTTTCTTTTTATACTATCTATGCATACTTTTAGCAACAACAAAAGTTTTGTTGTGGTCACACTTCAAAAACACTATACATAAATCCACATTCCCAGTGTTGCCAGTGATCCATTCAAATGTCACTATCATTTCTTAAAGAATCTTATTTAAAAATTACTACGATCAAGAGGTCTGTTACTCAGCCTACACATCATTTTCATCTATTGATCAAACGGTATATGTAAACTGAATAAATATAACTGGAAAGAGATCCTGTATTTGTAAAGATGAAATAGTGATGTTCTGAAACTTTGGTCTTCCTAATATCCTGACAGATGTGTTTTTGTTACAATTACATACAATCAGTTTTAGGATATTAAAACCGCATTTGATATATTATAACTGTAAACAATGTAACAAGTCTGTTTTTACAACTGTTTAGTTTTATACAATTAAAATTCATCCTTCTGAAAGACAATTAAAAAAAAAACTTTAGATGACCTAGAAAGGTATGTATGTGCTCATTTATATGCATATGCCACATTAACAGGTCCTAGTCTTCATTCTACTCCTGTAAACTTAAGTCACTAAAAATCCTCTTTATGTTAATTAAACTGGCTGGATTCTAAGACAAAACATAATGCATCTATTTTCATTTACTTTATCTTGAAGAAGTAAATTCAGGTGACACTTTTTACCTTTGCTTTAGTCGTCTCTTGGCTGTTGTAGGAACATTAGCACCATACCCATATGAGAAGAGAACCCTTTCAGCTTCAACTTCATCTTCCACTGTAAAAAGATTTTCAGAAAGGTACTACTGAAGAACATAATTACAGTGCAAGAACTTAAAAACTTATAAGCAATTCTACTTATAATTACATACACAGACTAACATTTTTCTGGAAGCTAGAGTTTCCGTTGGTGTAACCTGGACTTGAGTGGAACAATTTTGTTCACAGTTGGCACCAACACAGTGCCATACATTAATTTCTTATAACACTGGCAGGCTTTTCACTTTCTTTTTCTGATTAAAATAAGACTTACTCAATATGAAAGCAAAAGACGAGCTCAGTGTCTTTGAATATTCATTACATTGGTATAGTCACAAAATACATACTAATAGTATAGGTTTCATTCAGCAGTACAGGGTTAGGTTGCTCAGGACTTTTTCTCCTAAAGAATCCATTTTCTGTGCATACATGTGGAGTAGAGGAAGATAAAATTAGTGAGTGCTTAAGCCAACTGGACATAAACAAGTCCATGGGACCAGAAGGAACACATCCACATATGAGGCTGCTGAGGGAGCTGATGTCATTGTGAGGCTGCTCACTATAATTTATGAAAGACTGTAGTGATCAGCAATTTCTGATAACTTGAAGGAAACAAATGCCATATCCATCTTCAGAGAAAGGCAATGAGAATCTTATGTTGATGTAAAGTAAAAACATTCAAAATGATCTCTCTCTCCATAGATGACTGATTTTTGAAAACATATTTCTAAGGACCCATTGGGACTGCTTTGAAAAGAAATCCCAGTAGCAGCAAGATTCAAACATGTACAGATTTTAGTATTTCTGCCCATGTAATTCAGGTTTCCTCTCTCCTGTAAGATAAAGTGGGCAAGAGGAAAAAAAAAAAACAGCGAAAAAATGAAGTGTGTGTGTGAGGTAGCCGGGGCAGAGAGAAGGGGACAGAGAGGAGGGGAGAAGGGGAACAAGAAGGGGGTGGTGCAAGAGAGGGAGGGAGCACGAGGGAGCACCAGCCCAGGCACCACACAACAGCTTTGATGAATCAAGTACTTGGGAACAGGAGAAACAAATTGAGGAATTGATGTGATAGTCCTATCTGACTCATCCTTCCTAATGCTTAAGTGCCTCAAAATCAGAAATCCCTTCTCTCAACAACTTGCACAATGCTATACTATTTTAAACAAGGATCCTTAAAAAACATTCAGAAAGAAAGAAGCGTCTAGTAGAGCACTTGTGATGAGTCACATATCTAGTTACACAAAAAAACAATTCTGGTAAGTATGATAGAAAAAAGTTTACTGATGTAGCAGTACAAAGGCACCAGAACTTCACATTTTCAAGGTTTAGTTATAATGGGGAATTCTCCAGTGCCTTCAACACCTCTGGTTCAGAAAAACATAAAAAATAATTTAACCTGCCTTTGTCATAATCCTTATTTTTGGTTACAAATTTAGTGTTGTGTGCCTCAAAAATGTCAGCAAGATTCTGCCCTATAAATTCATATCTGTCAGTAGTGTCCATGTGAATGTCAGATCATGAAGACAAACACAAAGAAACTTGGAAATGTTGAAGATATCAAGCCAAAGTAATGTTCTGTATCAGCATGTGCTTCTCTCATGTCTTTCCAAGCTCTTCACCTGACTTTGTGGTGTAAAATACATATTTTACAAGTTAGGGGACACTTATTAACAACAGTTTTTTACACTACTTAGCAGAAAAAAAAATAATATATAGTTCAACTTCCTTTTCACACCAACAAAATCAGAAAATGAAGTCATATTTTAAAAGAAGAGTACATTTGGAAACAATTTAAGTCATATTCTGTAGCACAGAATATAAATTGTAATTAAAATACATACTTGTTAAGAACAATTTAGTTCTGTAAAAAACTGATATCCCACGATACATAAGAAAATGTAAATCAGTATAAATAAAACCTCTGTGTTCTGAACTCCACCTCCTCCTTGGAAAAAATGAAGGTAAGGTCCAAAAAATTCTGTATTAATACATAAATACTCTTCAGGCAAGTTTATATACACACACTTCAAAAAGCATGTTACCAACTAGAACATAAGCATGCATATAGAAAACATGCTTATGCTCAGATTGAGACCTTTGGGTAGTCATGTTATTCTAACAAGTCCAAGCTGCAGTGTACAAAATTAATAAAGTATGTGCAGTCTAATTACTAATGATACCCAGACTTCACTGCATCCCAGTAATACATACTTTGCTCTACACTACTATTTATATACAGAGCTTACAAAATTATCTTCTACCTGGAAAACATCATTTATAAATTGTTATTAATTTTTTTGAGGAGCAAAGAAACAGAAAGGGACAAGAAGACATGAATTCGTTTGAAATCTTAAAATGTCTACCGTCTTTACACACAGGTTAAAAGACTTCAAGATTAGAGTCTTATTTTCAAATCAGAAATTATTTGCTTTGTGGATTTATTTAGGCTGAGAATCAAATGAATAGAGATTTCACAGAAATTTTGCCAGACAGAGAAAAAAAATTTTCAAGAGTAATCAGGCCTGAATTTAATCCAGGGTTTAATCCATCTCACAAAAGCAACTACTCAATGTCTAATTGCTATTAATTCAACACAAGGAAGAGCTTTTATTTCTCCCCAATTCATTCAAAAATTCATATTAACCACTGCACTGCATTATGATGCCTGTAATTGTCCGTCAACAATTAGCATTTCCTGATATTTAAAATATACTTAAATAATAAGGGAATCCTAAAAAAACATACCTAATTATAATGGACCATTTGAATAAGGAAATGAGAGATGAGGAAAAAAGAAAGACTAGGATGATTTTTAATATCTATATTTCTTCATTCAAGTTTATTTAATACATATTTAAAAATCCATTTAGAAACCCATCATTAATATTTTCTATCAAAATACTCAGTGCATCTCAATTCAGGCGTAAGGAGGGAGAATGCCAGGCACTGTAATACTTTCCAAATGCCATGAGAAACAAGACATTTTGTCATAATGCCAGAAACACCTACTACAGATACAACATAATTTGTGACAGAACTTACTTTCTGCTGTCTGCAATATTATCTCATCAAGCTCTTTTTCAAGTTTTTCGTAAGTATCGAGCCTTGCTTGCAACTCAGAATTCTGTGTCTGAAGCTCAGTAATGCGCGTTTCACTAGAAGACTGAAGACTATAATATTCTTTAGTAAGCACCTGTGAGAATGAATAACGGAGAGATCAGGGAGTCTGTATTACAGCTATTTATGAAAGAGGCAAAATATAATACATGTAAAATACTCAGCAGTACGATGCTAAATCTGTGATGAAACTTTTGCACAGGAAAGATTTAAATACTTCAAAAAGCAGTTATTTTTTTAACTATACTATCTTGCACAGAGTACACTCTCAGGCCATATCACTTATGCCTATCTCCTAAGGCCTTAGTAATTCTAGTAATCTCTCTCTTGAAGAAGCTACAAGAATTTTAAAGGAGAATTAGGAAAACCACTGTAATGGCAGTCAAACAGTGTAAATGCATTTATTCTTATTACTTTAACTAGATTCACGTATCAGTTATCTAAAAAAATGAAGAGTCCTTTACAGAATGGTAAATATATGAACATAAAAATTTGGTATTTAAGATATACAAGATTCTAATTATTTACTTAAAATTCTTTATTTACTTACAATTCAATAATATTACTCAGTACTGAAAGGTAATATGCTTTATTGCTATTAAGGTTTAGGACTAATGCTATTAAGATTCAGGACTAATGTAAGTAGCCATCCACTAAGCTTAAACAAAAAAGCACGTATTCAGAAATAGAAGTTATGAAGGTCTTTATAAGAACTAAAGCTTGATATAGTGCTTGAAAATAGCAAACAGCATTGACAACAAAATATGAGAAAACCAACCAGAATAAGAAAATTCTTGGTAAGTAAGTAATCTATATGCTTTGTAGAAAAATTCCCACCAGAACAGGTAAAGTTCTGGTAATAACCAAGTAGTACTACAGCCAGGTTTAATACTAACTTCCCAAATGTAAATCCCAAACATTCAAGATGACAGTTGAATATGGATCTTGAGATCAGAAATATGTGCATAGTGTATACAGCAGTAATACCAGATTCTCTGTCAAAAACACCAAAGAATGCACAATGCTTAGAGGATCAAGCCACTCAAATATGAAAAGATTAGTGTAGTGTCACAGAAGAATAAATGTATAGGTTAAAATTTGGCAACATATAAATTACCTATTTCCTAGTTTTACCACGCATAAGAAGAGAAACTATCCTGAAATTGAAATAAAACCAAGAGTTGCTTCACAAAGCCACTGTAGCTGAGCCACAAGATACTAGTAGCTACACTATTAAGATCAATATCCTATTAGAAGAATAAGAAAAATCTTCTTAGTACATTGATACTACATATAAGAAAGGAAAATTAAAAATTAAGAGTTCAGCCAAAAGGAATAAAAGTAAAAGCTTCAGACATCAAATACTTCAATTCTGCAAGAACATTTCTTAATGAAAGAGCACAGGTTTCAAAGCGTCCCTTTAGAGAAAAGAAGTGCCAGAAGTGTTAGTAGAACTGAATGCCAAATATACAAGATGTTACAAGATCAAATGAACATCCACAAAGAAAATGGAAATATAACTCAGATTAAACTATCTTATCAAAGTTTAGACATGTCTGTGCAATTAAAATTCTGTTTAGCAACCTCAAAGTCTAGCAAAACTGGCACTCCCAGTGCTCATGACAACTAACCTCATCAGCCAGGATCTGAATGTCCCAATACAGACAAAACAAGAAATTACATTTTATCTAGAACTCTCTAAATCTGTTTTCACTTCAGTTCCTTTTCCTAAACACCCTAGGTAGGTTCAGCGCTAGAAATGCAGGAACTTGAAGAACAGCATCCTTCCACAAAAAACAAAGGCTGCCATAGCTGGCACTTTGAAAAAAAGGGTTTTATTCTGTCCTGTCCAGTTTGTACCCTGACATTTGTTTAAGACATGCATCCTGCCAACCTCATTTAAATCTCACAAATTGGACTCAGTGATATAATTTTGGGACTAACTTTGCACGGGTGAAGTATTTGGTTTTAAAGTAAGTTTGCTCTGCTAAATACTGGACACCTTTCCAATACTAAAAAAGGTGAACGGGATATGACATATTTTTGAAAGTATATGTTTGAAAGATAATAAATTCTAAGTTTATAGAGATAGAAGGGTCCAAGTCATTCAAATCTACAGCCCATGGAGGATCCCATGCCAAAGCAGGGCGACCTGCTGTGTAGGAACTGCAGCCTCTGGAGAGCCCAAGTAGGAGCAGATTTTCTCCTGAATGAAGCTGAAGCCCTTGGAGGATGCACACACTGGAGCAGGATAAAAGTGTGAGGAGGAAGAAGTGGCAGTGAGGAGCTGTTATGGATAGACCCGACCCTCAGTCCCCATCCGTTCCTGTGCTGTTTGGGGAGGGGAAGGCAGAAGAGTCAAAAATGAAGGAGGAAAATTAAACCGAGAAGAGAAAGGGGTGGGTAAAGATGTTTTAATTTTTCTCTTTGTTGCTCACCATCCAAATCTATTTCAATTGGTAATAAGTGAAGTTAATTTTCCCCAGGTCAAGTCTGTTTTGCTCATGATGGGAACAGCTAAGTGATCGCTGTATCTTTATATCAACAGACAAGCTTTTTCAGCTTATTTACACCCCATCCTCTTGAGGAGGCGGAATGACAGCATGGCTGGGTGGCTGGCTGGCAGCTGGCCAAGGTCAACCAACCACGATAAGTTAGCAATGTCAGGTCTTTTCAATGCTTACACACCATTCTCTCCTTGACTTTTTTAGCTAGTAAAGATCTGTTCCGGAATTGTATATCAATAAAAAAGCATTTTTATTATACAATAATGCTATTGCAAATTCTAGCTTTTAGCAATGATACTGAATTCACCGCGTTCTTTCCCTACAATAATCACAAAGACTGACATAAGCAGCTTTATGATACAAGCATATATGTATCTCATGTGGATGAGGTGCTGACCTCAACATGAGAAATTGTTCTGCTTTCTTCCCCTCCCCTAAGTCTTGTTTTCCATGAACCAGCCAAACTTAAGCTTCATTATTAGATTCTGCTTCAGCAGAATTTGATAGGGATACTACTTCAGCCATGTATGTTCTTTGCCACTTTTTCCCCAAGTTTTTCCATTTTACACTCTAATTGAAAACAACTACATAATGGCCATTAAAGTGTCTCTTTATATAACATACCTCCAGCTTTCTCTGGTATTTTTCACATTCCATTTGGCACTGTGAAAGATTCTTAGCTGTTTCTTGTTGCATGAGTTGTACATGGTCAGTTTCAAAGGACTTTAACTTACTTTGGTGAAGAAGTTCAGCTACTTTGCTTTCTGTGCCAAGCTGCATTTGTCTATACCTAAAAGAAAAAAAAAAAAAGAAAAAAAAAGGAGGGGGGGAAAGGAAAAAAAGTTTTGGTGATTCAAAAAATCAAGCTTAGAATACATGATAGTTCTGTCCATTACAGGTATAAATTTCAGAAGTTAACACAGTATTTCTAAGACTTTAATAGGTGTTAGTATGCTTACCTATGTAATTATTGTAACCTGTATTTGATATATCATTAGGAAAATTCAATGCTATTATAACAACATAACACAGTACGTGGAAAACTCCGTCCATGACTTTTCTGAATATGTGGTTAATGCGCAATGAAATGGCACCAACCTTACATTATACCTTATTTTTTAAACACGTTAGATCAGCATAAATCTCCTTCATGGTGCACAAACGGATGCACTTGAAGTCTTTCCATGGGAGATACTAAGCAGATGCCGTCTTCTGTCTTCACCACCATGTGTTGCACATGACATGGAGAAGTGATATTAGTGCTATCAATGGTGCATCCCTTGGGATATCCCTTTGGGATATCACAGATACCAGCTACACTGCTTTTTTCCCATACCCAACGATATGAAGAAATGTCAGACCTCACTGGCGCATTAATTTCCACAGAACCGCAGGTCCTTCTTAAAAAGCAGAGATTCAGTATATTTTTGAGAATATCACTATCAGATAATTATAGGTGACAGATAAATAATATTCCACTTAGAAGTGGACTTCATTCATTGTGCTTACTACAGTTAACAAGCAATCTCAAAGAAGAGTGGTAAAAAGTTTGCTGATAGAATACTAAATTACTGGACAGCAGAAAATGAGGGTGAGCTGAAGAAAAGAAGAAACCCTTATGAATCTTAGCATTAAATAATTCAAAGGAAATATATGCAAAGTAAATCACAGGTTGTAAAAATGATCCTAACCATATACATAAAAGAATGAACTCCTAGTTGACTGCTTTCATTCACAAGTGAGATCCTGGGGTTATGCTAGATAAATCCATGAAAACTTTGACTCTGTTTTAAATAATGGTCAAACCCAAGATTTTGGTAATTAATGTGAAAGCAACAGAAAAAATACAGAAATCACCACATCACAATTCCATGCTGTGGCCTGCACACCGAATGCTGATGACCTTTCTAGTACCTTGTCTCACAACGAATTTAATAGAACTCATAAAGCATCAGAGAAGGGTAACAAGGACCACCTTTGATAACCAGCAACAGCATGCACTTATACATTTACACTGTGAGGATGAAATTGCTTAAGCAAGCTAGGGCTCTACAGCTTGGAAAAAGAGGTGGTGTAAGGACAAGGAAGAAGAGAGGCCTCTAACATCATCAGGGGCGCGAAAAACGAGAATAGGAATCAATTGTATATTCCAGTAGATGAATGAGAAGGCATGTAATAAAGCTAGCAAATGCAGAATGAAAACAACTAGAAGTTGTTCTCCAAATAAGATGCTGTGGCTGCTAAAAATTAACATTTACTCAAGAGGATACTTAACATACTTGAAGCAGAGATATCCTTTGACAACTATTAAATGCAAGATGGTACTTCTTACACAGAAGTCACTTAACTACAGATTGTTAGAACTGCAGATAAACCTTTACTCTAACCCAGCACTGCTGTTATGCTAGCTGTCATTTATCAAATAGCAGCTGCAACAACCACAATTCCATCCTATTTAGCACCTGATCTTTAGGTGACATTGAGAGTGCTTAACAAAAGCAAAGGGATTACTTCAAGTATTTCCCTGAGGATTTCAGATGTAGGAATGTTTCTAAGGCTGAAAGAGGAAGCAATTTTCACTGGAATCAGCTGGAACAGAACAAACAGGTGTCATTATGACCCCTTTTATACTCACTCTGTAGACATCCCTGTATGCGTAAACAGTCCAATGCATGAATGAGATTGTTCCCAGAGGCTGCCTGAGCAGACACTGGAAATTCTGCCTACTGAGCTCAGGAAAAGGTCACTCTTTTTACAACAGTTTTCTTTTTCAATATTTGTTTTCAGTTACTGCACTCAAACTGCTAAATGCCAATTATCTATCAGGTTATCGAGTACTGCTGTCAATTTTGCTTGAGGATGCTTTTCAAGTGCTGATACTTAAAGTATTTCATCACTGTTCCCTGACTATATGTTTCTATTTTTATTTTACCACACACAAATAGTTTCAGCACTCTCACATTCTCCACGCTCTGCACATGATTGGCTGCAGACATGACACTAAATCTGTTCTGCTGTACACATTGTTTACAATCCTGGGAAGACTGCTCTGTTCCAAAATGAGTAAGTCCTCACAAAGATACGTGTCATCTAGCCAACTGATGTGCAATGCCACATACAAATGAAATTTATCTAAAAGTAGTATTTATTGACTGTCAACAACATATTCATATCTTCTGCCTTTACACAAAATAAAAAACAATGCCTTCCTGTACACAGCTTCAGACCCTAAATTAGTCTGAGGTTCAATGGCCTGTTCTGTACAGAATTTACACACTGGACACACGTATAAACATAGGCCAAGCATGTTTCTCTGGACCTATTTTCTATACTTTCTGGAAGAGTCCATAGTTCTCTGATGATTTTGTAAGTCTACTCAATCAGCTGGGTGTTTCCAGAGTGAGTTTATCAATCCAACCATGAACAGTAACTCCAGAAAAACTTCGTGTACTTTATTTTGGAAATCTGAAGAAGCTTACATGTGCATGACCTGTTTTGTACGGGAAAGGTTATGAAGGGTCAGTTTTCTTTTGACTTTAGTATACAGTTGAGCTTATTAGTAACTCCCCCACTGTATCACCATTCATAGTTTCTGTGACATATTTGCTTTTACTTGACCAGATAGTATCTCTGGTTACTTGGCTACTATTTTAGCACAAATGTGTGTGCATGTGTGTACAGTCATGTAACACAATGTCAAAATACATTCCTTAATCTGCCTAGATGGTCTCTAAGGGAAAACAAAGGAAAACAAAACCACTCCATGCTTTAATATTACCATTATGGAAGGAAAAAAATAATAATGGAATGCAGGTGTGCAGGATTTTTCTCCACCAAGGAATTTTAGCAAGCTTGATATAGTGAAAGAGTAGAGGTTTTTGTCTCACAGAAGAATGAGGGCTCTGAATGAAAAAGAAATTACAGATTGAGCTAATGAAAAAAAATGGAAAAGGCTACATGTAAGAATAATCTGGAATGAGGCCTCAATTTCATTATGTCTCTGTGCCATTAGGATGACCAGTCAATAATACCTGAATTTTGCTAGAACAGAGCAGCCCAACAGTTACCAAAAAGGTTATTTCTGAAGTAGAAGACAGAATATTCAGAGAGGGACTTAAACTCTGGCTTGCAAGGATGGCATTAAGGTTTTTTTCAATCAGAGGAATCTGTTTTTGCAAATGGTGGAAATGATATAACAACTTTTCAAAATGTGCATACAGTGAGAGTAAACTGAAAGATTTCATGGTAAAATCATGCATTAATCTGTATACTGAAGTATAGCAGCCAAGTTTTTTTTTTTAATGGAGTAACTACAAAGCACAGCATAACCTAATACTGATATTCAGATTTTTATCATATATGTGTGTAAAGTGTGATTTACATAACATATTCAGCTTTTTATAAGCATCCTATAAGTACTGAGATAGTAACCCTAATCTGTTTTTACCTAACAGAAATACTTTTTTTTTTAACCATTGCCTATTCCATTGACAAAACCCGAGCTGTACTCCTCAAAAGTGTAACTGAAAAATAAAGTACATTAGAAGACAATACATTTGTAAAAGTAAGCATTCAAGAAGCAGCAAATCCTACCATTAAGCTTATTAATAGGAAAGAATGCCGAGCAGTAAATTCAAATAACATCTTGTGAAGGAAATCCTACCAAAATTAAAAAAATCACCACCTCTTTTTCATTTTGCAAACTTAATTATATTAACCCAAAGTCCTTTCATATATACTTTAAACATTATTTTCAAGTTTAAAAATGGAAAAAAAACCCCTAAGTTGTGAAATCATCCTGACTCTATAGATGGGTCAGTTCCGGATCTAAGATATTTAGAGTAATTACAATATACTCTCCTACCTGTATAAGTGTCTTTGCTTTGGTTCAGTGCCAACTTGCAGAGAAACCCAAATGCTACATTTTCTCCCTAACCTGTCCTATTGCAAACCTTCTACTTCCAGCCCCAACATGTACTCTAATGTTCCTGCACTCCTCCCCCTCTGTTCCCAGTGCCAGACCAAATTTCTGTTTTAATTCCTTGTACTCGGGGCATCTGTCTTTCTTCTCACCTGTATTCCTGGCCTATTCAGCTTCCATTCCTATCTTATAGCCCTACTCTCCATCTGCTGGTTTTCTCTCTCTCTATTCCTGTATCGCCATCATAGCTGGGCATCCTCCATCAAATCCTACACATACTTCTTTCAATATGAGGATCAAATCCCAGTTCAGCTTCCTCACCTTTTGCAACCTAGTCTGGCTGTTAAGGCTCCCTTACTTCCGAACAGCCCCAAACTAAGCATGAAAGTACAGAACAGAATTTTCTTTACTCTTCATTGTGCCACTTGGAGTCACAGGAGGAGTTACAGCAGTCTAGATAGACCTAAATTAAAATCAGGCATGTTATGGACTGTGCATGCTCCATCCACGCATGTAGCAAACTGTGAGACTCCAGTCTTACATGGCACTCAAAGTATCTTGTTTTCACTGGCTCTGTTTTTGATCCTCAGTACTAAAAGCAGGTTGGCCTGTTTCTGAGCAATTAAAACGTTCCCATGAATTGAGTTCACACACTACTCACTAAGTAACTGAAAACACAGGAACTCTGATCCTTAGCTTCAAATCCTTCCATTGCTCATCTTCCGAAACACTGAACATAAGTCTGATGAGTCATGGATCTGGCTGGTTTCATAAATCTGTTTTAATATTTACTACAGAACGGCAAAAAACCTGTTGTTCTTCAGTTAAATACATGTATTTTATGGAAATTGTTACACTAACTTTACAACCATTTTCAGTCTTTTTTACCATTTATTGTTTCATCAATGTCTATCAAATATGTTAAATTATTTTTAATCTGGACTAAAAGATTGCTTAGTAACAATAAATTTAAATACCTCCTCCAGTAGAAAAAAAGAAAACCTCTGAGGATAATGATTAACCAGAAGATGAAGTGTGCCATCAATAAATTGTTTAGACAATAAAAAAATTGTTTGCTGAAACGGTTCAAAATTTGTCTTCCACAAATGCCATGCTGGGATTTTTTTCAGCACAGTATTCCTGTTTCAGATTGTAGTGAAAAAAATCCAGAAACATATATTTTAAATTCTAAAGGGTAAACGTAATTTAACATGCAAGCTCTTGCCAGATGTTGCATTTGCTTGGTATCAAGTAATTAAACATACGGTTCTTTCGCATGTGGTTTAGTAAGATCAGTTTGAGAGAGAAAGCTTAGAAGCTTTGTTTAAAGCTGCTTGCTTCAAAGCAGATTTTTGTGTTTTGCAGCATTTTAAGCATTTCTTATGTATTGGCCTCTGATTCTCATTCTGTCAAAACAGCTTCCTTGGAGGCAACACTTCCACATGCTGTTTTGCAGTCTGTAGGAAGTGCTAGTGCTGAACATCCTGATTCAGCAAGATGAACAGCTGTTTTACACTACCTGTATTTTCAGGACACCTAAACCCAAAATTACCTATGCAGTAAGTGGAGCTCTTCTGTATGTAGAACTCATGTGCTCTTTCTGCCCTAACCAGACTAATGTCTAGTGTACACAGGATGGGACACTCTTCCTTGCAGCCTCTGATGAGAACATGCAGACTTCCCATGTATTTTTGTGCCTTATGCCAGAGAAAGAAACAAGTTAGTGGTTGCTCAGATCTCACTAACTTGCAACATGACTGGTAAAGAGCAAAGTTAAAGGTGGGTTGTAGAATATACATATGAAAGGCACAGGCACATCTTGATGAATTACTATAAAGGTAGCTGCTTATCTTCACGTTTTTTTTCCACTAGGACAGCTACAGTGACCTAATTACCATGACGGGTGTTCAATCTGGTTTAAGAATCGGAAGAATGAACATTACAACAGATGAGTCTGCTTTAGATATATCTGCTAAATCATGCTGACAGCAGTGACTGAAATACATCTTTGTTTCCTTGTCTCTGGACTATGCAATTGTGCTTCTTTTCATTTGACTATGACTCCGTGAAATTTAAGACTCTCTCCTGCACTGAGACACAGCTTCAACAGTAATGGTAGAGATGGCTTCAGCCTAGCCTAGCCTAGCCTGTGTTTGGAAGTTGTATTTCAGTCATGAGAATTTAATTCTAGAGCTCTGAATCCAGTCTTCCACTTCCAGAAAGTGCTCGCTTACATTTGGGCTATTGTAAAGAAGATGAGCAACTCCTGTCATGCTTTTTTCTTTTGAACGAAACAGGATGTGGTTGCTACTCTGTGTTAATTCAACGCTGCTGATGCATCCTTGGTTTGCTCATAGTCTCTTGCCTAGACTGTTATTAGGTGGTTAAAGTAATCAGCATCTTGACTGAGTTAACTCTTTTGTTATTTGATTCAATGAAATATATTCAAATCATTTAACTGAACTTTATCAGTATAGAGCTATTAATAACAGCATCCTTAAGAAAAAAAAAAAAAAAAGGATCTGAAGAAACTAATAAGCATATAATAAGGAAAGGAAGATAATTCCTGTTTTTCCTCCTCAAAAACTGGGGTTTTTTTAGGTACCTAAATAGAAGACCAAAGTAACCCCAGTAATTTTTAGTATTCTAAAGGTAGCTGCTTTTCTCTTTGCCTATACATCTTAGTCAAAATATATAATGTTTTATTCTCATTTTTCCTTCTGGGGATGATGAATTCTAAATCTATGAAAAACTGTATAAAAAAGAAACAGAAATCATCAGCATACACGGTTGGTCAGAGAATATCTATCAGGTCAGTTTTTTCAGGAGATGTAGGCACAGAGATAGCTGGTTTGTGAATCCAAAAAAAAGGAAATTATCACCACACATTTTTTTGAATAAGACTTCAAAACAACCCCAAAGAAAGATTCCTCTTTTTCACACTTAAAGGCTATTAAGTAAGTTCTCTGAAACCTAGTGAAGATATACCAAAGGATATAATTTCATAGAATTCTCCTAAGTACAGGACAACAATCTAAGAGAGAAACATAGCCAAGCTAAAGGATTCAAACAAAAGCAGCCCTACATCAAGCCAAAAGCAGTCAGAAGACACTACACAGTTCTATTGTATCTGGCATAGCCTCAATACACTGCACAAAGCTACCTCTGGCATTGATGTGCACTAGCACATAATATGTCAAATCTTGAAAGTATGAGAAACATGATGAACTGAGGTGGAACACACATGTGGACAAGCAGCAGAATGAAGATGATCAGATTTCTCATTGCCTAAATGACATCTTTGCTCAAATAGATGAATACTGCACTTAAAAAAGTTCACTTTGAGATGACAGATTGAAAAGGATCCGTGCTCTGCAATATGGTTTTGCCTACTGCACAGTCCAAGAGAAAACCCAACAAAATATATTTATTAAAACCTCATTATGTCTTTAGTCGCACTTTCTGTGTACACTATGGCATCTCAAACCATTAACTTTATTAAAACTTTATTTTTATTTCACGGTTTACTTCACTCCTTGCAAAAATTGCCATGTTAACAAAGCTGAATTTTATACTAAATCAACAAAAAGTCAAGGAATAGTAGACAGACTTATCCCTAATAATGTATATTGGTTGGTATAGAATATAATTAACGTGAATTGTAACTGCGAAAGGTTTCTGTATGAGGAATACATAACACTTAAAGACCTGAATGAAGAAAATGCCAGCAATTTCCTTGGTATAAAACACATAAAAAGAAAAAAAAATGCTGAAACAAATGCAAGATTGATAATCAAATAAACTCAACATAACTATAACTACCAAATTTATGTGAAAGTCTTGAGGTAAATAGTTTATATTCCCAATATGCTGTAGATCTTCTCCAGGGAAAAGACTCTTTCCTTTAATTAATCAATTCACACCTAGTGCTGTCACCATTAAAAAAGAATACTGCGTCCAAATACACATGTGCATACATAGGTATACACACATACACACAAAACCCTAAATGAAATCATAAAACCATCCCTGCTAAAGCTAGATGTTTTGGCTACTTATTTTTTTCTTGTAAATATCTGAAGTCACAAACTTTAAACCTCTGCAGATACTGAAAAGAAACTACTGAAAATTTCTGATATACACACATTGGTCAAATTAAAACCATAAATGAACATGGGAAGATGAGTTAAGGAAATACACCCTCTGGATGTTCACGTTGACAAAATTTGTTACCTATTCTACAGCAACAGCAATACTGAATGTCTCTCTCCTTTTAACAAAATCTAAAAAGTACTAAAAACACAGGCAGTCATAAACAGAAGAAAAATGTTTGGAATGCCATGTACCTCCTTAAACCAGTCAGAAACTAACATGCAAATATTTAGGGTCTTAATTCCACAAATTTCACTAGTATGTAATTAGTAATATCAAACCTAAAATTCTATTCTATACAGTGATGAAAACAAGGAGTTTTTTTGATGACCAGCAAGGAAAAAATAAGAAAACAAAATTACATCACTGAAGCTTCCCAGCAAATGACAGGGAGAGAAACAAGAAAGTAGTGACAAGTCTTTTGAGATAGGACAAACCGGGAAACCATCAAACAAAGCTCCTCTGACAACTGAAATAGGAGATATGTGCAACTACTGTAGGAACAACTCCCTCTCCATTTTCCCCACTGAAAGTTTGATGGAGTAGGTCATAAGGTTAGGGTTCAAACTGCCATAATTTAGCAAATGATTGGTATGTCCTTTATATCACACATAACAGGTTTGATCTCCTGATAAGCTGAGTTCAAAGTACAGGCATACCTTGTTATCTGTCAAGGATATGTTCCTAAATGTGCTACAGTTAGCAATGTTGGACAGCAAAGCAACTTTTCCCCTAATAATTAATGTACTGGAGAGCCTTGGTGTCTGCAGTGACTTTTGAAATAAACAAAATCTAGATAGAAGAGGCCAGCATATTGCTGCATATTTTTCCATTTATTCCCCAGTAAATTTACCCGTTAAAATAAGATCCCAAAAATGCAAATGCAAAAAACATTACTGAATAATTCAGGTTGGAAAGGATTCAGGGGGTATCTAGTACAACATCCTGCTCAGAGCAAGGTCAGCTATAAAATCAGACTAGGCTGTCCCAAAGACCAGACTGAACAAACCCCCTCCTCAGCCTGTCCTCATGGGGCAAGTGCTCCAGCATTCTGGTGGTTCTCTACTAAATTCAGTCCAGTTTATCATTCTATTACTCGTATTAGATGTTCCCAGACTGGACATCCCTTGATATCTTGACTATTCTGCTAATACAGTGCAGGATGCTGTCAGGGTACACTGCTGCTTACAAAAAGGATGATGTGCAGTCACACAACTTGCATTTCCTCATTTGCATTTGAATGCTACACAAAAGCTATTCAAATATTAAAAACCATGTACCAAAGACTACTATAACTCTACTTTAGCAGTTGTTTTATAAGTATGATACCAGAAAAATACATAGATTTCCATCTGTCTTTCAGAATGCAAAGGAACTTATATTAAGCAGCCTGCAGGCCATCAGGCATGCTTCAGAGCAACTGGACAGCTCAAGGAAGTTTTTGTTAGAAGAGTAAAGGATGGAAAGACATGATAACAGCTAGCAGAGATGGGTCTTACATAATTAGAGGATACTATAATGACTGACAGTCAAGCAGTGGGTAGGGGAGCATTACTGGATCTGTCTTCTTTCAAGTCTAAGATATGCAGTGAAAACAACTGGGACTCCATTAACATTACCATTAACGGGAAAACAAAGGAGATAGCATGAAGACCTCTCCTCATTTATATGATTAAAAACCAAGCTCAGCAACTGCAGTTCACCTTTAAACTATCAAATAATAAAATGTATACTAGCTGGTTTGTTACAGGTCTTAAGATGTAGACATCTGTGTGTATTGTTAATTCAGAAATGAAATATAGATTGCTTCTAAAAATTGTTTTCTTGAATGGTACAAGTCCTTCAAATCTACCAGAGAATCTTTTGAAGATACTGTAAGAATGATAAACGTGCCTAGAAAAGAGCATCAATAGTGTAAGAGAGTGTGGAAGATATTCTTACAGCCCAAAACAAAAGGAGCTATAGTCACAACCTGCATGCTCTTAAAAGCTTAAAGAAGAGTAATAAATGAGTCCTGAACAGATATATCACTAAGCTGTTTATGACACTAATGAAACAATCTCATTTCTCTTTATTTTGGAGCAGTAAAAGGTCAAATGAATCCGAGTTTTCTTTCTATAAAGCAGCATATCCCAACAAATTCTTCAGTTATCAAATTATCCTATATTACCTGCTGAGGCATGTGGAAAATGAAAATACTTCAAAAATGCAGTAACTATTTTGAAAAAAAATCAGTTAACTCCAAGCTGTCTCCACTTCTGCACATATCTGCTTTCACAACATACTTTTCTGTATTTTATCAGTTGTCTGACAAGTTTAACAATATTTTTACAGACACAACATTGCTTTTATACAGCTTTTCTACTTTTCCTACTCCTGAATTTATTAATTTGAGAAGAGGAGCACTGTGGGAAGCAGCTAAAAAAGAGGAAAAAAAAAAATAAAAGGTTTGAAAAGAAGAAAATAAAGTCAGAATTGACAAATTAGAGGGTACATTAACAGGCTTTGCAATACAAGTTTCAAGCATACCTTCTAACAAGTCTTAGATGTGATACAATCATCACCTGGCTCCTGAGAGATCACAGCAAAAAGCACTGAAATTTATTTCAGTGAACATATAATTCTTAGAATAACCAAGTTTTCTGTTTCGCTGCTGCTTCTAATTATGCCCAGCTCTCTTCTCTCTCCCAACGTATTTTTGTTTTAATTTTTGCATTTTCCTCCTATTATCTCCATTCCCTCTCACCATTTAAACAATTATTTATTCATCCTAAGTATCACAATCCCTGCAATAACAACATTTGAGAAATAATTTTCCTTCATTTTTTTGTAGTGGACTGTAGAATAAATGTCTCTTCTTACGGGTTTTTTCCCCTCAGGGGACTTAGACAAGACAGGAAGAGATTCTGTAGTTACACTGAAAATGAAAGACAGGCTAGGGACAACGTGGGCCCTCTCCAAAAACTATCAGGAGAACTGGCTACCCTGGATTTTGCGAAGGCTGAGATTCTCAATGACTTCTTTGCTTCAGTCTTCATTGGCAAATGTTCTGACCATACCATGCAAGTCTTGGAAGGCAGATGCAGGGATTGTGAGAATGAAGAAGACCTTAGGCCCACTGTAGGAGAGGATCTGGTTCAAGACCATCTCAAGAACCTGAATGTGCTCAAGTCCATGGGACCTGATAGAATCCATCCGCGGGTCCTGAAGGAGCTGGCAAATGAAGTTGCTTAGCCACTATCCATCATATTTGAAAAATCATGGCAGTCAGGTGAAGTTCCCAATGACTGGAATAAGAGAGAGATAACCCCCATTTTCAAGAAGGGGAAAATGGATGTGCCAGGGAACTACAGACCAGTCAGTCTCACCTCTGTGCCTGGCAAAATCTTGGAGCAGATTCGCCTGGAAGGCATGCTAAGGCACATAAAAAACAACAAGGTGCTTGGTGACAGCCAGCGTGGCTTCACTAAGGGGAAATCCTGCCTGACCAATTTGGTGGCCTTCTATGATGGGGCTACGGAACTGATGGACAGGGGCAGAGCAGTTGATGTCATCTACCTGGACTTGTGCAAAGCGTTCGACACTATCCCACACAACATGTTTGTCTCTAAGTTGGGGAGACATCAATTTGATAGGTGGACCACGCGGTGGATAAAGAACTGGCTGGCTGGCCACACGCAAAGAGTTGTGCTCAATGGCTCAGAGTCCAGTTAGAGACCAGTAACGAGTAGTGTCCCTCAGGGATCGGTGTTGGGACCGGTCCTGTTCAACATCTTTGTCGGTGACATGGACAGTGGGATTGAGTGTGCCCTCAGCAAGTTTGCCGATGACACCAAGCTGTGTGGTTCGGTTGACACACTGGAGGGAAGGAATGCCATCCAGAGGGACCTTGACATGCTTGTGAGGTGGGCTGATGCCAACATGATGAAGTTTAACCATGACAAGTGCAAGGTCCTCTACCTGGGTCGGAGCAACCCCAGGCACAGCTCCAGGTTGGGCAGAGAAGACATTCAGAGCAGCCCTGCGGAGAAGGACTTGGGGCTGTTGGTCAGCGAAAAAATGAACATGAGCCGGCAGTGTGCGCTTGCAGCCCAGAAAGCCAACGGTATCCTGGGCTGCATCAAAAGGAGTGTGACCAGCAGGTAGAGGGAGGTGATCCTGCCCCTCTACTCTGCTCTCGTGAGATCTCACTTGGAGTACTGTGTGCAGTTCTGGTGTCCTCAACATAAAAAGGACATGGAACAGTTGGAACAAGTCCAAAGGAGGGCCACAAGGATGATCAGGGGACTGGAGCACTTCCTGTACGAAGACAGTCTGAGAAAGTTGGGGCTGTTCAGCCTGGAGAAGAGAAGGCTGTGTAGAGACCTCATAGCAGCCTTCCAGTAACTGAAGGGGGCCTATAAGGATGCTGGGGAGGGACTCTTCATGAGGGACTGTAGTGATAGGACAAGGGGTAACGGGTTCAAACTTAAACAGAGGAAGTTTAGACTGGATATAAGGAAGAAATTCTTTACTGTAAGGGTGGTGAGGCCCTGGAATGGGTTGCCCAGGGAAGTTGTGAACGCTCCATTGCTGGCGGTGTTCAAGGCTGGGTTGGACAGAGCCTTGGGTGGCATGGTTTAGTGGGAGGGGGGTTGGAACTAGATGACCTTAAGGTCCTTTCCAACCCTAAGTATTCTATGATTCTATACCTACAACTTCCTTTTGGTGTCTAAATTAAGATTACCAAGCTTGTGTTGCCTCCAAGTTCTTTGAAAAGAGCTCTTAAATTATTACTCCTCACTTCGTCTATCTGGGAACATGCAATTCTATTTGCTAATGTGTTCAAGACTCCTGTCAGTTGATGAACCAATTCCATTTGATCAGTTATTCCTAAGTGAGAAGATCTCATTTCGATATTTGTTAGTAAATGATATAGAGTTGCCCCGTCATTATTCATATAATGATACTGAATTTGTAGGCAGGGGACTTTGTGAATTGTTTTTCCTATTCTTAAGTTCCAGGGATATAGAAATGTTAACTGCCCTCCAGTGTGAAGCTTCAGCCTTACATCAGCAGATTACTGGAATGAAGTCCTTAGATGAGGTAAGAGGTCTCTGCCATGCGAGTGAAGATCTTAGGAAATGAAGATCAAAATCCAGGACATCTATCCAAGTTTCTTGTGTTTGTCAAGAAGCTCACAGACTCTTTCAGAAGAGACTTTCTGGAATTTTTAATAACAGCTCTTTTTTGTCAGTGCTTTGGACCTTGCACAAAATGTCCATTTACTCTCTTTAAAGCAGACTAAGCAAAAAACATGAGTGTCAAATATGAGAAAGTTGTCTTCAGTAAGAAAGCTACAGTTGGAGGTGACACCTCTGGAGAAGTGAAGAAAAAGCAGAAATCACAGTATAGTTCTGGACCTGCACCACTGTAGCTCTGTATCCTCAGCTTTGTATTGAAAGGGACTTAATATGAGAATGTAGGACTGTTGATTATAGATGACATGCATCAATACTGATAAATAAAGGAAACTATCCTTAGACTTGAGTGTACCAATGTGCATATTGGAGACAAATACCTAAGGGAATCAGTATTTCATTAAAAAGTTGCTACTTCTGGATGAATGCTGCTAAGGTTTGCAATTTGCTTGGTCACAGGAGGTTTTTTAAGAGATCTGGGCTTTCAATTACAAAGAGCATTTTTGAAGACTCCAGTCAATACAGAAGTTAAGCAGAACATTAAATTAGTTTTCACTTAGCTTTGTGATGAAACTAATAACAGTGCATGAGCAGACCAGTATAAAGCTAGATCAGATACTCAAAACCACAGTGAACTGTGTATACATAGCCTTAGATAAAGTCAAAAGTAACCATAGAGTAACCACAGCTTGTTTGACCCAGGTAAAATACAGGTCTTTCCTGAATTAATTCTTGTTTGAATTCAAAAGTGTTGGCAAGAGTAAAGAATACCTGCTTTGAGAGAAAAAATATTTTAGATATGCATCAAATTCTGTACACGGATTACTTGAAGCGGCTCACAGCTTAAACTTTAGCAATTCAAGGGAACTTCTCTCATTCAGAGTAATAAGTATTGAGCTACTTCAACCAACATTGCAGAGAAACAGAATATTCAGCATTTTATCCCATCCTAAAATTGCTTCCTCAAAATAAAAGAAATTGTTCTTTATGAATCTCTGCTCCCTAGCCACAGAACATAACACAATTTGATTTGTTTGTTTACATAAAATATAATATCTTTTTAAAGCCAAATGAATTACTGGTTATTTGCACTTTCAACCACACAAAACATTATAAATTGATCAAAGAATAAAACTTCTTATAACTTCAGAATCATGCCTGTTTAATCCATTATGGACGTTTTGACTTTTTTGTTGTCAGTGATAAGGAATACCCTTCTCAAGTTTCCTTGCTGGACTGTAAAGAATTACTTGTAGGTTTCTAAAGTCAATGACTTTGACAGATATCAGATGCTGTTACTTCAATGCCACATTTAGGGGCTTGAAAAAAAGAAAAATATTCAGAACAACTATTTTACTTATTGAGATAAAGACGCACTCACTTTTAGTACTGCAGAACTAAAATTGTCATCACTTAAATACAATAGTGTATGCCAGGATTTTTGGTACATTAAGTGCTGCAATGTTGAGTCCATGCCATTACCTCTCTTGTGCTCCTACAGTACTGTGAATTAACACTAGACACAGAATTATTATATATGATGTCATATAATTCAGTGCTTTTGTCTTATTAAGATTTTTCCTTTATTTTTCAGATTTCCATTTAATCTATGACCTTATATTCTTGCTAAAAATGATAAATTCTGGTGAATTATTCTCTATAGCACATAGAATAAATTTAAAGACTCTAGATGATCATGTCAACATTAAAATATGACAAATATGTTGCTTTGGCACAGTAAAGTCAAATGCAGGCCACAAAAGTTTGGATTATGTACAGACAACTCCCCCCTTCACCATTCCTTAGTATGCTAGCATTTACATATACTCTACAATATGAAAATAGAAACAATAAAAAAAAAAACCTGCAAATATATTTACTTAAACTGAAGAATAAAAAAAAAAAAAAAAAAAAAAAGGTAAATAAAAAAAATAAATTAATGAAAGCAGAAATTAGAACTATTTCTTTCGTTCAGATATTGCAGATTTACTGAATTGGAACATAACCCTTGATAGTTTGTACAACCAACATCTACACCTCAAGTATCTTTAACTCTAGATTAAGGTAATATTAAATTCATTTTTTTCTACTTTGACCTAAGTTAACTACTGTTTGAGTGCTTTCCTACATTTCTCAGCTGTAACAGCATCTGTCATTCTTGGCTTGGACGCAAGCTCTTGTATGAATGCGAGCAATCTTTTTTTGCTTCTTTAGAAATGCAGGGTATGTTTAACAACTGTACTACGGATCTATAGGAATCTAAAGCATGTGTTTAAAGTAATTCAGTGCATGTCTCAGATCATGATCAAATACAGCATGCAATATGATTGATAAAATAAACAGCACACTGCAGTATTTCGTACTCTTACTAAGACAGGACCACAAACTTTGCAAAAGGAAAGTAAGTAAAATATACAGTAGGAGAATTATAACTTCCGTATTCATATATTTTTATGGATTTTATGAAAAGTCTATTGCTATTGCAAACATTTTTGTCAGATTTCATAATTTAAGTTACAACGACATAAGTAACCATACTTAGTGCTCTGGTACTATTCTCCTGTGAACTAGTTTCCACAGCTCTAATGGCATGTACAGTTTCCATTCTGCATTTCTCATTGACTTCTAATTAGTTTATGCAGCTTAAAAAAAAACCCAACAGATATAAACAATCCCCCAAACCCAGACCATTTGACACTGAAACTGACACAAGAAGATAAAAGAAACTTTTCTAAAGTACTATTTAAAATGCTTCTTTCACTTTCTGTGATTTAAAAACCACACAGACATGCTTTGTCACTAAATTTCAATAGCAAAATTGTATGCACAGTGTTTGGGTTGTATTAAAATTATCTTTTTCTCAAGGCCTTCTCAAAGTATTATTACTTCTATAAGTATTATTAGTTCTCAAAGTATTATCATTATTAGCATGCAATAAAGAGAAAGTTTCTGAAACTGTAATATGAAAAAAGACAAAAATAACAAAAGGAAGAGGTCTTGACCACAATTCAGTTGGTACGGCTAGAACTCGGATTTTTGGTAAAGATCTAGAAAACCATTTCTATGCAATCAGTGTTGAATGGCAAAACTATTCTTCTCCCATTTGGCAAAATCACATTTCCAGTCTTTTTAAATTAGGTTTTCTCCTATTTTAGGTGATTCTCCTTCATTATATTCCCTCCACAGATACACAAACTTAATTTTTATTTTGAAAAATATACAATGGTTATAATTTTCAAACAAATTTTGTTTAGCATTTCAAAATATTGTTTTTAAATGGTTTTAGCATTAATGTGGGAGTAATAGAAAATGACTGCTTCTAGCCATGTTTAAATATCATTGAATTGGTATGAAATATGCACACATTCAAGATCAATGCCATCTTTTTCAGTGATCATACATTTACATGTAATATTTAGATATATATTTATCTGACTGTCATACGAATGTACTAGTACACCAGTAAATGCTCTAAGTGTTTGTAGTATGAATCATACGTTACAATATGTACTGCTGGCATCTTGGCATCAATTTGAATATAAAAAGATTTATCTGTAGGGTGGTAAGTGGAGTAGGAAAGCCAAGACAAGTACAAAAACTGCTGGAACTGCAAACATTAAGGAAAAATAATAAGCACTAATATCATAAGAAAGAATTTAAGAATCTAAGAAGTGATGCTTAAACATGTCTACTCATTTCACCGACTAGCTATAATAAATATGAAAAATATTAAAGTGCAGGCAAGTGAAAGGTAGAAGGTAAGCATGTTGCTTGAGCTGTTATATAATTTAAATTACTCTCTTCCTAGACCTCAGAGCATACTAAAAAGGCATTCCTACCGATCAAACATTTTCTATTTAATGGGACACAGAAGGATAGTCCATATAATGAGTAATTACCAAAACAAATGTGATTAAACCCTACATATTTCTAAAAGTAGTATTAGTTAACATTTTCCATAACCATTAAATCTGGCAGCTGCTAAACAGAAGGTACAGAAGAATTAAAATTTATGCAATTACAAAAATTACAGAGAAACTGGTGTATTTTGTGTTATGAATTTTCAAAACTAATACAGAAAAGAAAATGCCCTGACAGGTCTGTGTGAAGTGTTAAATGATAAAAACAATTACACTTACGGTATTTGCACTTTTCACAAATGTTATTCTCCCCTACCTCACTTCAGTAATGCAAGTTCGCATTGATAAGTATCATGTATCAGAGCTAAAATTGCAACTTCTGAGACCTAGTTAACTTCTTTTTTTAGGCATTTCATTTTTTATATGCTATTGACACACTGTCAAACTGCTACAGACTTGGGGAAAAAAGTATTAAAAATATAGATTAAAAATACGACTCAGGAATTGTTGCTTAGGCAATCATATCACATCTCAGTCTAGGAAATGCTCTGTAAAAGAAAGATAGGATAGGAAGACAGCAATAAAACCTACTCACAGCCAATCTACTCTTATCACATTAATAAGGTTGGTTTGTATTTCACATCAACTGAATTTTGCTAAATCCAATTCTAAAATGCTTCAAAAGCTTCCTCTATGAAACTGCTGTAGAGTTTAAGTTTGTCAGTGGCTTGACATTCATGTGAGTATCTTGTATTATATTATCATACCACCTATAGCTTCTATCTTAAAGACTTCATTGTTTATTTAGATGATATAGTTCACTACTACATCAGCTGTGTACATTTAAGACCACTAAGGTACAGAGAGAGCGGAGCCAAGCTTTTTTCAGGGGTGCCCAGTGACAGGACCAGAAGCAAAAGGCAGAAACTGAAAAAAAGGAGGTTCCATTTGAACATCAGGTAACACTTTTTTTTTACTGTGAGGGTAACTGAATACTGGAATAGATTACCCAGAGAGGTTGCTGAGTCTTCCTCCTCTGGGATATTCAAAAGCCATCTGGACATGATCCTGCACAACCTAGGCTCTAGGGGGCCCTGCCTGAGTGGGGTGGTTGGATGAGATGACCTTCTGAGGTCCCTTTCAAATTCAATCATTCTGTGATTTTTTTTTTTTTAAACTAGGTTTAGAAAGGCTTAGGCATCTACTTGTATGTTGTCCCCCCAGTACGAGTGGTAGAAATCTAGTCACTGCAGTCAAAGGTTATAAAGAGAACCCTTTGCAGTACTGAGGCAGCAACCTTGATTTGGTCAGCTGAATGGCTCTCCAAACCCCACTGATTGTGCTTAATAAGTTTTCACTTACTATAATGATACCTTAGATGTTTGCAACTCTGTAGTACCCATGCTAAGTACACTTACATTTAGGTGAGCTGTGGCTCATGTTGAGTACTTAGAGCAAAAAGATTTCACATCTTAAAGGGCGATGTGACTCTCTCATAGACTGGAGCGTATGATTATTATTGCTACATTAAAAGAATAATCACAAAACCAAATAAAAATGTATATACAAACAGGAGTTAAGAGTAGGGCTAGAAAACTTAAAATGGTGTCTGTTTTCATCAGACACTTAGAAGACAGGACAGACTGAGGAAAAGGATCTAGATTCATTACATGATATCAGGATAACTAAACTGCTAACATGATCCAGCTATGCAAAAGACAGACAGTTCCAGGAATCACTAAGGCATATCTAGTGGAAACGATGGTGTCATACAAGATAGAGCGGGAAATTATGTGAAACACTATTCAGAATTCCAGTTATTCCAGTTGAAGGAAGGTCAAGATTAAAAGAAATGGTACTCAGATGTTCAAGAGAACAAGGAATCTATCCCAGGAGAAGTCAAATAAGCTACAATCTAGGAAAATTAAGTCTGACTAAGATTTTAAGAGGGCAAACCAACAGATGTTTAAGTATTAATGGTAGCATCAGAACTCCTTGTTATAAACCAGGGGAAAATAATTTTAGAAAGTAAAACTCCACCTAAACATGACAACTAGAATAGAATTACATAATGGTTAGGGTTGGAAAGGACCTTAAGATCATCTGGTTCCAACCCCTTGCCATGGGCAGGCACACCTCACACTAGAACAGGTTGCTCAAAGCCCCGTCCAGCCTGGCCTTGAACACTGACAAATTCCTTAAGCAACCTGCTCTAGTGCCTCTCCACCCTCACAGTAAAGAACTCTTTCCATATACCTAAACTGAATCTCCCCTGTTTAAGTTTTAACCCATTATCCCTTGTCCTATCACTACAATCCCTGATGAAGAGTCCCTCTCTGGCATCTTTGTAGGCCCCCTTCAGACACTAAAAAGCTGCTCTGAGGTCTTGACACAGTCTTCTCTTCTCCAGGCTGAACAGCTTCAATATTCTTAGCCTGTTTCATTCAGGAGGTGCTCCAGCCCCTTATCATCCTAAATAGCTTCCACTAGGAACTCTAGAGATCAGAGGTTAATGTATGAAAAGATGGTTACATGCAATGACAAAAGAATCAACGATCCAAAAGGCTCATTCTCAAAATTACATTTATAAACCTTATAGGCAATTACTTTCCTACCAATATCCACATTTGTAGGTTTATTTGCTAGTTTGTTATTTTTGGTTTCTTGTTTCTTTTGTTTGTTTGCTTTTGTTTTTTTTTTTTTTTCCTTTTTTTATAAGGGGAAAAGAAATGCAAAAAGGGAATTAACATAGCTTTAAAAAGTCTGGAAGTTGTATTTTAATTGCATTTTCATAATTTTTTTGAGGATTTGTATGACCAGCGTTCACTAAACTAATCCCCCAAATTAGTTTATTTGACCTCTTTTGTGGCATTTTGCTTAATTCGTGCATTATGTCTATTAATACACTTATCACTAATAATTCTGGCTAAATAACTCCTAGGTAACACCAAAACTTGTTTAAATAATTAGGGAAACTAAGAGGGAAAGGACCAAGGTCTTGAACTTCCTGAGTAAGTGCTCAAAGCATGTTACAAAAGAGGCAAGCTTAGCCATTACCTCCTCTTCTAACAGTGTACTGGAGTGAACTCACTGCTTTTGAATGAGCTAGCCATGATCTAATAAAAACAGGCCCTTCAGGGACTTGAACAGAGTTCAAGTACCTCCCTACCCATATCAAAATAAACAATTTTCCAAACCAGGAGACTTCCGAGCATGCACAGGAACCTCTACCTAGATGTGCTCCAATTTGGAATGCAGACTGATTTTAAGTGCCTCTGAGGTTAGGTGGTGCTTGAAAACAGGAGGTATTGGTAAGACTTCAGTGGAATCTAGTAAAGGAAAATATGCCCCCAGAGATCACTATGACAACCAGCTGGAAAGCCATTAGTATGTGCAAGGCCTGTACTTATCAAACATATTAAACCAGCACATTGTGGTGGATTGACCCTGGCTGGATGCCAGATGCCCACCAAAGCCGCTCTATCACTCCCCTCCTCAGCTGGACAGGGAAGAGAAAATACAATGAAAGGCTCGTGGGTTGAGATAAAGACAAGGAGAGATCAGGGGTAAGGGGTAACAGATTTAAACTTAAACAGGGGAAGTTTAGATTGGATATGAGGAAAAAATTCTTTACTGTAAGGGTGGTGAGGCACTGGAATGGGTTGCTCAGGGAAGCTGTGAATGCTCCATCGCTGGCAGTGTTCAAGGCTGGGTTGGACACAGCCTTGGGTGGAATGGTTTAGTGGGAGGTGTCCCTGCCCATGGCAGGGGGGTTGGAACTAGATGATCTTAAGGTCCTTTCCAACCCTAACTATTCTATGATTCTATGATTTGCCAATTACCATCATGGGCAAAACAGAGGAAAACTAATTTAGTTCATTACCAATCAAATCAGAGTAGGATAATGAGAAAATAAAAACTAAATCTTGAAGCACCTGCCCCCCACCTCTCCCTTCTTCCCAGCCTTACTTCACTCCCAAAGGACTCAACAAGAATAATGGTAAAGCACAAAGCCTCTAAACCCCATGAATTTGTAATGAAGCTGTGCTGAACTCATCGAACTCGGAAAAGACATGCGGGACTCACCTCACCTTGCTTCAAGTGTTTACAGCGTGGGCATCTACATCTGAACCTGTCATGTAAACTCCCTTTATTAGTCAGTGCAAAGGAACAAATACTTATGGACATGATTTCATCCTGGCATGGGCATTTAAAGTTAGACAAGAATGATACCTGCCACAGTAAAAGCTGTGCTGAAGTCCATGCAGCATTTACTTTCTTTTCTCAGAAACTAATGTTTGAACCCTTTTGCCTATCATCAATCTTCTGCAAGTTTCACAACAACTTAGACATAATGGAAGGAGAAAAATGTATGTATATTTTTCTGACAAAATAACTAAGATTCTCTATCCCCTAAACCACCTTCTCCCTCTCCTCTTTATGACTTGTCCTTGATGAATATATTTAAGACCAACTGGAGGGGTAGAGGAAGGCTTTTTAAATAGGTTTCCTTTATATGTTATACTACACAACTAAGAGAAAAAGGATCCCAGGATATCTTTAAATGAAAGGCGTAGTAATCAAGTTTTAAATGTTTTCCCCATCTTCTGAGTCTAATAAAAAGCTAAAGAAATTTTTAAGGGTGGTAGCTTCAGTAAGAGCTTGCTGATAACATGGTGTTTCATTGTGGACAACAGATGGTTAAAGCTGCGACAGAAAATAATCACAGTTGCCCCTAACACGCATATTAAATTGACGTGACAAATGCTGCCAATTAGAAAATATTTAGGGTGGTATTCAAATCCAGGCTGCAGAAATGTGAGTGTGTATAAGCATAGATATCAATATGTGAGCAAAGTATCTAAGATCCCGGATACCAGGAAGCTAGGACAAGGAAGTTAAAATAAGAGATATTTGTTAAGTAATAGATAACTGAAAATAAACTGTCTCACCAATGGAAAACTGGTGATTGTTATTTGGTCTTTTTCTTTCTCCATTTGTTGTTTTTGTTATGATTTGGTTTTAAATCTAAGTATGCCTGGTCTACCTCTCCATTTTCCTCCCACACTATCCTCATTACTCGTAAGTCCCTTTTAAGCATATTATTTAATCTTAAGTTCTATTCCAATATTTGAACTGTCAAGGTAACTTATTAGGAAACAGATTTTGAAAGTTGTAAAATTGAGAAACTGTAAAATAAAATAGCATGAAATTTTGCAAAATTCAGTCAATACATCTAAAGAAAGCTATCACTTGCCTGGCTAAAGTGTTCCATTTACAACACTTTGCTTGTAACCCTTAAGGCTTTTTCACAAAAGTATTCTCCATATTTTACAGAATAGTTAAACCAAAACATGCTGAAGGTGAAAAAACAAAATAGACATAAGACCTCTGTAAATGCTTTTAGGCTTATCACAAAAGACACTTCTGCATTATGAAAGGTCTACTCACAATCATCATGTTAGCAAAATATTACTTGGAAACAGTTTCTAAAACTGGATGCAACATTCATTTACATGTATCTGCCAAGTTTTTGGATGTTTTAGAAGCTAAACTAAAACATGCTGAAAATGACTCTTTGTGGTACCAGAATATGTACTGTAGGAAATAAGAACTCATTTGCAAGTGGGAGAAATACACTCACACTTCATCTGTGGGAATTCACTAGACTTCCCTTCCAGTAAACATTACATTTTAAAATAATCGTGGAAAATATGTTTCTCTTAACTGAGGTTTATGAAAAGATTTAGACAGCTGGCATAACAAAAGAGACTCACAAAGATAAATGTAAAAACTATCTTTAAAAATAATTCACAAATAATTCTGCCAAAAGATATGAATTTAGCAATAAAAAGATTGCAATTATTTTTGCTTATTCTAATGGTCAAACTAAAACTGTTTAATACAGTTGTTCTGTAAAAACAGATAACCATTGGAGACAAAAGACAAAAGGAAGATTTGATTATTTTACTAAAATAGACCCCTGGCACGCACACAAATTACCATAAGGTGGCTCTTTTCTAACGTGCAGCATGTCAACTACTTTCTGCTCGTCTGCACACTTCAATAATGCAAGTACCTAGCAGGAAACGCATTCCTTAAAAAAATTTTTTCTTTCTTTAAAAAGAGGCATTCATCTAGAACCAAGAAAATAAGCATGGATGGAAAGTATTGATTTGATATTGACTAAGTAGGGAAAATAATATGGATGACTCTGGGAATTACAGAACAGTCAGTGTCACCTCTGTGTCTGGCAAAATCTTGGAGCAGATTCGCCTGGAAGGCATGCTAAGGCACATGAAAAACAACAAGGCGCATGGTGACAGCCAGCATGGCTTCACTAAGGGGAAATCCTGCCTGACCAATCTGGTGACCTTCTATGATGGGGCTACGGAACTGATGGACAGGGGTAGAGCAGTTGATGTCATTCATCTACCTGGACTTGTGCAAAGCGTTCGAAACTGTCTCACACGACATCCTTGTCTCTAAGTTGGGGAGACATCAATTTGATAGGTGGACCACTCAGTGGGTAAAGAACTGGCTGGATGGCCGCACGCAAAGAGTTGTGCTCAATGGCTCAGTGTCCAGCTGGAGTAACAAGTGGTGTCCCTCAGGGATCAGCGTTGGGATCAGTCTTGCTCAACATCTTTGCCAGTGACATGGACAGTGGGATTGAGTGCGCCCTCAGCAAGTTTGCCAATGACACCAAGCTGTGTGGTTCGGTTGACACATTGGAGGGAAGGAATGCCATCCAGAGGGACCCTAGACACCCTTGTGAGGTGGGCTAATGCCAACCTGATGAGATTTAACCATGCCAAGTGCAAGGTCCTACACCTGGGTGGGAGCAATCCCAGGCACAGCTACAGGCTGGGCAGAGAAGTGATTCAGAGCAGCCCTGCGGAGAAGGACTTGGGGGTGTTGGTCGATGAAAAAATGAACATGAGCCGGCTTCAGTGTGCACTTGCAGCCCAGAAAGCCAACGGTATCCTGAGCTGCATCAAAAGCAGCATGACCAGCAGGTCGAGGGAGGTGCTCCTGCCCCTTTACTCTGCTCTCGTGAGACCTCACTTGGATTATTGTGTGCAGTTCTGGTGTCCCCAACATCAAAAGGACATGGAACAGTTGGAACAAGTCCAGAGGAGGGCCACGAGGATGATCAGGGGACTGGAGCACCTCCTGTATGAAGATAGGCTGAGAAAATCGGAGCTGTTCAGCCTGGAGAAGAGAAGGCTGCATGAAGACCTCATAGCAGCCTTTCAGTATCTGAAGGGGGCTATAGGGATGCTGGGGAGGGACTCTTCATTAGGGACTGTAGTGACAGGACAAGGGGTAACGGGCTCAAACTTAAACAGGGGAAGTTTAGACTGGATATGAAGAAGAAATTCTTTACTGCAAGGGTGGTGAGGCACTGGAATGGGTTGCCCAAGGAAGTTGTGAATGCTCCATCCTCGGCAGTGTTCAAGGCTGGGTTGGACAGAGCCTGGGGTGGCATGTTTTTAGTGGGAGGTGTCCCTGCCCATGGCAGGAGGTTTGGAACTAGATGATCTTAAGGTCCTTTCCAACCATAACTATTCTATGATTCTATGATTCTAAAATAAACCAACATTTACCCCATTTATCTATGTGTATAGAATACTTTGAAAAAAAGAACAGAACTTTGACATAACACAGAAATTAGACCCAGATTTTACAACTTGTTACTGGGAATATTCATAAGGGAGAAATCTAAAACTAAAAAGCTCAGCCACACTAGCTTCTAAAAGAAAAGTATGAAATGAACGTGGAACAGACAAAAAAGATGCAATATTTCCTCACATGGTTTTACGTCTAAAATATCTTAGAATTAAGGTATCAGTCGAGGCCTCACTCCACCTATTTCTGGGCATTTCACAGGAGCAGGGGATTTACATCAGTCACAGCCACACTGTGTTCATCCTCTACTTTTTAGAGGAACAATTTGTATTGAGTACACTCAGAGATTCAAGAGTCAGTTAATTGCCTGAAGTGAGAGGCATTGGAAGACAAGTGAAGGACTAGGGTTTCTAATTAATCTACTTAGAGTACCGTTTTTGTTTAAAATGGTACTCTAAGTACCATTAAAAAAAAAACCTAAAACTTTCTCTCCTTCCTGTAGAGTTTTGATTAGGACCAATTCTTCCCCTCTCAACAATCCACAACGACTTCTAGTGACCTCAGCAGTGTATCCAAGGTAATATATGGAAAGGTAACTTTATGAAGCATCTTGATACTTAAGATCTACGTATTTCTGGAAAGGGAAAAGTTAAGATCTCAGACCAATCAGGGTAAACATTAATCAAAATTTCAGAAGGGATGAATCAGTGCGCTTCTATATCTGTTTACCCATGGCAATGAACGCTTTCCATGAAACAATTAGAATATCCACAAAAACAATTCCAGATGACAAGTTTCACACCAAAACTTAAACTAGATTATATACATAGACATGTAGTAGCATTTATGTTAAAATATCAGCCAAGAGTTGCAGCATTTTGACAATATATCCAGTATTTGAATTTTAGAAGAGGTATACAAGTAGGCTTGTAAGTGCAAGTGCATACATTTACATTTTATGCGCCTGTTATAAAATCTAACATGTTATGAAATGATTAAATGACAGACAGGTATAAGCATTTTACATAATGCCCAAGCTTCATCTCAAATGAACCTAAATTATATTTTAAGTACACTGCTACTTGATGGAAAAAGTTTACTTTCCTTTAAGAGAAAGTTTCTCATGCTATGATGTCTATATGCATATTTATTCTGTGGGTAAGAAGCTGGCATAAGCTGTTGCAATTGGAACCTGTGGCAAATGGGGGTACCTCTCAGAGGCACACATACACACAAACCCTACCCTCTCTATCCTGCATGAGAGGAGTTTCCACGGAGATCTGTGCAACATCGTCTTCAGTAGTCCACATTACTTTCCTGTCAAGTACAAACCCCTGCTATTAAACAGGGCTTTCAAGAAAGGGTTGGGCAGTATATGCTCATATGAGCAACATCTTCATGAATTCTGCCTAATGGTAAAAACTACAGAAGCTCTTTATTGCTTGTAGCAAAGCCCCCTGATTTTTATATGCACCCTTTCACTCCATTTCTGTTCGGTTTCTTCACTTCCCAGGTTCTCTCCTTACTGCCCCTCACCACACCCCTCCTAATACAGAATTACAAATCCTCTGGCTAATCATCACTAGCTACCATCTACAACAGTTCAGCACATCTACTCCTCTGAGGGGAGCACTACATAGTGCTCTCCTCAGAGGCCTATCAAGAGGAAATGTTCCCGTCTCACTTCAGTCTTGTTGAAGTTCTGTTTGTAAGTAACTTTGTTTAAATACAAAACCAGTTCACACCGGTATACTTATTGATATCTTAACTAACTCAAAGTAGTACCACCCTTTTGGTGTCCCCATGATTCAAATGTCATGTCACATCTAAGTGCCACCATGGCTATATGATGTTTGGTAAAACTGCTGCTAATCTGCCACATTACCAGCCTATAGCTATCCAGGATCAAGGTATTCTTGGCAAGCTCTTGAACTCTTCTTAACTATACACTGAACATTAATCGCGCATTCATTTTGCTGGTTTCACAGAGTAGTCTTACAGAGTTACCCAGATAGCCATATCATAGACACAATTATGCCTTTAGATTGTTTAGCTAGAAACACAAACAGTTGTAAAAATTATCTAAAAAGCTTTACACTGAGTAAACTAAAGAACATGGCCTTTCCACTATCCAATGTGATGCAATACTTCAGTGCTGAAGGCATGTAGCTTAAAAAAAAAAATTACTGGTCTTCCTGAATGTAAAAAACTCTGAGCCAACCTTGACAAAATCTGGGATACATCCTTGAGGAAATCGTATCTAGAAACAAGACCATACAAAAGGGAAGTCAGCTGTCCAAGCATGGTCTTCCCACTCGCTCCTCATCAAGAAACTAGTCCCCAGACAAGCCAACCTCATGAAGAGAAAAAGCAGCAAACAAGCTGCCATGGACTCACATGGTTGTTTCATCAGTTCTGAATGGTGGTTTCGTCAGTTGGGAGCACTACATATAAATATCATATGTCTTCTTTCGGGAAGTCCTCAATATGATTAACTAGTCACATACAATGCTGGATGGACTACTACCTAAGGCAAACAGCTCGCTGTGGCTTACAGCCTGAAAGTACCTTGGGCTCAGCAATATACACTGTTTTGGTAGCATGTTCATGAACAGAGTATGAAGGTTCTTTGTTTACTCGTACTCCTTCATTTATTCATTTACAAATAGACTAGCTGCCCTCAATTCCAGAACAATATGCTAACATTATCCTTATTGATGAAAATTGCTTACATGACATAGGTATCACCACCATGCAAGTGAGGACCAAGCTGACAGCAGCAGAGTTAGGCTTCCAGTTATAATTAACATTTTTTCAGCACTTTGAATATGGTTCTGCGAAAGACGAGCTCTGGCCAAAACTCAGCCCAAAGTTCACTCTCATAAATGTTAGTCTTGCTGACTAACATTTCAGAGTTTCTTGTAAGTTTACTATGAGGTCCATAAGATTACAGAGCTGTAACTTCCTTCTCAAGCCACAGAAACACCTATTTGGACAGACTGTTCTTCAACAGCTCATTATCCAGGTACAAGTACAGAACCACATCCTTTTCCAGAGGGTATCAGAATGTAACCACAGACTCTGAATGTAATTCCAGAAGATAATTACTATTAAAAGAAAACTTTCATGGCTTTATTAGGCTGAAATATAATATTACATATTTAGCTATCATTAGAATATCAAAATTTTTCTACAGCCATACAGAGAATATAATATCCCTGTGTTGAAGAATTTAGCTTTTAAATAGACACTATAATTCACAGTTTTGTTAGACATGCAACTAACAATCACTTCATGTATTTAAGGTCGTGCGGTTATTTGTGACTTGTTTTTCTTCTCTATTCTAAAATCCATGTAATTGGAGTTTCCTATAAAGAGGTTCTTTTCTGATATGTCATGGAAGTGTTAATGTTTTGGGCTACCAAACGCTGCTAGGAGCTTCATATACAAATTGAATCCTTCAAGCTAAGATGGCTAGACACATTCCAGAAGAAATATTATTTGCATAGACAACCTAATATACATATAAATCTTAAAACAAACAAACAAACAAACAAATAAACCCAAACCCCCAAAACATTATTTTCTGATAAGTGCTTTCATTTATATCTTGTCATTACCTCCAGCCTAGATTTTTCAAAGGGACACAAAGCAAACCTACAGGTTGAGATGTCTGTTTCATAGCTTCTGTTCTGTTCTACACAGAATAGCTGTACATAGACTAGTTATAGTGTATCAGATACAAGGCCTAGGTAGCCTGATAATCCTGTCTCCAATTATAGCCAAAAGTGTGTGTTTTGAAAGGAGCCAGAAAAACTGCTGCGTAGATCGTATTTCTCCCTAATCCTCTGCCACTAGCATTCAAAGATTTCTAGCTCAAGAATTTCCTGAATTGGACGTGGTTTCTACTTGTTCCTTAACTCTCTGAGCTTTTTCAGTTTCCTTTTGAACCCAGGTAAACTCAGCACCTGAAACATCATCTGCTAATGAGTTCCTCTATTTGCTCATCCTGTCAGTGCTCACCTTTAATGAGATGCTGTGCACAGTGAATCACAAAAAAGTATATACACGAGGGATACTAACCAACATCACAAAATCATGGACTACAGTGGAAGTTTCAATCCTGTAATTCAAGAAATACATGAAGTCTAAGCAGCAGCACCCTTATAACATAGAATGCCTCTTTGAAGGAATTTATAACTCTTCTTAATTTTGTTCTCAAAGATCACTGATATATTTTCAACCTTTCCAATCTGACAAAAATACTAAGGACTTAAAAGAATTAATAGTTTCTTAGGGACTCAGCAGAATAGCCATCACAGAATTTTAACATTTTGCCATTACTGACCTTCATGTTTTAAGATCAAGGCATTTTGGCTAGTAGGAAATGACCAGGTAAAATGAGAATGTCAAGGCTTAAGGAAAATCTTTATGATATCAGGATATGTTCATATTACAACCTTCCCAAAGCATCCTTCAGAGGCTAATAATATTTTGTGAGAATTATTTCTTAGGAGCTGGGGCAAGAGGAACTAAAATAAAAACATTTCTAAAGCTATAAATATGATCATTGAACATTCCTTGCACAGCAAGAGAACAAACTTCAAAGCCTGCGTTCCAGATGCAATGAAGCTCAGAAAGGTCAGCCATCAGACTAACTTATCATTCCTATGAGTCTTGACATTGATAATTCTACAACGTCAAGACAGCTACTGTTATGAGGTAACTATCTTAGCTATGAATATAAAATTTTGAGATCCTTATTAGGCATCTAACAACCAAAGACAATAAGGCATGTCCTAGCAAGTGTGCAATCTTCCTAACATTACAATTCATTTATTTGGTCAAATCAGTTAATTAGGTTTTCTCCTTCTGTTTATTAAAATGCAGTTTAATCATCTATTAAGATGTAAACTCCAAATAAATACATCCTTAGAAGAAAAGCAAGAAAGAGTAGAAGCCTCCCTAGTCATTTCAGTAGAAATACAGGACTCATAGAATTGTTTTTGTTATGGATTTCAGAGCTGCTTCTATAGCTTGGAAACAAACTAGACCCAGTCTCCTGAGAAACAGACTTCTCCTCTGCTTCTCCATCATACTGTCACTCCTGGTCTTTCACACTGCTGCCTTTGCATTGTTGAAAGACATCCTCTTGGAAGTTCAGAATCAATTTCCATCATATTCACAGCATTTCAGTGGGTTCTAATATAAGGTTACAGCAGCTTTGGCAAAGAAATATTTTGGCCAGAAGTTTTCAACATAGTTTTTTTTTTAATTCATTATTTAAATCCTACTTTTATACAAATACTTTTAGGAGATAACAGACTCTTGTTTAAATATTAGCAATTAGTCCAACACAAAAAATACATTGACTTAATCATTTTAAGATTGTCACTGCAGTCAGCAACATCTGGATAAAAACATATTAATAGAAGGGGCAATAATTAATGTTTCCATTAACAACAAATGTATAATGTGATAAATGCTAATCTAATAATTGTATTCGTGCATACTCAGCAGAGATTCTAATTGCAAAGTAGAGCAGCTATTTATTCAGTAAATTTCTCCAATTACATTCTTATCTAAAATAGCCCTCTGGCTTGTCTGCAATTAATAAGAAGATATTAGGATCTTAATTCTACCTAATTTAAACATCCATTTTATGAACAAGATTATCTCCTCTCTACATCACCTACAAAATTTAAGACAGATGACTAAAATCAGATAGAGTTAATCTCACCTCCAAATAAATTCTAAAAAGCATCACAATTGCAAAAAACAAAACGGGGAAAAAACAAAATTATAAAGATTGGTGGAGAGACTAACAGCAATCTCCAAAATGTATACATGGCTTTCAGCTGACTGGAAAGCATTAAGTAGGTAAACACAAACACACAGAGAACTTTTTGCATACATTTTTAAAACCTATGAAGCATAGACAATTACTATCAAGAAATGGCAATTACTTTTACTCTATTTTGCCTTTTCTTCGAGAAAGGCATTTCTGAATAGAAACACTAAAAACACTGCTAAAGGTATTTTTACCTCTAGTAGATGGTTCATTACAAACCTAATAGTTTTAAAAAGCTCAGCTATATACATCATTTCAGTAAGGTTCAAATAACAACACAAAATCCTTTGAAAGTATTATGAAACCAAACTCGGGCTCTAAACTACTTTTTGTAGCACTCTTCCTGACTTCAGTTAACCCAATTATAAAAATACAGTTTAAAAATGTTCTTGCATCATTTATGCATATTAAAATAAGCTGTAAAGCCGAAGGAATAATACTGCCATACACAATTTTCTTCAATATTATTCTTCTGTTTACTGCACACCTGTTTTATTTCTCTTTATTTCTCTACACTTCTCATTTTATCATTAAAATAAAGAACCTGAACATGCACAAGTACATGGGACCTGACAGAATCCATCCGCGGGTCCTGAAGGAGCTGGCAAATGAAGTTGCTAAGCCACTGTCCATCATATTTGAAAAATCATGGCAGTCAGGTGAAGTTCCCAACGACTGGAAAAAGGGAAATAAAACCCCCATTTTCGAGAAGAGGAAAATGGATGAGCCAGGGAATTACAGAGCAGTCAGTGTCACCTCTGTGCCTGGCAAAATCTTGGAGCAGATTCGCCTGGAAGGCATGCTAAGGCACATGAAAACCAACAAGGTGCTTGGGGACAGCCAGCATGGCTTCACTAAGGGGAAATCCTGCCTGACCAATCTGGTGACCTTCTATGATGGGGCTACGGAACTGATGGACAGGGGGAGAGCAGTTGATGTCATCTACCTGGACTTGTGCAAAGCGTTCGACACTATCCCACAAAACAACCTTGTCTCTAAGTTGGGGAGACATCAATTTGATAGGTGGACCACGCGGTGGATAAAGAACTGGCTGGATGGCCACACGCAAAGAGTAGTGCTCAATGGCTCAATGTCCAGCTGGAGACCAGTAACGAGTGGTGTCCCCCAGGGATCGGTGTTGGGATCAGTCTTGCTCAACATCTTTGCCAGTGACATGGACAGTGGGATTGAGTGTGCCCTCAGCAAGTTTGCCGATGACACCAAGCTGTGTGCTTCGGTTGATATGCTGGAGGGAAGGAATGCCATCCAGAGGGACCCTGACATGCTTGTGAGGTGGGCTGATGTCAACCTGATGAAGTTTAACCATGACAAGTGCAAGGTCCTCCACCTTGGTTGGAGCAATGCCAGGCACAGCTACAGATTGGGCGGGGAGGAGATTCAGAGCAGCCCTGAGGAGAAGGACTTGGGGGTGTTGATAGATGAGAAAATGAACCGCATCCTGGCCTGCATCAAAAGGAGCATGACCAGCAGGTCTAGGAAGGTGATCCTGCTCGTGTACTCTACTCTTGTGAGATCTCACTTGGAGTATTGTGTGCAGTTCTGGTGTCCTCAACATAAAAAGGACAGGGAACTGCTAGAACAAGTCCAGAGGAGGGCCACGAGGATGATCAGGGGACTGGAGCACCTCCTGTATGAAGACAGTCTGAGAAAATTGGGGCTGTTCAGCCTGGAGAAGAGAAGGCTGCGTGGAGACCTCATAGCAGCCTTCCAGTATCTGAAGGGGGCGTGCAAGGATTCTGGGGAGGGACTCTTCATTAGGGACTGTAGTGAGAGGACAAGGGGTAACGGGTTCAAACTTAAACAGGGCAAGTTTACATTGGATATAAGGAGAAAGTTCTTTACTGTTAGGGTGGTGAGGCACTGCAATGGGCTGCCCAAGGAAGTTGTGAATGCTCCATCGCAGGTGGTGCTCAAGCCCAGGTTGGACAGAGTGCTGGGTGACATGGTTTAGTTTGAAGTGTCCCTGCCCATGGCAGAGGGGTCAGAAGTAGATGATTTTAAGGTCCTTTCCAACCCTAACTATTCCATGTTTCTATGATGCTATTACAAAGACAGGAAAAGAAAAATCACCTTGAGTACATTACATGAGCAACAATCAACTGTAACAGAGTACAGATTTATTTTTTTTGTTATTAAGATTTTGTAAAATCACACCATCTATGGATATCCTTTGTGTTCTCAGTACTTGTGGAATTTTTCAACCAGTTTCCACTGATAGAGCTGAGCTATTATGGTCTTGGAAAAAGAAATTACACTCCTTAAGGTTTGGAGGAAGTGAACAATCAAAGACTCTTGATGGCTCTTGTAGGCATCCCCTGAGGTGAAGTGTTCTTGTATGAGCTTATCCCATATTAGACCTTAGCGTCCACTTTGAGCAACCGAAGCACAATGTGATGTTGTATATCACATGAAACTAGAAAACTTAACCAGTAGGAAAAAACAAAAAGATAGTAGACCAAATGCATCCTGGTTTCCTTTTTGGTGCTGTTTTGCAAGTAGTGAATAACAAACTGACAGTCAATAGTTTGAAAATAACACTCCAGGGATATTCAAGAGAAAAAAAAGTTGGAACGTGTTTAGTATCTACACTTTACTGTGTGTAGATGCTGGAGCTTTTACAGAATTGCTCTTTTCACTCAACCCTTGGACACTTTCAACTGAGACAATATAGCTTTAAAATTATAAAAAAGTCTTAGTCACATTACCAGAAGTTTAAAACAAGGTGAAAATATTTCTACTTGGTCATCATTTTTCAGAACATGTGTGACATTGACCTCAGTTTAATCCAAAATATCAAATCAGTTAAGTTTTTTTCATTGTCACAGATAAACAAAACATGGATTTTCACATGGAATGCAGAGCTGCAACAAAACTTACATCCTTACATTATAGTGGCCCACTCTGAGCCTGAAACAGCAGATTCTCTCTCAATATAACAACTCTTTCATGGATATTACCACTTTGGTATTTTCTTGGCATATGTAAACAGCTGTTTATAAAAAGCTATCACAAACATCAGTAAGAAAAATGAAAATCACTGTGCTTGACTAGAAAATTGGGTATTAGTTACACTTCTGATCACAAGATTTGCCAGGGGCTTTATTTAACCACCGTTCAGGCCAGTCAACATTCCACATACATCTGAAGCTTTAAAACATGTTTGTTTATACAGATTATGATACCAGTGGTAACTAGGATGAGTCACCTTGTTTTCACTAAAATAGAACGAGCTGTTAGAATCACTTAAATACAGAATTGAACAACACAGGTATTTCTTTTTTATCTCAAGATTTTCTGGTGATATTAGAAAATTTCTCTGTTACAGAATTGTCACATGTCAATCCACAGTAAATTCAGAATTTGGGGTCTTTTAAGTTAAGGCATTTATTCCATCTCATCATGCCAGTGTGTTACGTTGCAGGTCATTTAGGCAGATGAACTGGAATGTGGAAAAAATTATGGTCTTAAAACCTGTACTGTGGTTAGAAGAGTTTTAAAGAGAGACACCTACATTTTAAAGAAGGGAAGTATGGGGTTTTACATTTTCCCAAGCAGAAGTTTTTTTCTCTAAAAAGCATAATTTTCTGATGAATGATTTACTTTTTTGAAGCCTAAAAAAAAAAAGTATAAATCATCTTGTTCATTTATTTAAATCAAGGAAGGGAGAGTTTACTTAATTGGAGAGATTATTAGTAGAGCTACTGGAGGACAGAAACATGAGTGTATCAAACAATATGAGAACAAATGATATATTACTATCATTCTTTTTTTCCTCCCTTTTTTTCCATTTGAAAATCTTATGTTTCTGATTGTGGGGGAACTTCTCAAAAAAACAAGAGCAGCAGTATGAAAAAAAAGACACATTATATGACTGGGAATACAGCAGAACAGAAAGCATTTTCTCCATGGTTCTAAAGTTTAAAAATAAATATGGTAATAATTATAAAGTTGATATTTCCATTAAAAACAATCAAGTTTCATCCTCGAATTATCATATACCAGACCTACTTTCCAGCAGAGCTTCCAGTTATATATGAACTCCCCACATGTCACAGTCTTATCACAATAAAAGGTGGCAGTCTCATCAGAAAGAAACGTGGTTGGCTCACATAAGCATTTTATTTTGACTCAGGAGATCAGTTTTGAACTAAGTTTCCTGGTTGTCCTCAGTTAACCAGCTTTGATTTCCACATTTTGATTTGCATTGGGGAGCCATCATCTCACAGTTTGCTAACTGAATTCCTTTTTGAGAATCCAAGAATACCTACAATGTATTCTATCCACTAAAAGGCATTTGGCACCCCTGGGCACACCCAGCCTAGATTAATCTGAAGTCAAACGCCTGAACCTGAGTACATATCAAGTCCTAAGACCCATCTCATTCACTCTAGAACTACCCCTATTGCTTCACACCACAAAAAATGACTTTTTTCCAGTCCTTAGGCAATGCCGTCTCTTCAGTAATATCACCACCTCAATTTAGGAGTTATATATAAAAATGAAAAGCTTTAATTGATATGTGCATATGCTTAAGTTAGCAACATTTTAATGGATTACTGCCTGGAATTAAAAACAATTCCAAGTAAGAAAAAGTTCACATCTAGTAGTTTCTTTGAGGTAGCACAGTTAATGAACTGATCTTTCCATTTTAGAAAAAAGGATTAAACAACAAATTCAATCCAAAACTAATGACACACAACAAACTTACCTTGAACAGCTTTATTACTGTCAAAAGCTTCAAATTACCTCATAATTTACCCTAACTAACATTCTAAATTTACAAAAAGATGCTGCAGAACAGGATACAAGACTGCTCGTAAACACGCAGAAAAATCAGTTTCCTTCTCCATACCAGTGGAATTGTATGTTTGCATAGACAGTATCTTTGATACATGGAATATGAAAGGCTGAGAAGAGATAGCAGTAAGAAAAGAAGCATGTAGCAAATATAAATGCTCTCTATCCACACTTTACAAAAACTATTCATTGAAGCTCTCATGCAACATAATTTTCTATTTTCAACTAAAGAAAAAACCCAGCAAGTTCAGAGTTTGACCACTGCTACTGTACAGTATGAAATCCACATTCTTACTACGAGATGCATAATTCTGTTTGCTTGTCTTTACAGGATTGTAGGAGAAGAATCAAACTTCCATATTGTTACTGTACTGGTAAAAGAAAAAAAACCTGTACTACTAAAATTAAATTGTAACTTCATTTAAACAAAATGCTTGTAATTCCATTTCTTTTTTATAAGCAGAAAGTCAAAGCAGTCATTCCTCATAAAGCTCCTGAGATAAAAATACCGTTACACCTTTATATTTTTTAAAGATACTTACTGTTCTAAGAGTTGATCATGTTTTCTTAAAGCATCCTTTTCAGCAATAACTGCTCTTTCTTTTTCAGCAACGGCATTATCTCTCGCTTCTCTCAAATTTCTGAAGGAAACAAAAGTTACTCTGTCAAGAATCTGTCAGGAAAAAGGCTGTTTTGCTGCATGAATTATACTGACTGATCTGAACTTCAATACTACCTTCTTCAATTCTCACAGAATGACACAGGAGTCTATCTAGATGCCTATTCATTATACAGGCTTTACTTCAGATTAGTTTCATATACACCAGCAAAGTTTCCAGTTCTGAAATTCTAAAAACAATGATCAAAACACCTATGAATATGCAGATATATATTAATAAGTTTAGAATATTAAAACTACAAATTACTTAATTTTTATAGGCATCAACTAAATGCCAACAATTTTGATACTTTATACTTCACTAATAAATAGGTGAATGCTTTCCCCCTAGCTGAGATGTTTCACAACTTTAATGACAGAGCAGGAAAAGACTAGCTAGGCATAGAAATCCTACTTCCACATACAACTAACTGGCTAATTAGTTGGACATATATAGATTATTGCATGTCATTGCTGTCTCCTTCTAGTTCCTATCGCTAGCATTGTTTTTGATCTGCACAGAACTGTAAAATAACACAAGCATTTTATTGCAATCAATCTAGACTTTTCCAATTTTTTAACCAAGAATCAGTCAGGACTTTCAAACTATTATTTCACTGACACAAATGAGAATGGTATGATATGAAGAACAATACATACAGTACTTGTGTTAAAAATTATACAGGTATTAATAGCCTGCTAATATGTTGTCCGCATGTAGCACAACATTGTAATAAACTGTACTAAGTGGAAGTACTGCTTAGATAGTGCTTATAAACTGTACCTCCATTATTTAGCGCAACACATAACAGCCAATTTGCAGAGGCTGTTGAGGGCCAGACACCTACCTTATAACCATTTTTGAGGATACTCCCAGTTTGCTCCTGTTACTCGAACACTCACTAGCATTTGGAATACATTAAATGATCTTAAAGCTTTCTTTCAATTTCATTTCGCCTAAGAGGAATCCTGTTCATATGCTACACATGTAAGCAGAATATCACAAATCCAAGCACAAACTGTGAGACAACTAAAAAGACTGCAAGTATCAATGACCAGGGGGTTTCCCTTGTCATTGCAAGCAGCAATGACTAAGATGACAAGCAGCAAAGACTACAGGGGCTTCACTTCAAAACCACCCTCTTCATCTAAACTAAACTGTTAATGTAGATGCAATCAAGCTCTTCCTACTGAAGCTATTTGTTCCCTTCTCTGCCACAGAAATTTTTTGAATTAAAGCAAATTGGAATTACAGTCTCAAGCAAATTTCAAAAAGATAAAAGTTAAAGATATAGAGGTAAACGGAAAATTATTAAGCCATGTAAATGTTATCGAAGGTTGTTTTAGCTACACTAAAGGTACATAATTCTTGGATAAAAGACTATGTTGTAGATGAAGGAAACGTTATCACTGGTATATTTCTGAACTCAAGTAATTAATATGAATAGGAAATAGTTACTTATGAAGAACCAACATCAGAATTATGCAACAGTTAACTAGCTATGAGAGAAAGAATACAAAATTTTCCTTAAAAAATGAATTACTGGGCCAGAGAATTTACTGATGAAATTCAGGGACTGATCTTCATAGCAGATCCTTTAAAACTGACTCATACCAAAATATACAAACATTGTAATTATTTTTGTTGACAGGATTAAGATCAAGCATATTGTGACTCGGAGAGGAGTATAATATTGTATCCTTTAGGGGAAGCAGAAGCACAAGGGCATCTATATTAGCTTTTCAAATAAACCTCTTTAAATAAACTGCCATTTATTGCACTTCACACCCCTAAACTATTTCAAAGTGCACAAATTGGATTCCAGTCAGCCTGAACAAGTCAGAAAGTGTGCTCAGGGACAGCATCTAACATGCTCAAAACTACTAAATTGTGTTTGATGTGTACAAAAAGACTGCAGCTAATCCAAAGTCAAACCTCATGCAGGCATTCATGTGCCCTTTGAATTCACTCAAGCTTGCTAATGCAAACTTAGCCAATGCTTACTACAACCAAGCAAGTGAAACTGATCCCAAATAAATAAAGAACTAAAGCATCACCTTATTATAGATTTGTCATCCCCCTCCCATCTTAGCTTCTTGAACTGAATCATCCAAGTGTAAAATAAGTGCCAGTAAATTCAAGGGAAACATCAAGCTCATCAGGCTTGGCAAAGCGGTAAAGGAACAAGAGCAACTAAGATTAGATTAGCTTAGCTTTACTACCATTCTACGCTTTGGGCGTGAAAAGGAAACCAGCATTTTAGCTTTATTTTCCATCAAAATCAGCGTCTGATCATATACACATTCATGGCAGACTGATTTGCTCACAATTTGGGGTTGCATTTGTCTTGCCACTAAGGGGCACCTCAGATTGGGAAGCACTGTCTCATGGTGGACTTTTAAAGTATTTTGTAGAAAGAGCATATGCTAAAAATTCTTTTTTCCAAAATATGAAATCAAATCTAAGGAACTTACATTTCAGAAGTAATTATTTCAAAATGAGGAACAAAACTTCCGTACACTGGTTCCAGACACAAATGAACTATCTTTCAGTAATTTTTCTCAATGATATATAGACCCTTGTCAAATCTCCATGAACAGTGAAGGTTTAAATTCGTACTTTGAAATTCAAAATAGATTTGCATACAGGAAGTGGTGTGGATGTATGTGTATGTGTACAATATATATATTTTAATCACACTTGCAAAACTACACAATGATGTAATTCTTTTAATTAGAACCTTCCAGTTGACTGGAAGACAGACAGAAGGAGTCATGTTCTTTTTTCACTCTTCCGAGCAGTAACAAAACTACCTATTAGAGGAACAGATGCTGATGCCACAAATATCTTTTTACTACAGTCATTTCCTTCTTCACATAAGACACTTTGAGGACATCTGCAATGAAGTTATAATGAATTATTAAACGCTCCTTCCATTTTAAAGGGATAAAAGGGGCAAAAAGCAAGCTCAAAAAGAAATGCAATACTAAAAGTCCAAATCCTTAGATCCTTAAAGGCTTATGTATGTGCCTAACTCTGCATGTAATTCCATGGAATTCAACAAGATGACACACATACAAAATTCAATATGCAGGTCTCTGCAGGATTAGGATCTTATTCAAAAGAGATTTTATAATAATTTATAGGAAATCAATGCTTTCTTGAATCATAATGCTGTAAATCTCAGATAGATTTGTTTTATAAAGACAAAACTTATTGGTTTCCCTTATTTTTTCTGCTTTACTTTCTGCATCAGCACCTTCTCCTCTGGTTTCCTGGCTCACTTTCAAGATTGCCCACACAGCGTGACAGGTAAACCAAAATATTTTGTTTATTAACTAAAACTGTACATCTGAACAAACTTCAAACCACTCTTGTTTATCTAGAACATGAACTTTAATAATCATAGAAACACAGAATGGTTTGTGTTGAAGGTGATCTAATCCACCCCCCTTACAATAAGCAGGGATATCTTCAATTAGACCAGGCTGCCCAGAACCCCATCTGGCCTCACCTTGAATGTCTCCAGGGATGGTGCAACCTCCACCTCTCTGGGTAACCTGTGCCAGGATTTCGCCATCCTCATTGTAAAACATTTCTTCCTCACATCCAGCCTGAATCTCGCCTCTTTTAGTTTAAAACCATCACCCCTTGTCCTGTCACACCAGACCCTGCTAAAAAGTGTCTCCCATCTTTCTTATAGGCCCATTTTAAGAACTAAAAGGCTGCAATAGGATCTCCCTAGAACCTTCCCTTCTCCAGGCTGAACAACCCCAGCTCTCTCAGGATTTCCTCACAGGAGAGGTGCTCCATCCCTCCGATCACACTTTTCATTGACAATATTGAATATCCATAACTTAATAATAAATATAACACAATACATTTACAAGTGTACAAATGTAATTTCATTTTAGTTCTTACAAGATTCTCATCAGTTTTATAACTGAACTTAAATTCTCATCTTTTGTTTACCTCTCAATGAGCCAGTCAACTAGAATTATACCTAAGCAAGTAACAGTACTTGGTGATTTCTGCCCTGATTAGGTTGTTGCCTGCATGCTTCTTACCTGTTTTCACGTTCATACATCTCTTTTGAAGCACTTCTTAGTTGCTCAATTTCTTGATTTGTTTTCAACCTTATCTGTTCCAACTCTTCATGCAGTCTCTTTTCATATTCTGTTTTATAGTGGTCTCTGTAAATAACCAAATACCCAACATGGAAATTGAAAATTAACTGCAAATACCAGAATACCAAAGCTTCAGATAACAGCAGTACAAGTAGAGCAAAGCACTTCTTGATTTTACATTTTATTTTCATTTTACTAATTTTCCTCCCAAACTGCTTGAAATAAATATTAGTCTATGTTGTTATGCAAACCGAGCAGAAATCCAACAGGAATAAATAATATTTAATTGGGAATAAGTAAAAGCTTTCTGCATACTGTTTAAATTTGTTATAAGTAATTTGACATAGATTAATCATGCAACGTTACGGTTAAGATTATTCCAGCAATTCTTTGTCAGCCTCTACATGAGTGTTTACATTAACTAACCACTTAAACCCCCCAAATTAATTCCTTGCTTTCTGAAGTTTTCTACCATCGTCATCACTGGGCAAGCATTAATTAACTTGCTAACTAACAATACTGCCATGATACTCTAGGACTTTGTTGTGTACTATCTGCACCTCATTTAGTGAAAATACATCACAAGAAACATTGAAGATTACATACTGTGGAGATTTGTGAAGTCAAAAAAACCCTCAGATTTGGAAATTTATCCTTCAATGTGACATTAAAGCTTAAGTATGTATTTCAATTAATTTATAAGCAGCAGGTATCAGAAGATTCCAGAATAAAAGAACTTCCTTTCAGAGTAATACTGACATCTTTCTGTAACTTTGGAAGCCCATGGCAGTTTGTAGGGAACTCCTTAATGAGTTTCTTCTACAAAACTACAAGAAGCCCAAGCTTGAATTCTAAGTACTCAACAGCTAGGGAATGCTAAAATTTTATAGTTAATGCCCATAGATAATCAATCAGCAATCGGTAGAAATTACAGGCTTGGAAATAAAAGCATTTTTATGAAGAAATGTGCATTTACAACTGTAAAAAGTTTTAGATTTTTTCTGATTTCCAGCTGTGTGATAGCCAGCAAGTCTTTTATAAATCAGTACTTGAGCTGGCCAAAAACTACTGCAAGTTAACTAAAAGGCCCAAAATATTCAAATGTCAGAAGGCTTGCTGTCTAGGTTTTCCTGTTTTCTTTGTATTGGGACACTGAATTTCAGTTGACCCTTTATATTTATCTCCTTCCTCAATTGTGCTACACTACAATAAAATATTTCATTGATATCTCTGATGCAATTAAGAAGTTTATAATAAAAAAAACCAACAAAAACTCCCAAAAAATGCTGTACCAGAATGTAAGGTCCCCATTAGAAACTGTTCCTTTTATTTATGTATTATTTATATGGCTCGACATGTAGGGAAAAAGAAAAAAGACTGTGGAAGATCACAACCATTGAATACAATTCTTACGCACAGAATCAATGAGCATTACCATTTTCTTCATTTTCTTACACAATTTGCTATTGTCATGACTACTAGCCAAAAAAAAAAAAGAGTATTCTGTCATTGCAGAAATTCCCCCTTCCCTCCCACGGAAAGGCTGACAAGAGTCAGGAAGGTTTAGTGAAAACATTCGAAGAATCTGGAAAAGTCTTAAACACCCGCAGAGATGTCACCAGGAGACAGTTCAAAAGGACACTTATCTTTATGATGACTAAAATAAACAAATGGTATAGTAAAGAGCATATTCTGAGTATAGAGCTTAACTGCCCTGTCAGTGCCTTTTAATAAACACCAACTGAGCTGCCGCTGGAGCAAAGCCCCATCATTTGCAATTTTTATTCCTGACCTGCTGTTACAGTCTTTTGCTTGAGCAGTAATTAAATATGTTTTTGCCCTATCAAGTTGTTTCTTCTTCAAGCTGCAGGCTTTAATGAGCTTCTTTCGAGGCGTACTATACATAAGGCTTTATACTGTGAACAAACTAAATATGATCCGAGCACCTCAACGCAACTATGGATTGTGTTTTAAGATTAAACATACAAAGGGAAATCTTTGTAGGTCTGTGCTTACACATAGATTCCCAAGAAGAGTAGCTATGAGCTGCTGCCATTCATCTTGCTACAATCTCAAACTATCCTAAGTGTGTCTCTTTTAAATTTTGACAGGATAATCCCCCAAGTCCTAAATTCCTGAATTCTGTAATTTCTAACTACAGTACCCCAATGCCAGCATTCTCATAGAGACCAGAAGGTGAATTGTTCTTTATACCTAAAAACACATACTTGGGTTTGTTTTCATAATCTTTATTCCTGAAATACATCGTTGAAAAGCAATCCAGACATGAAGTAAATATTAAAAAAGCCTCAAATTCTTCAAACAGCAGCAAATAGAAGCTTATTACCCAAACTGATGTCACTTCCATGTAGCGCTGAGGACTGTAGAATGTCCATCAGTTGTTACAGTTTTCTCCTGCTCTACTTTTCTACCTCTTTAATTTGCCTAACAAATAAATAGGATTCTGTAGAGCTCTCTATAAGAAACCTATTTCTGTATTTATTTCACCTGAGAGATGATGGTTTAAATTGCTGAATGTACAGGAATCCCCACTATGGGATGTAGCCTCAGAAGACGCGCACGAACTGCTTACATGTGTGTGGGAATATGTAAAGAAGGGACAGCTTCTGCAATATTGCAGATCACATGCAGGATTTAGAGCACTTGACAAAAGGATACTATTACCTCCATTTTACAGAAGAAAACTTACATTAAAATTTTTGCATTTTTCATCAGATCTTTACATTATGAAATGACTTATTCAAGGTTAGTCAGCATCAGAATCTCAAATAAAACTTAGGCTGCCCAAGCTGCAGAGAAGTCCTACAAATACTGCTCAGTGCCCTCCACTGTCTTCTCTGCTATGCTATACTGTCCTTGCAAAAGACAATAATGGTCACTAGAGGACAGCAGACAAACCTACATTATTCATTACAGTTAATATCTGTCCTATGAAAATTAGCATCAGGAAGACAGTCACCAATACCAATGACATCAAGAGAGAAATCTGGTAGTAGTACAAAATCCCAATGGCAGTATTGAGATCTCTAAAGGCAAAGTACAAGTCACAGAATTTCTCTTTAGCTGGCATCGAAATGCAGAGGTCAAGAGACCTCTGATGTTCCAGAGGACAGAGAAGGAGGCTTGCACAGTATCCCAAACTGTGATAGAGGCAACCTACATGTCTCTTTCTAGTTTACTCAAATGGAGACAGCTTTGAAAAAGTGCCTCTAGATCATTATTACGGGATAAGGATTTCACAGTGGTTTTCCAGAAACAGAAATTTAGCTACAAGAGTCACTGCTTGCAAGCACATTTCTAGAGGAATATGGTTAAGACCTACATGATTTTTTTAGACCCCATTTAAAAGCAAGTCTTAAAAATTTATTTAAACTGCAGAAGTTCCAGGTGAACACAGCTCTGAGACATACATATTTAAAACAAATAAAAAAAGATTAAGTGACTGCGCTGAAAGGAAAAATAGTATTAAAAGCACTTCTGATACAGGCTGGAACTCCATAGCTGATAATTTCAGTAGAGTGTGCTTCTATTCCTATTTAGATAACAATTTGTCTTTTAGTTGTATTACTGGAAAGTCATATTAGCACACCTCAGTTATACAAGAACACAAGATTTATAAATGGTGTCTGTAGTTCCATCTTAAGGATTCAAAGAGAAGGAAGCAGCTGAAGAGAAGCTGAACCTAAGGCTATTAATTCAATCCACAGGTGTTTTTTTTAAGGACACTACCAACCAAAAAAGAGGTTTAGGTTCATTAATGGAGTACATACAGGCAAATATTTGATGTTATTTTCGGATATATATTGAAATATTTTTGGCATCTAGATGTAGGGAAAGAACATGAACTGGATAACCCTGAATTTCTAATAAGAAAAATCTAAATGTGGTTTGAAACTGGACCATGCTCTTAGTCATATGATTTAGTTTCCAGTCGTACTGTGAGAAGCAGAAAGTGGGACTCGATGCTCCCTTAGGAGTCCCTTCTAACTTGAGATATGAAATTTTGTAGTATAGCATTACAAAGGTAGCAAGATATGTAGTTGAATAGCATAAAGCTTCCTGTTCAACATCCCATACGCATATATCTATACCAATTCAAATAGCATAAGGATTTGACACTATTTACCAGCGTGGCCAACACACAATGATCAACCTATTTCTCAATACTAGATTTATTCAAACTGTATTCAAACTTGAGATATGAAAGACTGATAGCTCTACCAGATGATATAAAACATGCTATGTCCTATTTTAAACGTCTGTGAAAATTAAAAGTATTTCATTCCGCAATAATCTTGACTTTCAAATACTGTTTTTAATAAAGGTCACTTGGGGCTTAAATTTCTATATATACCTAAGAGAACAGTTGCCATAAACTTTCAAAGCTGGCATCTTCACTATTTTCAATGCTGACATCTTCACTATTATGGTCTTATATGAAAGGTTTAAAAAAGTTTCCTGATACACATAAAGACCCAACAAAAGTGTTCTGTTTCTAGTTTCACAAATATGGACTAGCTTTCTGTAAGTTAAATTATATTTAGTTAAACAGAATTTGTGCAAGAAACAAGGGAAAACAGTTAAATAACTTGGCTAGTAATTGAAGTGAACACCCAGTAACTTACCTGGATGCAACATATTTTTCATACATTTCTTCCCTAGCTTTTTTGGCATCCTCTAGCTGAATTTGAAGTCTTTCAAGGCGATCTTCCTCATGCGCACAGCGAACACTAAGCTCCATGTTCTGGCGGTTAAGATAATCCTTATCTTTTTGCAACAAATTGAGGGATTGTTGTACGGTTGCCAGCTATAAAAGGCATTAAAAAGTACCCTTTAACATGAACTTCAAGATAAGTATTTCACCTATGCACACATATTTGTGATTTCATTTTAACTCTCTTCTGTGAAATTAACTGAACCAGAAGACTCTATTTACACTTAAGTTTAATATAAGTTGGTAAAGCTTTATGCTGAAAAAGGACTTCAATAAAATTACAATTTTGCGAGTTTTTATCATTTATTTCTGGTAGTTGGCATCTGAAAAAGAGGCAAAGTGTCCCTTAATTTACCTCAGTATCTAAGTAGTACTTAAGTACTGAATAGTGACAGTACTGAATATTACTACTATTCAGTAGCCTTGTTTTGACTTTCGTTTAGCGTGGTGTTGCTACAGAAGGCTGAACTGATGCCAAAGCAGAAACATTAATATCTTGTGAGTCTCTAACAGCCTTCCCAATCAACAGATCAGTCACCCTCACTATTCCAAGAAGACAGTGGGGTGGGAGACAGTAGTCCCGATCTATTTGAGATGAACATTGTCAGAGAACAGCCACAAAGCATAATGGCACTGGTGCAGAGCGGCATGACTCCTTACTCATGATAGCAATACACAGTTTTATCACCTTAAATATTTTTTGCCATTTAAGCTCCTGAGGATATCACATGTCAAGTTCAAAGAATGGTAACACGTTATATGTACATCCACAGTGAACACAGACATCTTGGATTACTATATGAACAAAGAAATCTAGAAGTTATTACCCTTCTAACTCATCCTCCCCTGAAATAAATACTGTGTAAACACAATTGTATACTCTTCCAATCCAGAACTTGTGATACTGTATGAGCATACACAAAAACCATCACAGACTTTCCACAGCATTCAAGTAATCACACAGTTTGAAGGGGTATTTTAAGTCTAAATTAGTGCTACTTTTATTCCCTCTCAGATCAATTTAGCATAAAGTTAATGAAAAAAAAACACAACATAATTGCTGTTACACTGCAGTATTTGATGCATAAATACAAGCTTGATGTACACGACAATACTGTTTTAGCCATTGTTATATGCTGACAACAAACCTGTATTTTGATGCCCCCTTACAATGTTAGACCACTGATGAATAAGCAGCCTAACAAAGCCTTCAGACCAATATCAAAGACAAGAATAAAAGAAGTATTTTCTAATAGAAACTGTTTCTTCCCTAGTGTTTCAGAGAATCTCTGCGGCTAGCTGTAAAATTAGCCAGAGGACTTCTATCTTTGAAGTGGTAGTTACAGCCACTAATTTATCTGTAATAATGCTATATTGAGACATTAAGGAACACAATCTTCCCTGAACTCTCTCAGGTGTAACTGGTCTCATCTGTTCAGTTGCCGAAGTGTTAACACACAAAGATCCTTCATTTGATGACTGCATGGACTAATACAGAGTCAAGAACAACCTTCTCATGCAGTACCTCTTTCAAATCACCTTAAAACATAAATTCACAAGTTAATTCGAAACAGCTAATCAATTATTTTGCTATTGTTTTGTTTTCTGAAAAGATCTCCATACAGAAACACAGCTTAAAAATAGTATTTTAATTTTTGCATCAAAGTTGCACTGAGCTACAAACTATCAAAGATAATACCAAGCTGAAAAAGTTTGTTTCTCCAGACTCAGTAAAAGCCTCTTCTCCCTCCCAAAAAGCTGTTGCAAAGTTACATTGACATCAGATGAAGGAAAAAATACCTTAATTATTTGTTAGTTTTGGATGATTTTATCCTAACTTGCTCACTTCAGGTTAGTAATTAATCCTGGAGGTTCACTGCAGCAGTCCTCCCAAAGAACAGTTTAGATGCAGAAATAGTGAAAATGTATACTTATTAATGGAAACTTGTACTGGTATAAACCATCAAAAGTCCCATAGATCAAGGCAAAGGACTTGGAAACATTCTCTACATGTATTACTCTTTGAGTCCCTTGATCCAAAAGTTATCATACATGCCCAGTAAGGGAGCCATCACTGAAGACATTTCGTGTACTTGGATGAATGTATTACTGAACAGAGAAGCAGCAAGGGACATTTCTCTTGTCCTGACACACCTCTCACCCTTGGAGCAGCAGAAACACATTCCCCTGCGCAAGACTAGTGCTACCAGAATGGCAGTGACTGAGATCCATCACCCTCGTGGACAGCCCTGCCCAAAAGAGAAGCAGCACTGGAATTCCCCTTGCCAAAACGCAGTATCACAGAAAGATGTTCAGGAGAGCAACTCTCTATTTATTACACAGAACTAACCTCTGTAAAGGCAAACTGAAAGAAACTTTGTACAACTGAACCATTACTTTACTAGAGTCACAAAGAAAAACTAAGTACTCTATTGATGTCTAGAAAAAAAATCATATACAACAAAATATAAGCCGTACAGTAGCTCTGCCCTGCTGTCACTACCGGCTGGAAAGAGCTAAAGCTAATTAGTTCTTTGCTTTTTGAGGGATAGAACATACTCACAAGCATTCAGCTTTCACTGGTAAATTTTGCCCTTGGGCCTCCCAGGTTCCTGAACTTATTGCCAGAGTTTGGAAGACTGAAGCAAAGGAAGGCTAAGCTAGTGACCTAGAAAAATGGCATGCACATAATGCCTAAGGAAAAATGAAAAGCATTTGACCAATGTTCAGAGAGATAGCGAACGCTATTGTGAGCTTGGTCAGCTGTTTGAAAGATCATAGCAAGTGAGCAGGGCTCCTGATGACCAGAATTCACCTTCAAGAAGGAAGACCCAGGGAACTGTGGGTTTGTGAATCCAACCTCAGTCCCTGCAAAGGTTAGACTGCAGGAGGAAACAAATCCTCCTGCAAACAATATCCATGCATATGGAGGATAAGGTGACTGAAAATAACTAGCATGGATTTACCAAGGCCAAAATGTGCCTAGCAAAACTGACAAGTAAGTTGGCTCTATGGATGGGGGCACAGCTGTTCACGTCAGATACACAGATTTTTGCATGGCTTTCAGCCATCTCCCATAACACCTCTATGGGAAAATGGGCAAAATATGGACTGGATAGGTAAATATCAGTTGAACAAACTAAACATGAGCCAGAAGTGTGCCTGACAGCAAAGATGGCCAACTGCCTATTAGGCTATATTAGTGACAATGAAGCAAACAGTCTCAAGAAAATTATTATTATCCTGTGTCCAGTACTTGTGAAACTGTACTTGATGTGCCATGTCCCATTCTGAATTTCTCCTAAAGACATACATCAACATACTGAAGCAAGACCAGATGACCAGATGTCATCTCTGCCAAGATGGTCATGAACAGCAGCACATGATGTACATGGGTTTGAGAGAAGTGTTTTTTTTTCAGCCTTCAGAAATGAAATCTGTGTGTCGAAAAATCTTGATATCTTCACCTATCCAATTAGAATGCATAGAAAGAGCCAGACACTTGGAAGTGCATACTGACAGGACAAGAGGCAACAGAAAAACCCTGCAACAACACTGATTAGATTTTACAAAAACATTTTCACAAAGAGGGTGGATAAACACTGTAACATATTGTCCTGAAAGGCTGTGGAATCTCCATCCTTGGAGATTCAAAACCTGACTAAGCCCTAAGTAACCTGACCTAAGCTGGCTCTGCACTACATGGGAGGGTTGGACCAGCTGGTCTCTTTAGAACCATTCTAATCTAAATTATTCCATGATCCTACAAGTGATCCTGACAGACTTAATCAGACAAGGAATCAAATTCCTGAGGTGAAGAAATAGACAATCACTTAAATAAAAACTTTACCTCTTTTGATAAGTCATTTCTTTCTTTAGCTTGTGCTTTGTGTGACACCTCTAATATTTCATATTTTCTTCTGAGTTCAGACAATTCATGTTCAAATGTATCACGTTCACTGTTAAAATAAAGTGAAACTATTAGATGAGTAAAGTGCAACAAAGAAGATTCCTGTGCATTTGTAATCCCTCAGCCTTTCAGCTCGTGATTCTGACTTCTTCCAATCAGTCACTCACAAGGCAATAAGCGATAATCCTGCCTTTGCTGGTGATTAACACCTCCAACAGTACCTTATTATATAAAGAATTTTCTTCATTTCTAAGTATTAAAAAAAATAATCCTAATTTATAACACAATCATGAATTCCCATCATAAATTGTTTCATTCTCCTCTGATTATTATTCTTTAGTGTAACTTTGGCATATACATTTCTCCTCTTAGCAATGCACTGTAAGTATCCTTGTCTATCCTTTCAGTTTAATGCTATTTCCCACAACATTCCCTTGAATCTTTTTCAGCCATCAAAGTCTGATAAAAAAGTAAAGGCACTTCTTTCCTACCTTCCTAATCAAACAGAAAGCAATGTATACTTGTTCTTAGTTGCTAGTCTCCCTTGTATACAGTCTCTCGATACTAGAGGAGGTTGTACTTCTCTTTTCATGTTTAAAATACACGACACAGCTGCAAAAATTATGTTGGTTTCCTGAATAAGAGTGTTTTCCATATGCACAAAGAAGCAGCTCTGTCTCCACTCTATCTGACCCTGTCAGAACAGTGAAATGAATGAGCCAGTGTGAGCTTGCATTTTGGAAAAAATCTAACCAGTTTTTTATTAAGCATAGCATAGTTTTAAAACTGAGATAACTTGTAGCACACCAGAACTAGAAGATTTGACATGGCACTTTTAAAGACTGAAACAAGCCTGGAAGTGATTAACTCCTGCAACACTCCCAAATATCCTCATGCAGTCATGCCAAGAGTGCTCTCCCCTTCCCTTCGCCTGTGCCTACACAGATGAATACAACTTACTCTCAAATACAGTTTTGGCACATTCATTCATACCTTTTTTCAACTCAAGACTATTTTGAATGTACACTCTTAAACACTGGGGCCATTCACACAAACATTATTACAATCCATTTATTAAGATGCAGTTGCACATGGCAGGCAAACCATAGCATCAATCCATCTTATTTGCAAAAAGCTTCCAGGTAGATTCCAAGGTTGTTTCAGTACGTATAACTGTGAACAGTTATCCAGAATAAAGACTCTCCTTCAAATGATTCAGTGGTAAAGTCATTTGTGTCAGTAAGTATGCCTGAGCTCCTTCACTGAGAACAAATAAGGAGTAGACAGGGTGTTTTCTATTCATAATCTCAATTTTTGAATCCACTCCCCAACAAATGTGCCAAAGGCCAGATTTCATGTACTGGCAAGCACACTAAATAAGCCATTTGGGAGCTGGACTGTGAAGTATAAATCTATGTGTGTATTTATAGAAAGTCCATTTTCACTATTTTACAGTTGTTGTTTACAAGATGCACATTCAAAGCATAGGCTAGAACTGTAAAAATCTGTATTTAAAACATGAAGAGACACTGGAACTTTCTGCAGTTAAACCAACTCACTAAAGTAACCCTAAGACAGAGGGTTACTTTACAGTAACAGACTCTAACAGAGGTCTTGTAACAGTTCTTTCAAATTCATGGTTACAAGGCTATCTTAAGTTATAAATATTAATTCTCAAGGTCCTGCACTCTTAATTCACTGTGTAGTCACCACACAGTAAAGCACAGGGCCTTTTGTTAGATCATTGCTTTTACTCTAAGAAAAAAGGAGTACTTGTTCTAAGCTGCCTGGCATCAACAGCTCACATTTCTTTGGTTGCAATGTGACTGATAGACTCTTTTGAAAACACAGTAAATCCCTAAATATAAACTTTCAGGGAGATAATTTGGTGCATCAGATTTCAACAGGTTGTTCATCTTATGACTGTAATATACTGCAGGAGATAACTGAACCAGCAGTGGATTAAGGCAAGGAAAAATATCTCTGGTGTACATAAGCCAAAAAATCAAATTAAAAACTCTAGCCAATCAAGGTTGAAGTTTTTCTATTAACATTTGTGAATAAGTAGAACACTTGAATTATAGATACCTACCACTTCACTTTATCATAGTTCTCTTGTCTGTAATCACCTTGTTGAATCATTTGCTTTGTATCAGCCAGTTCCAGTGTCAAACGCTGGCATCTAACCTCAAGCTCTGAGCGACTCCTCCTCTCGTCTTCATAGCTCTAGAAGATAAAACATTTTGAAATAATCAAAGCTACACTGATATTTACTTAAAGCAATCACCAACTAAGTTTTGTGAAGACCTGCTATGAACATTCCATCAGTAGTATTTGTATTTGGAAATCTAGCAGGTATGACAAAGTAACCAGCCATATTGATACTCAACTTACTTTTTATCTTATTCTAAGTAGGTGGTTAACGTACCTATTTTTTCTAACACATCTGTCCACAGGCACAACTTCCAAGACCAGTAACTCTCATATATACAGCTGGTGGCCTGCAAACCTATAGTAGGTGCACAAAAGTCACACTCACTTTACAATATTTTCAACAATTTTCCACCTGAAGACATATGCTGGTCAATTCAGGAATCTTGCCAACTTCTCCCATGAAAAATTTCAGCCAGTTACTCCCAAATTGTATCTGGTAATTTATGTTTGCTGAAACATATTAGAACCATAGAATAGTTAGGGTTGGAAAGGAGCTTAAGATCATCTAGTTCCAAACCCGCTGCCACAGGCAGGGACACTTCACACTAAACCATGTCACTCAAGACTCCGTCCAACATAGTCTTGAATACTGACAGGGATGGAGCAGTCACAACTTTCTTGGGTAATCTGTTCCAGTGCCTCACTACCCTCACAGTAAAGAACTTCTTTGTTCTATCTATCCTAAACTTCCCCTGTTTTAAGTTTGAACCCGTTACCCCTTGTCCTTTCACTACAGTCCCTAAGGAAGAATCCCTCCCCAGCATCCTTATAGGCACCCTTCAGATACTGGAAGGATTATATGAGGTCTCCACACAGCCTTCTCTTCTCCAGGCTGAACAGCCCCAACTTTCTCAGCCTGCCTCCATATTGGAGGTGCTTGAGCCCCCTTAGCATCCTCGTGGCCCTCCTCTGGACTTGCTCCAACAAAACATCATCCAAAGCTTTGGTGGAAGAAGTAAAAAAGGAAAAAGAAGAAGGTGTTTTTTGCTTATTTAATGGTCTATCAGTCTTAATTTCCATTTTCCATTCTTTGTCCTCCTCATATACTTTGAGAGACTACTATGTAAACTAGAAAAAAGGACCAAAGCAAGAGAACACACAGAAAGCAGAAGTCTTTTAAAACACTGGTTATTCCTTTTGAAGATAACTAATTTCCTAATTATCATATTCCTCTCTCCCACCCACCACAGGAATAGCAGACCTCTGTACCTTAATATCCGACCTAGACTCCATTTCTCAGATTTTTCCACAAAGTACAAATTTACCTTACTTGCTTGTCCTAAATGATGTACTACTTAGCAATTTCTTCAGAAAACCAACAAAAAATACTACTCAGCCACCCCTGCTAGGGAAAACAGATGGACAGCACAAAGAATTGCCTGTTAAAACCTTGAGAATACCTTCTGGACATCTAGATTTTTTTTCCATCTTCTGTTTCTCTGAATACTGCTGAGTTTTGGTTTTTTTTCTGCTATGGTTGATATATGGCAAGCTCGATAATGGATTCTTGATAAACAATAACGCCATCTGGTTTTATCAAATGGACATCACAGTATTATTCACTGAAGGTGAACACTGCTTTAAGATTTAATTACTGAACTAACCATTTAGCCATTGCAAATTAAATTTATTTTGCAAAGAGGGACATTGTATGAGTGCATAACTTTTCAACATAAACTGAAAGCTATGCTTTATACATTATAAGAGAGTACAGCAATTGTGTCTAGCTAGTTTTTAATAGACAAGAAAAGTTTAGGAAAGCAGCATTTACTAAATGGAAGACTCCTACCTACAGCTTCGTAGGAGGAATGAGCACAAAGATAATACTCTAGGATAGGGATGGAAAGACACAAAGAACACTGACCAAATTCACAGACACCATAAATTGAATGTCTGACAGAATGCCTTCTTGACAAAACACACCAAAATTCCCAGAACACACTATAGAAAAGCTCCCTGAGCTACTAAATATACTGCAAGTATCCTGTTGATAAATAAGAATTTTTTGGTTTATATTTCACAAATCACATTAGATGACAACACTGAGAAAGTTTTCATGAGGATTTTGGATGATATATCATTAAGAATATGTCATCTAAAGACACAACTGTTAATTATCCTAACATACTGGTACATATGGCTTATTTTTATGTTTACCCTAGTGGATATACATTACACAAACCAACACTACAGAAAAGTTTCTTCTTAAACCAATTACCACACCATCATTTATAAAAATAGCATTATCATAATGGTAAAGCCTCGATCTGGTGTTTTTAAAAGTGCTGTCTACAAGTTAGCTAGAGTTTCAAATACGTAACACAAGTGCAAGTGTGCAGAGCAAACATGACTAATCTTGCAACAGGAAATGGGGGTAAGGGCACTTAACTTTCATGTGCAAATTGAAATATTAAGTTTGGATACAATTACTCTGTAGATATTATGCAGCATTCTGCTGCTAATATCATGCTGGAATTCATAAACCCTTCACAGAGAAAGCTATTGAAGCTCCTACAGTATTACCCATTTAACAACTAGAAGACAACAACCAAAAGTATAAAATTAAATTGGTTAACCTCTGGACAAATTTGTCATTAACAGCTCTAAAGCACCAATTTACAGAACAGTGAATTATCTACAAAACTGTATCTACAGAACTAATTCTTTTTAACACCTAAGATCTAAACTTTATTTTATTTATTTTATTTTATTTAACACATATTAGAATCATAGAATAGTTAGGGTCAGACCTTAAGATCATCAGGTTCCAACCCCCCTGCCACAGGCAGGGTCACCTCATGCTAAACCATGTTACCCAAGGCTGTGTCCAACCTGATCTTGAACACCGACAAGGATGGAGCATTTACAACTTCCTTGGGCAACCCATTCCAGTGCCTCACCACCCTTACAGTAAAGAACTTCTTCCTCATATTCAATCTAAACTTCCCCTGTTTAAGTTTGAACCCGTTACCCCTTGTCCTATCACTACAGTCTCTAATGAAGAGTCCCTCCGCAGCATCCTTACAGACCCCCTTCAGATACTGTAAGGCTGCTGTGTCATGCTAGTGTCATGTAACAATATGATAACTCCAGGGAAGGGAAGGGAGGTTAAATTCTACTTTTGAAGTGACACTAAGACATAACTAAACAGTTTGATGCTTAAAAAGATAATTAAAGAAAGGGGGGGTTGTTTTGGTTGGTTTGGTTTTTGAAGATTAACAGTAATTCTTAAAGAAATACTAGCTTTTCTACACAGGTCATTGTTTTCCAACTACCCAGTCTCTTAGGTATCAAAGTTGTATTTTAATCACAGGAAGAAATACACAAGACAAGCTAATGAACAGGTTAACACACAAAATCCCCCATACAGTAAGCATATCTCCAGGTAGCAGATACACAAGCTTCTGGACTTCTTTAGCAATACATCTTAAAGACATACAATCAAGGTGCCTGTGCTTATGAAGAATAAGCCTTGCTCTGCATGTAGTGAAGTTAATTAAGTTTATAACAATGTCCATATGCCCTGAACTGATTTTAAGATCTCTACAAAGGAACAGCATCATCTTTCAATTTATCTTCAAGAGATAGCTTGGAAGTCATGATGAACACCTTTGTCCTGCTGAAGCAAAAAGGGGGCATTTAAAAGGATCAAGACACAGATCACTTTCAAGGACATGAATAAGGTCCTAAAAATAACACCAATAAATAAAAATAACTTAAGTAAGCCCACAAGTGTGAAGAAAAAATTGTGATGATCCTACGAGCAATGTATAACTTTTCTTCAGCTTCTTATCAATTTTTGTTACTGCAGAGTAGCAAATCAGATGACACAGTTAAAACAAACAAATCTGACATGTGTGAGATGGGTAGGCAAACATTACCTAAAGAGCTGTCCAAAAGACCCAGTATTAAACAGTACAGGTGGCTTCTGCAGAATACATGAAGCAGTCCCTACCAAGAAGTGATTCCATTTGCTTTACAAACACTGTCAACAGATGAACGCTTTGAGCAAGAAGATTCTGAACTTGCACCATTTAAAAATTCTGATCTGCACCATTTAAAAACCAAACTGGTAGAGAAACTAAAGATCTAATGACAGACCTCAGTTTCATGTTATCCTCCATCTGGAATGAATAGCAGCTTACAGCAAGTCACTTGAATAAACACTTCTCTAAATTTCAAGTACAAAAATTGGGTGACATACTTTTTGAACAAAGTCAGTGATACATAATATATGGTAGCAATTAGCTGATCCTTCAAAAAGACTTTTGGGATAAGAAGATAAACAACAGAAATGCAGGGAAAAGATTAATCAGCCAATCAAGCAGAAGTAGCATGACTTCTTCACACTGTTTTCAGATAAGCTAGTGGAAGAAAGTGATTCTGCTTTCAAAAAGCTTACTTGAAAGAACTTCATCTTTGAAAGATTACTTACACAAGCCAGCACTTTCTGTTTGTATCCTATGGTACCTATAGGCCCTAGGCAAATGTAAAGCTACTATAACTATTGTAACGTGAAAAACAATTCCCTCAAGTTATTTGGATGAGGCGCTGCTACATAGTAAAGATCACATTTTTCTTCAATCCATTTACACATTACTTATTCAAAAAATATTGGTCAATACATTATTTATTTGAATTACAACTGCTCAAATATCAGGAAGAAGTTACACATAACTGGATGAATAAGACATCTCTTCCAGCATGTTGATATGAAATTGGTAATCTGTCAAGGACTCTAGATAGGGCACTCCCTGCCACTAAATATTATAAACAAAATGTTGAGCTACTTCCAAAATAAGGAAGCTCTGCAAGAAAGGAAAGAAAAGCTTTGGCATAAGTGCAAAAGAAAGTGAGATATAAGAAGTACATAAAAAGCTCTTTCTCTCTCTGGATCTGAGCTGTCCAGAATCTGCAAAGAAATATTTTCAGGTGACCTTTGAGATCATTGCATTAGACACTGGAATTAAGCCATTTGGTATTTCTGAATAACAACTAGCAGTCTATATGAGCCATATGAATATGTCAAAAGAGACAGAAAGATACTGGACAGAAAAGGAGCTTTCGTAGCTATGCACATTTTCTTGAGACTTCGAAATGTTAAACTGCTGCCCCAAGATAACAATTATTGGTAGCATATTCTTCTTTGCAGTTTTCTCCTGGACAAGGTAAGTATTAACAATAATGAAGACAGGAAGGCATATAGAATCATAGAATCATAGAATAGTTAGGGTTGGAAAGGACCTTAAGATCATCTAGTTCCAACCCCCCTGCCATGGGCAGGGACACCTCCCACTAAACCATGCCATCCAAGGGCTGAGCTCTTAGGCAGGATTAAGAAAAGACGGCAATATCTAAACAATGAGAGATTACAGCCCACAAATTCTAATTTTTCTGTAACATACCTGTACATTCAGGAAAAAAATTAAACCTCTCTATAACATGGGACATCACAACCGTAAAAAAACATTTAAGAGGGTTAGTTCACAGTGCTACACCAATTCACTCCTACTGGAGATCTCAAGTTTAAGTAAGACTAGTAGTTTTCATTTCATTTCACAAGAGTTTCTTTTTCTCATGCCAGTAGTACTTCCTAACAGGACTGAGAACAGGTGAATGTATTTAAGCATATATGAAAGCAATCAGTTAATAATCTACAGGTTTTGGTACAGACATTGAACAAAAATAAGAGGGTAAATACCTGATACCTGCCTTTAAATCATAAAGGTGTGGGAGTATACTGAGTAACAGTGTGTATGTATGAAACATCCGCCTCTACAGTACACTGCCTATTAATAATGACAACTGCATTAATACTGCACTTTTAGCGTATTTAGCAGCTAAGAACTCCACCCTATTATACATGCACTAAATGCACTCATAGAGCTCATGAGATCGGGAATGCTCTGAAATCACTCTATTTCCCCTCATCATTTAGCATAAAGGTCTTGCTGCACTTGAACTTTTGACTAAGCTGAAGCATGGTACCAAGCTGCATTATACTGAGATGACAGTAGATTCCCTTTTTAACCAAGTAAATCTATGCCTAACACTGAATCTAGCCAAACATTTATTTCGTTCATGATTCAGTCAGAAAAGCTGTGTATGGCACTGAAGTGGCCACATAAGAATGCAAAAACACCTGCAGTGGTATTGTCTTTAGCATTAGAGACTGGGGGATTTTCTTACCTTAGCCACTTGAGTTACTGCATTAGCACCTATGGCAGCATTTGCAGTATCTTACAGTTTACTTCTTGAAATGGCAGAAATAAAGTTCAAATAATAAGATTCATAAAGCTGGTTTCAAAGACCCTGGTATCCCACCTTAGACTGAGGCCTTATCTATCCTTCCTAGAGAGAGATGTGAAGACCAAGTAAGCAAAGCACTCCCTGAAAGAACTGGTGTCAGGAGGCTGGGGAAGGGTTCTGGAGTGCAGTGTTTAATTACAGATGTGCAAACTTCAGAAGAGATCTTATGGAACATAGTCCTTCTGGAGTAGCAATGGTAGTCTCAATTTTACAACATTCAGATACATCTAGTGGTGACTGATCCTTTGAGTCAGACTGACTCAATAGCTTAGTTCATTCTTTGAAGACCATAGAAATATTTTTCCTCCAGCTGGGAAACATTATCACAGAGAAAATTGTTAGGTATGACTAGCTAAACCTGACAGCTACTAATCCTGATTCAGAGACCAGGTCTTGGAAAGAATCCTTGTCTTATATGCATACAGCTTTGTCTTTACGCTAACCATAGCTTTTAGATAACTGTCATACTATAAATTTGATCGCAAGTCCTAAAGACAACTTTACAGAAGGGAAAAAAAGAAACTAAAGAAAGGAAGCCTTGCTAAAACTGTATCAAGATCAAATTCCAGGAAAACATTGCCAAGAAACTCACAGCTAGAGAAGAAAGCAATACTTAATCTTCTAGGCCTACAAAGAAAAGCAGAATTTCCTTCGTAGACATTCTCCTAGTCTTGAGAGAAACACACAAGCAGTAAATTACGTCTGTTTGACGGAAGGTTCTAACCACTTTGGAAGCAAACAACTCTGAAAATAGTACACTGATGTTCAGCATGGGAACACACACATCAGAAGCTGGTTTTGTTTCTGGGAAGCTCCTGGTAATGCAACACTACAGCTGGACTTCTCTCTGTCTGTACCACTGAAGGTGGTGGTGCCAACATTATTTATACTTCAAGTACTGAGCGCTGTAAAAGAACCAAGACAAGTCTATTGGAAGGTGTCCCTGTCCATTGGCAGTGGGGGTGGGAGGGGGGTGGGGGTGTGTGGAACCAGCTGATCATTAATATCCCTTCCAACAAAAATCATTCTATGATCTGGTAACAGATCAGTCAGCACTGCAATACAGGAACATGGCTTTTACCAGTTCCACTGCCTCCTCCCCAGCCTGTTGCTGCTGCACCTAGAATAAGAGGAACCACACTGCTAAACTGCAGATAGAAACACTGCGTACAGAGCACCACTAACTCTGTGGTAGTACTAAAGAACCACTTAGACTGACCACTTTAAAAACTGAAAGTGGTGACAGAGATCTTTTCACACTAGCTGTGTTTATCAGATTATGTTCCAGTGCTAGAAATCAGTCTTCACTGTTCTCTGCTACCAGTTGTCAGAAACGGCTCCCCACCCTACTGGGTCTGGGTCACAGATTCAGCAGGCTTTGATTAAAAGCTAACTCACAGCAGCAACAGACAATCAACAGGAGAACTTTGTTACCAAGTTGTAAAGTTTTAGTGATCTTACTCCTGGGATACTAAGAATTAAATGAGTGCTGACAGAGGCCGATACACACTTGGGACCTTCTGCCGCTTCTGAACAAATGAAATATATTTTCATATACCTAAAAATAAAGACTTGAAAGATGTCTTTCATGTCCTGAAGTCAGCAGTTTTGTTTACTACAAATGAATTAATGAATGGCCTACAGATGAGAACATAAGGATTTGTCAAGTCTTAGAAACTTGGTTTCTACAAGGCTACAATGACAATTCAATTTTTAGAGAACCAAGCTTTCTAGCTCATACAGATGGATACTTATAAACTCAGTTGGCTGAGAAGCCACAGTGACAGGCAACTGCACCTGCTTTCGTGCCAGGTAAGGTCTGTTGCGCCAAGAATGGGTTTTTCTTGGTGGGTGTTCCCTTCACCCCCCAAAACAAAACAAACAAGCAAAAAAAAAAAAAAGGCAGAGTGTAGCAAAAAAAGATTTGGTGGGTTCAAAGACCTTATTTTATTAGTACTCAGACATACTGGCTCATCTTAATAGCGTCCAGACAACAGACCTGTGCTGATTTTGCTTTCTCACAAAACACTATATGAAGGCTCATGAGCAAAGAAAACAAAATAATGTGTCTTGTTTTGGAGTATGGACATAAGAACAGTGAAATTAGAGCTCATTTCGTTTGATCAAATTAAAGGACTACAGCCATCCTGTCATAAAATAACAGCTGATACCAGGCAATGGTTTTCTTATTTGATGATTTCACATTTAAAGTTTCCTAGAACTGGCTTAACATATTAGACAAGTTTGAGTTTTCCTTTAAACTTTTTCAGTTCTTTGTTGGCTGTATAGACTTCCCTTAGTCTATACCCAATTGTCTTGTATTTCTCATTAGTTTATTTCTAGGTGAATATCCACACATATGAAACTTACTCAAATCTAGTCTGTCAGCTACGAACAACCAGAAAAGCCCCAAGCAACTAGTAGTTCATAGGAAGATTTGGGCTAAGCATTTATTTTAGTTCCTTTCTATATTCCACAAAGAAGAAAAAAACATGTTGAAACTCATTAGGGAGAGCATCAATCATCTGCAATAGTTGGGAAAAAAAATAATAAAAAAAATGGCTATTGTAGGAAGTGGTTTATCTCCACAGAGGGAAGTAAAAAAGAGAGAAAAAAAATAATAGATTGTCTTAACTTCAGTGATGACTGCATCTCAAATATTTGTATCAGTAGTTTCCTAATGAAGTTTTAAACCCAGAAGAGACACGTTGTTAATAAATAATGTAGAGAATACAGAATCACAGAATCACAGAATAGTAAGGGCTGGAAAGGACCTCAAGATCATCGAGTTCCAACCCCCCCGCCATGGGCAGGGACACCTCCCACTAAACCATGCCATCCAAGGCTATGTCCAACCCCACCTTGAACGCCTCCAGGGATGAAGCATTCACAACTTCCCTGGGCAACCCATTCCAGGGCCCCACCACCCTCACAGTAAAGAATTTCTTCCTCAGATCCAATCTAAACCTCCCCTGTTTAAGTTTAAACCCATTACCCCTTGTCCTCTCACCACAGTCCCTAATGAAGAGTCCCTCCCCAGAATCCCTATAGGCCCCCTTCAGGTATTGGAAGGCTGCTATGAGGTCTCCACGCAGCCTTCTCTTCTCCAGGCTAAACAGCCCCAATTTTCTCAGCCTATCTTCATACGAGAGGTGCTCCAGTCCCCTGATCATCCTCGTGGCCCTCCTCTGCACTTGTTCTAACACTTCCATGTCCTTTTTATGTTGAGGACACCAGAACTGCACGCAATACTCCAAGTGAGGTCTCACGAGAGCAGAGTAGAGGGGCAGGATCACCTCCCTCAACCTGCTGGTCACACTCCTTTTGATGCAGCCCAGGATACGGTTGGCCTTCTGGGCTGCAAGCGCACACTGCCGGCTCATGTTCATTTTTTCATCAACCCACACCCCCAAGTCCTTCTCCACAGGGCTGCTCTGAATCTCCTCCCCGCCCAACCTGTAGCTGTGCCTGGCATTGCTCCGACCCAGGTGGAGGACTTTGCATTTAGCATGGTTGAACTTCATCAGGTTGGCATCAGCCCACCTCACAAGCGTGTCAAGGTCCCTCTGGATGGCATTCCTTCCCTCCAATGTATCAACCGAACCACACAGCTTGGTGTCATCGGCAAACTTGCTGAGGGCGCACTCAATCCCACTGTCCATGTCACCCACAAAGATGTTGAACAAGACCGGTCCCAACACCGATCCCTGGGGGACACCACTCGTTACTGGTCTCCAGCTGGACACTGAGCCACTAAGCACTACTCTACAAAAATATTACAACTGTTGGAGAAAAGGAATATTGGATGGGAGATCAGAGAAAGGACACAAAGAGTGTAAGTTCTTTAAAAACAGGAAAGAACCTTCAGCAACTGTGTTTCGCGTATCTGGTAATAAAGAATGACTGGAAGACCACAAAAGCAGTAAAAGAATAGTACAATAGCTTTAGTAAGACTCTGAATGAAACTGTGCTTTATTTCCTACTGATAAATTCCTTGCAATAAAGCCTGACCTTATTTAAGGAACTCAAAAAGTTACCCTGAGAGTACACCTTGAAACCACTTCTTCATAAACTGCAAGAGATGCATACGTACATTAATTTTAGTGTACTAAGTACATTAGAGATTCTGAAGTACCCTCACATATTGGTGATGCTCCTTATTAACTGAAACAGCCTGAGGTACCTTGTTACACTGACACTCATCAAGTCGCTAGGTCAAATCTGAACTTGCCAGAAGCAAAACAGAGACTTTTAAGTCTCTCTGACATAAAATACCTCATCTCAGGTCACATATACATCACCTCTGCATAATGGATGGGGTGTAGACTTGGTTTGGGGGGAGTATATATATGGAAAAACTGTAGTAAGTAAACTTATCCGAAACCTAAGAATCCTAAGGAGCAATTTTTATTAACAACTGTACGCCCCTTTTTTTTTTTTTATTTTTGACATTTCAACCGCTGGATCTCTTCCCCGATTGATTTTGTTTGGTTTTGGCTTGGATTTTTCCATTCAAACGAGGTATTCCTTCTCACTAATTGTCTCTCATTTTAAGCATGATTATGGAAATGGTATAAGCATTCAAAGAACCACCTCAGTTCAACACAGGCAACATTCTAGTGCTTTCGCAGCAGCATCAGAAGCCCAGTAAGCTTCAAACTTGGAAAACTAAAATCAGCAGGAAAGGTGGATACTGCCACCATGTGGTATAAAATGAACAAAGTCATACGTTTCTATATCAAAGAAAGGTCAATGCACCAAGAAAACTGTTTCTAGCAGAACTTTAATTACTGTTATCTACTATCCTGTTAAGCTGCTATATCAAAAATTAACACAGATGTCAGTCAAATCTCAGAAGGCTGAAATCCTCCTGTAGAATTTTAGTCAATCAAAGCACATTAAATGTACAATGAAGCAACAAAATGAATGCTCAGGTAGATCAGTTAATTTAATTTCAGTTATGGCTAGAGATGATTACAAAATAATGCTGGAGCACATAAATGCCCAAATCTTACTGACTACTTTTAATTCAATCAAAAAGAGGAATGAAAATTATACAAATTTCACAAAGATGATCCTGTATAATTAGTAAGTCTTTACAGCTGATTATTCCATAAGTTAATTCTGAAGAGAAAAAAAAAAAAAAAAGTGGTAACTAAAGAATAAGGTCAGAAGCAGTAAACTGAGAGTGGCATTCAAGTTGCTGCTGGCCGCGGCTTGGATAAATATGCACTGTGTACCTGAAGGTGTCTTATCACCACTCCAGATTTATGCAGAACTAAGGCAAAATAAAAATCTTCCTAGCTGTATGCATACTAAGAATATTATAAATACTCATAAATACCTTAAAAATTACATTCTTCATATACTGTTTCAACTCCTTTGCTCTTTGAAAATAAAAATAAATATATTTAGATAATTTGTTTCACTACTTCTGGCATTTATATCTTACCTGAAATTAGCTTTTTCTTTAGTATAGAAATAAATGGGAAATTCAAATATAAAAGTTGAAAAGCAGAAGAGAAGATGTAACTCCAAAGAACTCTTTAAAAATGCATTTTCAGATAATCTAAAACTAAAGGTGAAGCAAATTACTAAAACATCACAATCTCAAAAACTATACACTGAACCATCTCTACCCACTGCTGGGTGGATCTCCTGTCTCAGCTTCTTTGACTTGAACCTTGCCCTCAGAAAGCACAACATAGCTGGTAAGAGTCTATCCCTAACATTCTCATGAGCAAATTTTGCAGAGTAGCTGTAATGCACAATTAGCTGTTATGCAAGGACATCTGTAGTATGCTTCTCCTTTCCCTCTCACCTCAGCCCTCCTACCCCCACTAATTTTTATACAGAAAAAAAAAAAAAAATCTTCTATATCTTATACATCAATAATGACTTGGAAACTGAGGTTTTCACAATATACATATATTTACACAGTTTCTTAATTGAAATAATTACGATGCACAGACCTCTGTCAGACACTTCAGTTGCGATTTGTATCCACTTAGTTCTTCTGTTAGGCTCTCTTTTTTCATCTGTAGATCACTTAACTCTTTTCGTAAGGAATGGGCTACTTCATACAATCGGATCTAGAAGAACAAGATATATATTCAAAATTGAGACTAGCAAAACTGCAATCACACAGCCACAGTTAAAAAAAAAAAAATACACAAACAAACAAAAAGCCCCACAAAGCCAACAAAACAGACCCCAGCTTAACATTTTACGGCAATAATTCACCAAATGATTTCTAGTGCAAACAAGGAACCTGGTTGGAGCTAGGGAAATGTTAAAGCAAAGACAGTCTTTTTCTTTAAGACACTGACAGAAGCAGCAAAGAAATAACCAGTTTGTGTTTGGCATTGAATAAAAAAGGAGGAATAAAGGTAAAGATATACATGTCTGTTCAACTAAGGCAGATCTCAAACTGCTGGATTAAAAAGCAGAGCTGCTAATGGACCACACGTTCCCTCCCTCTTACTTGCACCAATCCTAGGGCCTATTTGATTAACACTGTAAAAAGAAAAAAATAAAAGAAAAAAAAAACAAATGTAAGCCTATTTAACAATAAACCAACTTAACTTGCTAACTTCCCCCAAGCCAATATAATTTTTTATGGGGTGTGTAGAAATGGAGAGAGATTGGTTTTGTTTTCTGCCAGTTCAGTGTGCTGAATTCGCATCAAAATGCAAGAGCAAGCACAGGAAGCAGAACAGCCCATGACCAATAAAAGCCATGACATCCCACACGCACATACACACACTTTCAGCAGTGACAGACTACTGTATGGGTTCAGCTGCATCATGCAACTACGTCGCTGAAAGACTCTGCCCTGATAAATTAACACTGAAAAAAAAAAAATAATCATCAGTGTAAAAGGATGGAAAAAAAATAATAAAAAAATTCCTGTAACAGATACTCCTCTCTCGTTCCCCACTCCACTCACAGGCATAGTCTCAGATAAGTAAGTCCCAGATCCATAAAACTCTTCCAGACCATTTGTATTGAACAAGAAAAAATACTAGAAAAACACAGTACTAAACCATAAAGCCAGCAGTAAAAAACCCCAAACCAAAAAGACAAAAGAGACAAAGAAGAAAGAGCTTTTTTTGATATACACCCACACACAGGTACACAGATGTTATTACTCCTAGATTTACCTGATACATTCTAATGTTTGTTTTGGGGGATGAAAAGAAAAGAACAGATAATTAAGCACTATTTTCATGCAAAAGCTTCTCCATATCCCCCTATCATGACTGCGTTGTTTGATATATGATTAAAGAAGAAATACAAGCAAGAAAGCACAGATAAAAATTCAAGAGCAAGCTGTATTACACTTCCATGCAGAATACAAGTCTGTTTTGCTACCTGTAAACAACTGAAGACAAAGAAAAGTTCCAGGTATATTTCACATAATTGACAGCATACCACAGAACCACAGAAGCCATGGAAACTTGTGATGTAAAGATAGGTGTAGTTTCCTTTAGACAACAAAGCAAATGTGTTACATGACTGGAAGACTAACAGTAAGGCAGAAAAAGTGAAATTTTCTTAAAAGTGGTAGGTTTTTTTGTTTTTTCTTTTTTTTTTTTTTTTTTTTTTTTTTTCTCCAAATACTGTGCTTGTTGAAAGTTGCAGTTGCTTGAATTTGTTGTACTCAACAAGAGACCTCCACTTTTCATCCTCACCTTTCGATGCAAAACAAACATAAGCTAAAGTATGACACATGCTATAAATTTGAAGTAACTTTTTATTGAAAAAATGACAGCTTTCCCAAAATACAGCTGTTATTTTTAAGATGGTAACAACGGATTCTCAGTTTGTTATGTCTAAGTTTACACACCAAATGAAGAAAATTAAGGACATTTTAAAACTACAGTTCATTTAAAAAAGAAATGACATATGATAACTTTTTTGTTCATGTTCTGAAAATTCCAAATGACAAGTCAAACCATCAGATGCTACAGCAGCTAAAACTAGAAAACAGAAATTTTCTATTCCAAGAAGTGAGCTAACTGTATACTATTGCTTTATTTTACTGCTTCATTACTACTTTTTCTTGCATTATGCCAATATTCAAGTTTTTTCATGTCCATCTGTGAAATCCCATTGCTTCTAATTGGTTTGCATGCAAACAAACAGCAAAGATAGTTTAGTGCCGTCTTTCTAATTTCTAAACTACATCAGGCTTCAGCTACTTCAAAGCAGTAGTTTTTCTGTCTCTATAGCTTCCACTGACTAGTTTTTGTCTATGTGGACTCTTTAAGAACTTGTCTGATTACGTCTGAAATCAAGCAACTGATTTTTAATCAAATCCTCTTCCCTCCCCCAAAAATATTTTTTTTTCTTTAAAAATAAACTTGACTGTCACTAATTGGTAACTAGTTAAAACATTGTGGGTTTTTTAAACTACACATACCTTTTCCCTTATGTTCTTGTCTTTTTATTGCGATTTCCTTAGAAAACCTAACTTATGCCATCATGCCACATACTTCCCAAACTGCAACAATCTTAAAACAGATTATCCAGTAACAAACTAGGATGTCATGGGATATAGGTATCGAGATAGGTGTATCCATCTGCACAGCGTTCCTGAGAAAAGAACAATCTATGGCAATAAGAAAGTGCAAATGAGTGCAGAGATGAGGGGAAGGTTGTAGCAGAAGTCAACTTGTTTAACTCGCTTGATGGCAAATAAACATTCATGTAACTCAGCAGTTGAATCACACACATTACCTCTTGTTAATATAGCAGCAACAAAGATTATTCTAATGGGATTTCAGAAATAACTGCGTATCTTAAAAAATACAAATTTATATTCATGTGCTGTAGGGAAAAGATCGCCACTTTCTAAGCAATTTTTACAAAAACCTCTTAGCATGTGCCCACCATTTTTTAAGGAAAACTAGACTTAAGCTAAAAATGGGTGGGTGCAGAGGATGAGGAAGTTGGCTCCTGTTAAATGAAGTCATGTGAAAGGAGTCTGAAGATAGGCTGTGAAAGTTGGGGCTGCTCAGCCTGGAGACCTCATAGCAGCCTTCCAATATCTCAAGGGGGCCCACAGGGATGCTGGGGAGGGACTCTTCATTAGGGATTGTAGTGAGAGGACAAGGGGTAATGGGTTCAAACTTAAACAGGGGAAGTTTACATTGGATATGAGGAAGAAATTCTTTACTGTAAGGGTGGTGAGGCACTGGAATGGGTTTGCCCAGGGAAGTTGTGAATGCTCCATTGCTGGCGGTGTTCAATGCCGGGTTGGACACAGCCTTGGGTGGCATGGTTTAGTGCGAGGTGTCCCTGCCCATGGCAGGGGGGTTGGAACTAGATGACCTTAAGGCCCTTTCCAACCCTAACTATTCTATGATTCTATTAGTTTCATCAGTTAACTGCCTTCTTAAACAAAGGGCAAATGAGCTGTAGTTAGTAAAAAGAGGCCACTGAAAGACATAGCGATTGAAATTGGATCAAACAGAATTCACAGATGCCATTTTTAAACAACTTGGTGAAAAATTTTTAGGAGTATACCAAGGCTCACTTTACTGAACAAATTGAGTGATTCAGCTGCCAAGCACCAGTTCAATGACCTGAAGTGCTTTAAAATTTTTAATATACTGTTTCTAAAAAATTCATACTTATAAACAGTAAAAAAAAATATAAATTTTTACATACAAGTTTAAAAAAAGTGTGATTTTTAAGAGAAAGATGCTTCAAACATAATTTATCTTTCATAATCATTATTGGAACTAGATTATCTCTAAGGTCTCTTCCAATCCAAATCATTCCATGATTAACTTAAAACAGGGGAAGTTTAGGTTAGACATAAGGAAGAAGTTCTTTACTGTGAGGGTGGCAAGCCACTGGAATGGGTTGCCCAAGGAGTTTGCAAATGCTCTATCCTTGCCAGTGTTCAAGGCCAGGTTGGACAGAGCCCTGGGTGACACAGTTTAGTGAGAGGCATCCCTGCCCATGGCAGAGGGGCTGGAACTTGATGATCTTAAGGTCCTTTCCAACCCTAACTATTCTATTATTCTACGATTAACATTAAACATTGCCTAGTTTTTGCTCTATCGTGTCACTATTGCACCCCTTTGTGGGAGAACAGTGAAAAACATCTCATTTGTTTTAATTCTATCTCCTGTTTGTCTATGTTGCAATATCTCTAAATACAAAGTCTGTATTTAAGCACTTCCTGCTGTTTTTCCAGTACACCAGGTTTCAAATAAAGTATAAGAATTGTATATACATTTGCTTCTATCCTGGAGAACTGTAAAGCAGCATTTTATAATGGATAAACAGAAAAAAGTCTAGAAATTTCTTGCTCAACTCTTCTTTAAGCAAAACTCTCTTACCAAGGAGAATTTTATTCTCATATCAGTACACTATACTGTTAGTCTGCCCATAGATCTGGAGACGGAGATTTTACCTGCCTGAGAAATGCACAATTCCTCCTTAGGTGAGTAAAGCAGAAAACAGCATCAGAAAAATTACTTTTTCCCTTCAACATCCTTTTACTAGCTTCCTGAAGCCAGATGGATGAATACACAGGATATACAAAACTGTTCTGTAGCTTCTCAGCATGTTTCAGCTGAACAACTCAAAGTAACGATAAACAATCACCAAGCTTAACCGATACTCTCACGTTCACACTGATCCTGTTGCCAAAATAAATTGGGAGAAGCAGAAAACAGCATCTTATTATAGCAAGACGCTGTTTATGTCTTCGCTACAATGTCTACTCAAGCAAAAAAAATAAATTACTTTGACCAAAAAAGGACATCTTCAGTCCTTTCCAAAGAAAGTGACATATACATAAAGGAAAGGGCTTCATTGAACTCGTAAGTAGGGGAGTTTGTGTCACAGACAAAAGTAGAATTTACTGGTTGAATGAAAGAGGAAAAGAAAGGTAGATTAGAGGTAGAAGGTGGCTGTTACCTCTCCTGCTTCACATCCTTTGTAGAGTCCCCTTCTATTCACAAATACCGTCCAAGCACTTTGTGCTGTGACACCTTCACTTAAAGCAGCTGGCAAGGTTACTAACTCCTGGTATTTCTCCTGCCCAGCTACACATTCTTTTGTACTGACTGCCAATCAACTCCAAAGGCCTGGAACTTCCTGCATACCAATTTCAAGCAAGCCGACACAGATTTCAGTTTGTGTTAAAAATTTGCTTTTTCAACCATGGTGTTGCAAGAATCAACAAAACCCCTCAAATACTTCTGCAGAGGGCAGGGTACAGTAGGCAGCTAGGTGGTAATGACCTAAGAGGCTCCAGCTAGGTGATCTTGTTATTCGTACAGAGCCTTAAAATTTTCCCAGTACTTTCAAAAGTCCAAGTTTTAGCACTTCTGAGAAGATGTTTCCAAGAACATCCTTTAGATAAGAACGGCAAGTTGTGCTTCTCTGTACATATTTTAGAGCACAGCATACCATTACTTTTCTCCTGCAAGAGAACACATTCATGCAGCATTTATACCTCAACAAATCCACTAAGCTTTTTAAATTGTATTATTTACAGCTTCTTTAATAACTAGCTCTATAAATAAGTAAAATGCTAATACTTTGGTGGATTAAGGTTTATATGTCCAAATCCTCTTCATTTCCAGAAGTGAGCTGGGATGGTCTAGACATGTTCCACATTCTGTGAAGGCACTGTCTTTTTACTGCAAGCAGAAATCCCCCTGCCCCTCTACCTACCCATAAGCCATAATTAACAAACTTCTTAAATCAAGTAGTCGTTAAGGTACACTTTATCTCCTGCATTTAGTCAGACAGGAAATGGAGAGATGGAAAGCATGAGGGAAAGGTAAGAGATCTTGCAACAGTCACCTTGACTTGCGGCTCTGGCAAGCCAAGTTTCAAATTCCTGTTTTCAGCCTGCTGTATTTTAGATCATCAGTGTGTATCCACCATTTAATTGTAACACTCCATCTGCTTAACCTGCTTAAAATACATCAGCAGTTCTAATCCCTTCAAGACATCAGAGTTAGGAATTAAAAGGTTCCTCGCTTTACTGGAATCCTGTTGTAACATACAGATCCAAAAGCACATCTGCCTCTGAAGTTCCCTCATTTCTGGCTGGGGAGGAGTAAGAATTTAGGAGTATAGACTGGCTTCTACTATATGCAAATACCTTGAATTCTAAACAAAAGCAATTTATAGCTTGTGGTGGGTTGACCCTGAGCACCCATATTGGCTGCTCACTGGCTGCCTCCAGTGGGAGCAGGACAGAGGAGTGTGAAGAACAAAAGCAAGGAAACTCACGTGTTGAGTTTTCCCAACAGTTTAATTACTGAAGGAAAGAGAGAGAATCATAGAATACTGGTTGGAAGGGACCTCAAGGATCATCTGGCCCAAAGCTTGGCAACACATAACTTAAGACTAGATATCTGAGCACCCTGTCCAGCTGAATTACAAGTGTCCAACACTGCGGAGTCCACCACTTCCATGGGGAGAGTATTCCAGTGGCCATGCAAATACAATCACTCACCACCTCTTGCAAGCAGACCAATGCCCAGCCAGTCTCTGAGCAATAACCACCTTGGAAGCCGCCCCCTACCTCATCTTTCTTCCTCTACTTCCAGTTTATATCGCTGAGCATGACACTAGATGGCATGGAATATTCCTTTGGCTGATTTAGGCCAGCTGGCCAGCTGTGTCCCCTCTCAATCTCATGAATACCCCTTGCTTGCTGGGGACAGCAGGAGAAGAGTAAGCCTTGATGCTGTGCAAGCACTGTCCAGCAATAGCTGTAACGTTGGTGTGTTGCCAATGCTGTTTTAGCCAAGCACAAGCAAAGCACAAGAAGATTCAGGCTGCTATGAAGAAAGTTAACTCCATCCTAGGCAAACTCAGGATACTGCTATATTTTAAACCAATTCAAAACTCAATACTCACAGAAACATATTCAGGGATAGAAAGCTGGTCTTCAGGAAGTAACTTTAACTGCTTATAGCAATCATCTGTCAACTCCAAGTCTCGCAAGCTACAACGGATATCTCCAGCTCTCTCCCTTAACTGACGATTTGCTTCCTCCAGTTGCTTCTGTCTCAATAAAACAGTTTCCATTTCTTGTTTCATTAGAGCCTGACGTTTTCTTTAAGATTGATTTGAAAACAGAAGACATTAAGTAGCAAGTAACACAAGCGACAAACCTTCACAATACCCTGGCAAGGCAGTGAGTTATGCTCATTGTAGTGAGGAAAATTTACAGAGATTAGGTAATTAGCACAAAAGAGTACACCACCATGATTACATAATCATATTGTATATAAAAAGCCAGAAACTTTGCAGACATTGACAGTACAAGGCTGAATCTGAAAAGTGTCAATCTCCACATGTGCTGACTTTAATTGGTAAATTAAGACTAACTTATAAATTCAAAACATTAAAAGCATGAAAAAGCTGACTGTATTTCCACACAAAACCCAAGGAACTAGTAAATCACCAAACAAAGCAACAGTAAGTTAAATTTGTGTCTTACCAAGATTCAGCACATACATGCTTAAGGCCTATTCCACACACAACCCTTCATTTTCTACCCAGTGTAACATACAAGATTGGGGTCCATTTAAAAAAAAAACAAAAAAACAAACCACACACCACAAAGACCACTATGCTCAAACAAGCAGCCTTACTGCCAGCCTTAAAATACTATCATTACTATTATCACCAGAGATATGGTATTATGCAACAAGAGAAACTGTGCATCACTTCAAGATGTTTCAAAGTGTTCATTTTATTTAAATCAAATGTAACTGACCTACTGTTTTCCAGAGGTTTTAGCCATGACTCTTGAAAATATATTCAAATTAAATCATTCTTTAAAATGTGCCAATTCCTACATTATTTAAAAAGTAATATTAAAAATACTAGCTAGTACTATAAGGGAATGTCTGCCCCACTGGTTTCAAAAAGAGAAGAGAAAGTCCCAGAATGCAGTCACACGAGGACGCACTCCGCGCATAGTGTGCGATACTGTTAAACAGAGACGGAAAGTGAAGTAAAAGACAGGAAAACTAATGAAAAGTCTGGGGAAAGTAAAGTAGTTAAACTTTTTATGCTTATTAATAGCAATTTGCACCAAAGTACTTGTTTTACTGAACACTTCTCAAATAACTCAGATATGGCCAACATAAAAATATTCCACTCTGGTGCAAATCAGCATTCAGAATGACAGGAATTTTTCTGACAGTCAGGTGCTCTGTGTTAAAAAGATTTTGTTGTAACTAATCCCGAGTCTGGCTTCATATCCCTAAATCTGTTCTAGGCTTACTACAGAATATGACTTTGAATTAGTTACATCCTGTAAGCTGTAACATGAGACTTAGAAGTAATGCTCTTCCTTCACAGGTGTTAGAACATTTAATTGACAAATTAATTTGGAGAAGCCTGCTTGCCAGTCGGTTTTCAGCTATAGGTTAACCCAAAATGTTTCAGAAAAGCAAGATAAAAAGTTTCTACATCATCAACAGAAAGCATTTCTGACCAATAAGCAATCCTAACGGGGAGTGCTAAACGTTATCCCCTTACCTTTCCCAAGCCACCAAGGCTGCAGTTATTCAAAATTCTGCTTAATTTGATGCAAAATTTGCCACCTCTACCTACTCTTTTTACTCTACTAGTTTTAAGAAAGTTCTTACTCCCAGTCCCTATTCAGTTTTGAATCCAGGTAACAATAAAATTTCAGCAAGGGAAAGCTGAATTTAAATGTATGTATATGCAAATGAAACACGCAAATTCCATTTTTAGAATGCAAAAGAAATCTTATTCCTGCTATTCATAATCATCAGTTTCCACTAATTGTCTATAAACTAATTAAAATTAAAATTAATATATTATTAAAGATTAAGTTCCTAGTTTTACTCCCATTGTACCTGGCATCTTCTTGCTGTAATGCCAGCTCACTATCCAGTCGTAAAGACAACAGCTGCTTTTGATGGACTGCATCATTAAGTTTCTCTTCTAGCTCTTCAATCTAAATAGAAAGAATATTAGTATAAAACAAAGACCAGAACTTACTTTGATAATTAAAAAAAAACAATAACTGTACAAAAAGGGGGAGAGCCAATGCCCTAGGAAATGCAATGATTGTCTAACAAGACCTCCAAACACGCCAAATAATAAATTTCATAAACAAGATACAGATTTTGCCCTAATGAACTGAAACTGAAAAAGGCTTAGCTCTAAACATTATTGTTTTCAGCCAAATGGCTACTTGTTCAACTAATTTCAAACCAAGCTTACATACAAAGCAGCAAGCCTGTGAAAGCCACAATTAGTAAACAGTAGGTTGTAAATGTGGACTGCACACAGATGTGGCAAAGCTTTAACAACCTTTCTTAGTTCCATGCATCTTAGTGGCAACTGTACACAATAAAATCCCCTCCTGTTAGCATGTTGGCATATTCTAGCCACGCCCTGATTAACAGATCATTGAATAGTATTCAGATTGCTTTTTCTACTATTCCAAAGTAGAAAAACCCTATTAAGCCGCTTTTATCAGTGAGAAAATTATTCTTCATTTCTGAAAAAACAGGTCTTTTTCCTCTGTTTTTAGAAACGAAAAACCTAATTCAATCCCACCTCATTCATTTGAAATGCTGAATGAACTTGCTCAAGTCAGCTAAATTTTCAGTATCTTTGTTTCCTTTTCTCAAAAAACCAACCTAACAAAGAAATAAACACCAAAAACCCCTTCCAAAAACAACTAAGTAGGCTTTCAGCATGCAATTCACAGAAATTTTTGGCAGAACATAAGTTTCTATCATATTCCAAGTGCACCAGAAACAAGAAAAGATTATACAACAAGAAGAACAACATTTCTTACCTTGGTCAGATATTCTACTTTCAAGTTGTCAATCATCAAGTTTTTCTGAGATAGTTCTATTTTAAGCAGCTGAAGATTATGGAGCAACTCCTTCCGTTCAATCAGCTGCTTAGTGATTTTAACAGTACCTTCTCTTTCTTCAGAGGAAGAAATATCATCGGTTGGTACTGTGGTTTCTAAACTAATATCTTCAGACTCGAAAGAGCTAGAAATGTTTACTTTCCTCATTTCCTTAGAACTTTTAAGTGACATTTTCTTTCGCTATTTTCAAAGCTTTTTTATGTTGTACTTTCAGATGAGCCCCCGAAGAATTAACTGAAAGAATCAAAACAATTAAGTGAAATTATGAAAAATTAACCAGTTAAAAAAGACCATTAAGCAATACTTCCCAGAATCACATGAATGTATTTATTAACACAAGAAAAACATTTTAAGAAGCTTAAGAAGTTGCCCAAGGACTCTGTCGCTTAAGTAATTGTTAGCAAGGGGTTTGACTGCAGTAAACTGAATATCGGTGCGAATCAAGCTCACTGGTAAGATGTTACAGGTAAATCAGGATGCACACCTGCCATTCACGCTTTCAGAAGAATATGCACCAAAGCTCACAAGATCCATGAGCCATACATACAGTACCAAAGAACATCCAATAACGAGCATTAACAAAGTTTGCTAGAGAAAAGAATAAAGGAATAGCGATGGCCGCTTTTGTCTTCTCTAAAGTAGCAGCTCTGTTACGCTTACCAGGCTAACTTACTCAACAGCCACACGTACTTTACAACAGCTCGGTACAGACCACAGCTTTTGCTGAGGAGGTGGGCAGACGAACGCAAGCTGTTCAAACCCTGCATGGAAAGGCAGTGACGCACAAACGCGAGGGGCGCCGAACCCGCCGGGGCTGGCTCACTCGGACCACTGCTCCTTCCCCACAGCGGGGGCAGCTCAGTGGAGGATATGCCGGACGCCCAAGCCAGCGGAAGACAACGGCCAAGAGCAGCAGTGTATAAGCGCGAGAGGAAGCTGACAAGCCGGGAGAGTACGGTCCTGCGCGGCAGCCACAGCCCCAAAGCCCAGCCGAACGCTCGCTCACTTCAGCCGGCAACGATGCGCCCTTCCGCCTTCCCTCAGGGCGGCAGAGGCGGAGCTGCGCGACGCCATCACCACGGCGACCAGGGCGCCGCCGCGCGCCGCTTCCCGCGCTCTCTGGCGCGGTGCGTGCCGGGAGGAAGCGGCGGCGGCGGCGACCGCGGGGGGTGGTGTTCCTTCCCGCGGGACGCGCCATGCAGACCTCGCGGTCGTTCGTCAAGCGCACGCGGGCGGGCGCCGTGGTGAAGGTGGTGCGCGAGCACTACCTGCGTGACGACATCCCGTGCGGCGCCGCCGCCTGCCGCCTCTGCCCACTCCGGACCGACGCGCCCGCGCCCAGCCTTGAGGCGCAGCCCGGCGGCGCCGCCAGCAGCCTCTGCCCCGGCCCGCACTATCTCTTGCCCGACACCAACGTCCTCCTTCACCAGGTAAGCCGTGGATGTCGCCTCGGGCCCCTGCACCGCTCTGGGCATCGTCATGTCCCGCTCTTCTTCTGCCTCGGTTAAATCGTGTGGGTGTGAGGGGTCCCCTCAGGAGCTGGGTCCGAGCATCGTTCCTGGAGAGGCGTGGATAGCGTTAGCAGTGAGTACGCCGCCCCGGCTCTGGCCTTCCTGTTGTTAGTGGTGTCCGAAACGGGTTGGCTTTTCTGTGCCTGCATGATACGGAGGAGGCCTTCACAATCGCCGAATCTGATCTTAGACTATGGCTATATTCCGGTTTTGTATTTTGCTGCCTCAGTAGTGGGAATAAAGAACTTGTTCCATAGGATCATAGAATTCTGGTTGGAAGTAACCTCAAGGATTGTCTGGTCCAACCTGTCTTGCTAATGCGTGACCTAGATGGCATGTCACAGCACTCTGTCCAGTCAAATCTTTAAAGTTTCCAACCATGGGGAATCCACCACTTGCCTGGGGAGATTATTCCTGTGGCTGATTGTTCTCTTCGTGAAAAATTTTCTGATGTGTCCAACCAGAATCTTGTCAGAAGTAACTTAGACCAATTACCCTTTTCCGTTTTACTCCTGGTAAAAAGGCAGTCTCCATCTTCTTTGTAGCCACCCTTTAAATACTGAACAGTATTTATTTACACACTGTTTGTAGCCTGATATAGGTATGGAAAGTCAGGCTAGAATGTGTATAGCCTGAAGCAGCATCAGGATCTTAAGGTGGTTACTGCATTTTCCTGAATACCTATTCCATTTTTCAGACCTGTTGTAGGCTGCGGTTCTTCATACTGTGATGCTGATTTTAGGTAATGAATAGAGGCTGCAAAATCATCCCATGTGCAACCCGGGAAGCATGGGATGAACTTTATTCTGCAGCCCATTACTAATTGTGCAATGGCTTGAGCCTGGGCAGTGCAGACAGTAAAATTCCAGGCTATGAGAATTCCCAGTCTTGATGGTTTTCATTGTTTGGTGGTTTTTATTGGGGTTTTTTGATTGCTTGGGAATGCATGGAAAGTAGGGAGAGGGACACAACACTCACACCCTTCAACTGTTGCCAATCCCAGAAGTTGTAAGAAATTTTTTCCCAAAACAGTAAATTGAGGGATGTTGTCAGCCTGTTTGTTACTGACAGACTTCTTGGTGTCTGTTGGAAAAGTTTGTATATACGTAATGTAGAGCACTCTTAAGAATGTGCCAGGCTATGCTGCCATGAACTTGAGCAGCGGGATCAGAAAGTTTTGGTTACAGCAAGTAAACCCAGCTGATTGCAACAGTAAGGCTTGGCCTGATGATTCAGCTTGTGCATAGAATAATACTTGATTACTTGTCCTAGGAACATGGCTCTCAATCTGTTAGGTCATTTAAACATCAGATGAAGAGGAGCTTGGTTTGGCATGGATCTCAGTTCTTTTAGCTATGCCCTCTAGAGTCGTGCACCTTGGCAGGGGGTTTAGGATAGGTGATCTCCAGAGGTCCCTTCCAACCCTGACGATTCTGTGATTCTCTGATTCTGTCTCATTTTGAAGATGGGTTTGTGCAGTTCCTTGCCACAAGCTTAGGAAATGAAGCTAACATCTTTTTCTCCTGACGGGCTGCATGGATGTTTGGTGTAGACTTCTCTCTGCTGCATGTCATGGCTGTCAGGAGTTGGCAAAGAAAAGTGCTGAAAATTTTTGAACACATTTCCTCAAAAAAAATAGGTCTTTGAAAAGGTGAAGAGCAGCTGACAAAATTCCTGGTGAGTTGAATCTGCAGAAATGAAAATTGGAGGGCAACAGTGGGATTGTTTTTGGAGAACTTAAGCCTGCGCATGCCATGCGCATGTCCATGTTAGCTGCGTAACAGTGGTCAGGTACTATTTTATGGTTTGCATTGCTCACAAAGACATGCCGGAAAGCCTTTAAACTAAGTTGGATTACCATCAGATTGTGTATAGATGTATTTGGTTTACAAAGGCAATAATTTACAAGAACCCATCCTGTGTAAACCAGATTTCTAGTGTACCTGCGGCCTTAGATTTGATTGGAGTACTGCACACGTTGAGGCTGAATTTGGTGGAAGTCAGAATAAGTCATCCTCTTCATTCCAGCAAAATTCAGGTTACAAAGAGGCTGGAAAATCCTATTTGAACTGTTTAAGTCCTGTTATTGGATAGAATTAAGCAAAAACTTTTATTCATTTCCATTTTGTTCCTCAGATTGATATACTTGAAGATCCTGTTATTAAGAATGTCATTGTGCTACAGACAGTCTTACAAGAAGTCAGAAATCGGAGTATACCAGTATACAAGCGAATTAGGGACGTGATTCAAACCCCTGAAAAACATTTCTATTCTTTCACCAATGAACATCATAGGTAAGGTGTGGAATAGGATGTAACAATTGCGCTGCTGGCCAGTGAAAGAAACTAGGGAACAGAACTGCAACGTTTGAACTAGGTAAAAAAATTAGAGTGGGGTGCATAGAACTGTATACTTGTAAGGAATCCTATTGGGAAATAGTTATGTGTTCCAGGAATGTGGTCATCTGTAATTAGTATAAGCATATATATATATATATGTATAATGAAGAGGTGTTTGGAATAGTGAGATTTACAGACAAAACTTGCCCTGAGATATGGAATACAGATTTTCCATTTTAGTATCCTTTTTAAACATATTCCAATTTTTTATTAATATTGCCAGCTCAATCTGTAGCAGAATTAAAAAAAAAATGGTTAATTAGTGATGGAAAGCTCTAAGAAATAAACATGCAATTAATTTGCTTTTTTTTGCCCTCCAAGCAGTTTCCAATATGCAGTATCTTAGTTCTAGGAATCTTGAATCCATAGTTGTAGCATCTTGAATGCAGTTCTTTTAAATTGTCAGTTGCGAAGGTTGTGTTAGAAATTAGCTCTTCCTTCGTATTTTTCTTTACTCTTGTGTCTCCTGACCTAAAGTGGCCTATGGAGTATTATACATACAAAAAGTCGTACAGCAGTGATTCTTTTGGCCTCACAGTCTTGTTTGAAAAATTTTTGTAAGTATGGATAGATGTTGGAATTTATTTTGTTTCATTTATGTATTTATTTATGTGTGTATGTATGTGTTCATGTATTTAGAGAAACATACATAGAGCAGAAGAAAGGAGAAACTTCTAATGACCGCAATGACAGAGCCATTCGGGTAGCAGTAAAATGGTACAGTGAGCACTTGAAGAAAATAGAAGATGAGGGGAAGATTCCAGTTATCTTTTTAACAAACGACAGAATTAATAAGGAGAAAGCTCTAGAGGAAGGGATAACTGCTTATACATGTAAGTAAAGTGACATGTATGGTTTATTTTATTGCTCAGATAAACAATTTCAGCAGTCTCTTCGTACCTAAATCTGGTGCATATCTTGCATAAATTTTATGTGTGTTCTTTTGTAGGTGAGGAATATATAAAAAGCTTGGTAGCTAATCCTGAGCTTGTAGATCGTCTTGCTTGTGTATCTGATGAAGGGGTATGTTTTTATTTTCTTTTTATAAAACAAATGAATCACAAATGATTTGCAGTATGTTATTGAGCACTCTATGTCAGGCTACTAGCATCAGTTTAGAATATGAGGACTCCGGATGTAGTACCAATTTGGCAATACAACCTTTTAACAATTGAAAAGAAAAAGAGAGATACTGCAGCTGTTTTTACTGCTGCTTATGTGCCTATTACTAGTTGGCTAGTTATTTGTAAAAGGCTACTTGCTTTACGTAACTGGTATAAAGATAAGAGTAATAATGGTTAAAGAAAGGGTATAAATATTTTAAAAAATGGAAACAAAATGAAAAGTGGGTATTGCAAACCATTTCAACCTCTGCTTTCTATCTGTTATTTGAAAGTTTATGTTAACTTACTGATAAATTTCTATCAGAAGCTCTGATTTTTGTGGTCATTTAAGTTGTCTTAAGTGCAGGCTGCAGCTCAAAGATGAGCTACATCCTCTTCTATTTCCTTGTGCTTTGTGTTTATCAGAATCAAGACTTGTATTTTCACATGACACTGATAAAACTAAAAACTAACACCAAAAAATGGGAAGGTTAATTTTGTCAGAGGTAGTACTGTCAGAATAAGGTGCGACAGGCAAGAATGGGAAGAAAGTGGAGGGCTCAGTTGATCTGCTCAGCAGTTCATTGTCTGACACCTCCAAAGTTTTAGTCATAGTAACATATTTTCATAATATTTTATATAGCTTATATTATATGCTTGTACTGTGTGCCATACTCTTTACCAGTATGACTTGCTAGTATATGCAAGTCATCATGAAAGCGTATGTTACTTGGGCAGTATCTTTTTAAGTAACTGCAAGCAAACAGAAGAAGAGGAGGCATTCCTGTAATGGCCATGTTTCTATGTTCTGTATGCCTTTAGTACTTAACTAGAAAAATTACTGCTTAATGGTTGTTTTTTATTACTGTGTGTATTCATATCTAACATAGTAATGATTTTAGAGTTTGTTAGCTTGAGTGTCATGTTCCTGAGTTGGTTTAGGAATAATCATGAGTACAAAAGACTAAAAATTTCTTCTTCTTGTTTTTTGTTGCTGCTTTTTTTGTTTTGTTTCATTTTGTTTTTTTGATTTGGCTTTTTTTAAGAAAGAAATAGAAAGTGGAAAAATAATTTTCCCAGAACATATTCCTCTTAGCAAATTGCAGCAAGGGATAAAATCTGGTAATTACCTCCAAGGAACTTACAGGGCAAGCAGAGATAATTATCTTGAAGCTACTGTTTGGGTTCATGGAGATGCTGAAGAAAAAGAGGTAAGTTTTTTATTTTGCCTTCATGCTGTGAACTTTTAACTAGCTTCAGTAATGACTTACAATGTATTTCTTTCATAGTGACATGTATTAAAATGAGCATTATAGTAATTTTTCCTTTTCTGATTTTTTTCTAACTTTTTTCTGATGTTTTACTTTGTCTGGATATAGGCTACTGAAATGGTGACTGTGCTGTTAATACTTTTTCAGTTGACTAATGATATTTTTTTTATTAGTTTGAAATGCATGATAAAAGAGACATAAGTTTGTAGGAGGATTTTCAGAGAAACAGTGATGAGCTCTTGTGAGGCTCTCCTGCTTTATTTCCCCTAATATTTTCATGCCTGATGATGAATAGATGGATTCTTTCCCTCCAAGCAGTTAACCCGTCTGTCTACCTACTGTTGGTACAGCTGTTCTGTTTCAAGTAGCACTGCTTACCTCCTCTCTCCCTATCTGTGGTGGCAGCTGGAGATGCTTCTCTGGCTCCCCATTTCTTTTATTCCTGTTTTCCAGTAGTATATGGAGCTCCCTAGCCTGCAAAGATAGAAGGATTGTATGATTATAAAGAAAACAAAACATCTGTGGAAAGCACATTATATTTGTGGAGGCAGTTGGAATCCTGAAATAATATGATAAGTACTGAAAGAAACCACCACAGAGGAAAAAAAATGCATCACAAACATACCTTAAAATGTTCTTTAGAGTGCACAGCCTGTTACACATGTATACTCTTCTGATATGCTGCTTTGATATGGGTCTTCTGTTGCTATCATCGTGAATATTTACATTTTCATTTTGTTTTCTAAAAAAAAAAAATCCAGATAATTATACAAGGATTGAAACATTTAAACCGAGCAGTTCATGAAGATATTGTAGCTGTGGAGCTGTTGCCAAAAGGGGAATGGGTGGCACTGTCCTCAGTGGTCTTGCAAGATGATGGCCAAAATGAAGATGACATTGAAACTGAAGAGGAGAAAGAAAACATTGTATGAAATAAATAACTTTTCACTTCACTCTTTTGTTAAGAGAGAGATTAAATCTGTGTTACCTTGACAGTGCTAGACTTTAGATTTACGCATCCTTTTTATGCTAGTGAATACATAAACTATGAAACTTAATTGTAGTCATACAATTGCATTAATTATATGATTATGTCTAAAATTGATACTTTCTAATTAATCCCAGTCAGAAATTGCCATGCTACTTTGTTAAGCTTTAATAACTCCAAAAGTTCCTGGGTGGTAGTCAGGTAATATAAAGCTATATTCTGATGTGCACATTAGGATTTGCTAGAATAGGAGCAGGTGTTGTGTCATGATGATGGTCAGCTTTTATAGGCAGTGCATACATTTGGAACCAGTTGTGAAATCTTCTTTAGCTTCTTGCAGTAACCGCGCTCAATACGCGTGTAGTGCATACACGTGTGCACCCTGTCCAACAAATACTTACATTTCTTTAAAAACATGATCTTCCCACAGGGAATGTTTTTTAATTACTTGCTTTAAATTTACTGAAGAATTTTCAAGCAACATAAGAGGGTTCCTGAAAATTAAAGTAATTTTTTATTATTATTTTTTTAAAACAATATTGAGATAGTTGTGGAGTAAGCAGAGACAGTGGGACAAGATAGCATTTCCTCACCTTTTTTCTGCTGTTCTTTGGTTTTCTGCAATGATGTCCATTAAAAAACCGCACAACTACAACAGTGTAGTCAGGTCACATACTAAAAATACTGAAAGTCGTGCAAAGCACAGGGAGGCATATTTCTGCTTATGAAATCATAATAGAATTTACAGCATTATAGTGACATATAAGATGTTGCCACCAAGGTTTGAGATTCGTGCTGTAGTCAAGCATGTTAACGTGAGTTCAAAGATTTTTGTGTGTTTAACCCTTGTGTGTTCTACCAGCTGAAGACTTCTGTTAGCAAGGACATGCTGAGACCCACAGGAAAAGTAGTGGGCATTATAAAACGAAACTGGCGACCGCTTTGTGGCATGCTTTCAAAGTCAGAGATCAAAGAGGTAAGGAAACAATCCAGTTACTGTAAGTGCAGATGTTTGGGGTTTTGTTATTTTTTTCTCTAATTGAAAATGAGTTGTTCCCTTTTCTGGCTGTTAATAGGCAAGGCGCCATTTGTTCACACCAGCTGATCGCAGAATTCCTCGCATTCGAATAGAAACAAGACAAGCAGATAAATTGGAAGGACAAAGAATAATTGTTGCTATTGACGGCTGGCCCAGGAATTCCAGGTATCCTAATGTAAGTTTAAGCTTTTTCTTATGAACTCTTTTCTATCTGAATTTTATGTGTTATTAGGTCAAGTGTTTATTATCTGCAATGCTGAGTAACTTCAAAAAGTGTTGATATGAATTTTGAGTGCCATTTGATGGTGCAAATTGAGGGATTCCCTAAATTATTTAGTTCATTCTTACCCCCTGTTGTGGTTTAAGCTCAGCTGGTAACTCAGTACCAGACAGCCACTCTCTCACTCCCCTGCTCCCTCCCCCCAACTCCTGGAGGGATGGGGAGGAGAATCGAAAGAATGTAACCCCCACGGGTTGAGATAAGAACAGTACAGTAACTAAGGTATAACACAAACCACTGCTGCTACCACCAATAGTAATAATGATAAGGAAAAATACCAACCTTCCAGGCAACTGCCCCCAGTTTATATAGTGAGTATGACTTGCTGTGGTATGGAACACCCCCTTGGCTAGCCTGGGTCAGGTGTCCTCTCTCCACTTCCTCCCGGCTGCCCCTCCTCTCTGGCAGAGCATGAGGCTCAGAAAGTGCTTGGTCAAAGTAAACGTCACTGAGCAGCAACTAAAACATTGGTGTTACCAGCGCTGTTCCCAGGCTGAAAGTTAAAACCACAGCACTGCATCAGCTACTAAGGAGAAAAATGACTGCTACTGCTGAACCCAGAACACCCCCAAAAAAAGATATGGGTTTGTCATGCTCTAAAAGCTCACTCCTCCAGTTCTGCAGTGAACTTACTTGTGCTATCTAAGGTGTTTTATTTAGACTAACCAGGGACCACCTTGTTTTAGTCTGGGTTCCTAGAAATGTGAACCTTTTGCTGTGACTTTGCTCCTTCACAGACTGATCACTGTCTTGGCAAGTAGTTTTAAACACCTTGGCCAAATTCAATTGAATGGACAGTGTGGCTGAGTTACAGGTAATGAAGTTCTTAAAAGATCTTTGGAAATAAATAAGAGGCTATAAGAGAAAATGAGGACTAGCTTTAATTTGCATTGAAAACAAGGTAGGTTTTAAAGAGGCTTCCATTGGCTTGCATAGGAATGCATGCCTTGTAATGAATGAGAGCACAGGTGTCTCAAACAAGTTTAGAGAAATGAAGGAAACTTGGAATATATGGAACGACTGCTAAGACTAAGACAGCATTACTGCAGAGGATGGGATGTGAGTGATGAGAGGAATGAAATAGAGCTGATATGGTATTAGGGAGTGGGCACAACACAAACCCGTGGAGAAATTAGACCTTACTAGTTTTGCTGCTTATGCAGCAATGTTTATTCTTAACTGCAAAACTGAATTGCCATGTTTACAATTTTGCAGTCTTAACTGTGGAGAATTTTATTGCCATTCAAGGAAAAGAGGGGGGGCTGTACACATTTCAGACTTACTGAATCAATTAAATGTTTGAAATGAAATTTCTCCATTAAAGCTGAGACAGCTAGCTGAAGAAAGATTATTCATACTGTTAGCTTCATATACTAATAACCTATGGAATAATGGTCTCCAAATACTTCTGTGCTAACAGTGTTGCTTGATGTGCATGTGTGTATATATTTGTATGTGTGCATATTGTTTCTCAGGGTCATTTTGTAAAGAACTTGGGAAGTGCTGGAGATAAAGAGACCGAGACAGAAGTTCTTCTGCTTGAACATGATGTCCCTCATCAGCCTTTTTCCCAGGCTGTCCTTAGTTGCCTACCAAAAATGCCATGGAGCATTACAGAACAGGTAATAATTTTTAAATTATTGCAATAATACCTGCATCTTCTACTCCAAATCAAATTGTGATGCTCTTGGATATCCTAGTGCACCAGAAATAGAGGAGAAATGTCCAGAACCATTTTGTCTCAGTGTAAACTTTCAGCTGGATTTCCTATGGAGGCAAAGCCTCTGCAAGTTTTGGGGTTGTGGCTAAAGTTATTTGTTAGGGACAGACATTTTAAGATAAAAAGCACATTACAGGTGTCATTAAAAATAAAAATGTAAAAATTTTTTTTTCAAAGGAGAGAGACTACAATTCAGATAATTGTAAGACCGTCACTAAGAGTTTTTCCATTTTGCTCAATAGCTTTGTAACCGAATGTGGCAGCCTGTGTCATCAATAAAATAATCTGAGGAGAGGAGACTTCAGTATATTCCTGCTATAATCCAGTAAAGTAATTGGAGAGATTAATGTTTGCAGAACTGCATATTTTAAATGCAATTAGTGAATTTCATGTTCTGCCTCAGTAGCTTAAATATGGGAAACAGTTGCTTTGGAATGCATAAAAAAATGTCATCAGGGAACAATTTGAGCATGACATGGTTTTGGATTGGGCTGGGCTACTGTTTGAGTTTTGCGTGTTTTTGCTTGTTTGGGCTGGTGTGGGCTGTGTTTTTGTTTGTGCATTTTGTGTATTTTAATTTCTCTGAGGTGGACTGCTTTTATTATAATTTTTATTATCTACTTTTTCGGGGGTGAAGGAGGGATCTTTGTAAATTAGCTCTCTAAAAGTCATTTGTCTAGCTTAAGATACCTGAGATCTTTCTGTAGCCATCTTACAAAGGTAAATATTTCCAGTGTGCAGTTCCTTTTAACTGTTGAGACGGCTAAGCCTTAAAAAGGTAGAATTGAGAGCAGTCATATCCTAAACAAATTGTCCAGCTAGACATCAGTCAAAATGTCACTTAAATCTTAATTCCTGGTCCTGCTGATTCTAAGGTCATGAGAAGATTGTGGTTGTGTTCTGTTTGTCTTCCTGTTTGCTGTAAAACAAACAAGTATAAGTATTTGATCATCTTCTGACTTATTTTTTCTGTCACTGTGGTTTCTGCACATCTGTTTTGATCTTATAAAGAAGTACTATTGCAAATCTCATCTTAAAACAAACAAAGCACTCTGAAAATACTTGATTGGTTTGGAAAATCTTATGTGAATTGCCTTTCCCAAGGTGTCATTTTTACTTTGATACGGAAAACGGTCTTGAAAGCAACTTTTTTTTTTTTTTTTTTTTTTTTTAATTCAGGATATGAAACACAGGGAGGACTTAAGGCATCTGTGTATTTGTAGCGTTGATCCTCCTGGCTGTACAGATATTGATGATGCATTACATTGTAGAGAAATAGAAAATGGAAATATAGAGGTATTGTCTCTCTCTCTCTCTCTAATTATCTGGTTATTTATTTACTTTTTCCTTTATTTTGCAAACAGCGCAGTAGTGGTAATAGTAAATGACATGAGCAAAGCTCCAGATCTCTTGTAAAAGAAATGAATAGTGTTTGCACAACTGCAAGATGGTAATAAAGAAAGGGAACTGATTTGCATTACATCAGTGTCAGAAGTGGGAATTTTCTAAATTCACCCTGCTCATTTGGCATGGGAAATGAACATAAAACTTAATGTCTGCTTTAGCTAAGTATAAATATGGATATCTACAGCTAGAATAAGTATCAGTGGAAAAAGTGAAGCTACTGTTGTAATGCCTAAGGAATTATAATTTTATTTATGTCGTGGTTTAAGCTTCTCAGCCACGCACAGTTTTGCTCACTCACTCACTCCCCACTCTTTCTTCTCTCCACTCCTGGAGGGATGGGAAGGAGAATCAAAAGAATGCAACTCCCACAGGTTGAGATAAGTAAATTGAGTAAGTAAGGTATAACACAAATCACTACTACTACCACCACTACTAATAATAATAATGACAAGGCAAATACAAGGAAAGAATACAATAGCTCACCACCCAGCTCGACTAAGCAGTGCACCCCCCACCGTGCACCCCCACACCCTTCCGGCTCTCTGCTCTCCGTTTTTACATCCTGGACATGACGTGCTGTGGTATGGAATAACCTCTTTGGTTAGTCTGGGTCAGGTGTCCTGTCTCTCCTTCCTCTCGGCTTCCCCTCCTCCCTAGCAGAGCATGAGACTCACAAAGTCCTTGGCCAGCCTAAACATCACCAAGCAGTAACTGAAAACACTGGTGTTATCAGTGCTGTTCCCAGGCCCAAAATCAAAAACACAGAGCTGCACCAGCTACCAAGAAGGAGAAAAAATAACTGCTGCTGCTGAAGCCATGACAATTTAATAAAAAAAAAAAAAAGAGGCATTAAAAAGCTACAGGCTTAACCTCAACACTCTACCCCCTTATATCTGATTTAGTCAGATTTCCTTCCTTACAAATTCATCTGTAACTGTACTAGCCGGGTGTGTGAAAATGGAAGGTCTATCAAACAGAAAACCAGAAACAGGTTTTCAGTGAGCCTTTGGGAAAATGACAGAGGTTATCTGAGCCCCCAGGCAGGAAGGGAAATGGATATAACTTTCCACTAAATGTATGGACACTCTTATTTTGTGTAATTGCTGCATCTATTTATTTTTTTAATATCAGCATGATAGATTTTAACTATTCCTGTTACTGGATGTAGGAAGTGCTGAAGGGAACTGGCAATGGGTAAATTGGGTTGTGAATAAAAACTTCAGGGTGCCTTTCATGACAAGAACTATGTTTTCTATGATGCTGTTTTTTAGGTTGGTGTACATATTGCAGATGTCAGCCATTTCATTCGTCCAGGAAATGCTTTGGATGAGGAGTCAGTAAAAAGAGGAACAACAGTATATCTGTGTGAAAAAGTAATTGTTTTCTATAGCTTTTTGTTCAACTAAGCAATTAGGTTTTCACTGCCTTCCTCTTGTAATTCTTGGGAATATTCTCTAAACTAAATAAAAAAGTAAAGTAGGCTCCTTTGGGCTGCGTGTAATTTGCCTAAGACTATCAAAATGAAGGTGCTTTCCGTCATTTGGCTTGCACAGCAAGAGGGATGAAACTGGAGTACTGTTGTAATACCCGTATGAAACTGCAGAAGTGGCCTGGTTTGGCTTTTCAGTTGTTTTTTCTTGTGATAGCTACATCTTTATTATATATATATTTCTTATGATTTGTATTCATTACAACTGTAGTCCTGTTAATTTTAAATTCTTACAGACCACAATTTTATTTCAGAAGTAACTGTTACTAAAAAACTGATAATAAAAATGAATCTTGGAATGAATTTCCACTAAGTAGCTCACTTTTCTCTTGGAAATCTGAGCTTTATTAGAGAAAAAAAAAAAAATATTATTTCCAAGTATTTAGTGCAGTAAAAATTGGGAAATTAAAATGTATATTTGTGCTGAGTCATGGTGTTTTTATTCTTTATTTTGCAGAGGATTGATATGGTTCCAGAGTTACTTAGTTCTAATTTATGCTCCCTGAGATCTGACGTGGACAGGTATATATATGATCCATACTTTGATCTTGATGAGAAACTCCAGATATTTTATGTGGATTTTAACAGATTTTTCTCCCTTTTCCCTCTCATAGGCTTGCATTTTCATGTATATGGGAGATGAACCATAAGGCTGAAATTCTAAAAACCAGATTTACAAAAAGTGTTATCAAATCCAAGGTTAGTCACAAATATTCTTATATTTCAGAAAAAAAGCTTGAGGCCTTTTTACAAAAAACTGTGATCCACAGACTAAAGTTTTCTTCTTGCTGTTTATTGATTTTTCTATATTTTTCTGGTCCTTGAGGTCCCTTCCAACCTGGTAATCTATGATTTTCTTAGAATCAGGAAATGATACTTAAACCCTATAAAGACAAAGTGTTTGATTCTGCTCCCTTCTTTTAAACGTCTCTGGCTACAGTGGTTTTTGTGCAGTTACTTTGTTATGGTATTTCATTTAAAAAGTGTAAATGTATTGAGAATATCTATAGAGATAAAGAGGTATATATGACATGGTTGGTATATACCAGCTACTAATAATTTTCAGTTAAATTCAGTGGATTTTGTAGGTGTTAAATATATTTCTAAAAAAAAGACCTCAGATGGATAAAATATGTCTGTGTAAAATGTATCTGTATGAAATAAATACATCTGTGTTCAGCATAAAAAGCCCACCATAAATGCCTAGTATTTCTTGATGTCTTGCATAGGTCTATCCTGTTTTCACCATTATTATTTGAGAATTATAATTCAACGCCTAAATGAATGGCAAGCTTTGTATTTGTGTGAACCAGCTTTGACGTCAAACTGCAGTTTCTGCAAGAAAACTACGTTTTTCTTTTCATTATTCTATTATATATCATGTTTCTCTTTTTTTTAACCTCTTCAAGGCTTCTCTCACATATGCCGAAGCACAGATGAGAATTGATTCAGCAACTATGAACGATGATATTACTACCAGCCTACGTAAACTAAACAAATTAGCAAAAATTATGAAGAAGAGAAGAATTGATAATGGGTAAACCATACACTGTTGCTGTTCTCTTTTTTCCCTGGTTTTTTTGGTTGGTTTTGTTTTCTGTTTTTCCTGGCTGTTTTTTGCTGTCAAACTGTATAATGGTCCTGTGTGTCCATTTCTCCAATGAATATCTTTTAAAAGAGCAGTACTTTGCCATTTCAGTTTACATAAAATTGCCTGTCTTCATTTCCTGAAAAATATTTAACTCGGGGTGCTAATGAGATCAGTCAATATGGATCTCTTATAATCATTATAAAAAGACAACCGAGGGATCAGCATTTGACATTTTAGGAGCTACTGCTGATGTGAGTCAGCATTATAATTTTGGCTAATTTGAACATTAATTTCCCAATTTCATTTTTAATTCCTGCTGTATTTTGGTGGGTTTTGGTTTTTTGTTGCTTTTTATTATTATTATTTTATTTTTATTTCTGGTGATTTTTAAGTTATGTTTTCATGATAAACACAGGTATTGTGTACAGCCTTGCAATTGAGCTGTTGTCTGCTTTACTGCAGTTTGCTAATAGCTCTTCCTGTCTTCCAGAGCCTTGACACTTTCCTCACCAGAAGTTCGTTTCCACATGGATAGTGAAACTCATGATCCTATTGATCTGCAGACTAAGGAGCTAAAGTATGTGTTTTATTTTCCTCAGTTAATTCAGGGCAGGGATGGAATTTAACACACGTTTAAGTAGTAACATTAATAGTGTAGAGAGTTCATATAATAGTGCATAATAGTAATAAGATTATAAAATTACTTGGGTTGGAAGGGACCCTTAAAGATCATTAAAGTTCATCTAATAGAAAGCCTTCTGCCATGGGCAGGAACACCTTTCTCTAGATTAGGTTGCTCAAAGCCTCATCCAGCCTGGCCTTGAACACTGCCAGGAATGGGGCAGCTTCTTGGGGAAGCTGACCCTAGAATTTAAGAATTCCTCTGTATTTCACTGTGCTATTTATGAAGCAAGTTTTGAGCTGTATGCTTCACATATGAACCTAAGTCTTTACTACTGATTTAATGGAGCACTAAGGTCCAAACTTTCTATACCACACTGGCTTCTCTGTGATGCTCTTCTGCTGGTATTAACAAAGAAAAGTAGAACTTGGAGTTACGGATTACTGAAACCTTAACTAAAACAGAGCAGTTATTGCACATTATTGCAGAGTGATACAATCTTACTGAGGAGTCGTAGAAATGGAGCTACTAATTTCTGAAGATTGTTACTTACTTTGTCTCATACTACTGCTTAGTGTCTGTGCTAAAATCTACACTTAGTTACGTAAACTGTCATACCTGTGGTGCACAAGATGGTGTTTTCAAATTTACATGTGCAATATTTGAACAGTACTCAGGAAGAAATCAAAAACTTATCTGTTGTCATTTTGAGACAATTTTAAAGAGCGTTTTTCTTGAATATAATTTGTAATTTTAGAATGGGTGTTTTTCTCTTGACTCAGTATCCGAACTTAATAAATGTTAATGTTTTTAGTCTTAAAAATGTTTGCCTAATTGTATAAATGATTAAAACAACCGGTGAGTATTATATAATACAGTTCAGGATGGTGGAATGTCTCTTAATTAGGCACTCAAGTAAATACATAGTTTAATGCTTTTCTAACAATATAAAATATTTCATGTTGACAGAGAAACAAATTCCATGGTTGAAGAGTTCATGTTGCTTGCCAATATTTCTGTGGCACAAAAAATTCACAGTGAGTTCCCAGAGTTTGCCCTGCTCCGGAAACATCCTGCTCCTCCCCCATCAAATTATGACATCCTTGTGAAGGCTGCAAAGTCTAAGGCAAGTTTATACCATGCTAATTAAGTGAATTAATTAAAAGAGGCTGTGGGTTTTTTCTCTGATTGGCCACTTACCCAAGAATAAGGGTTTGAAAATGGTGTTTTGAAATTGCTGGTACTTGTAACAAGATTAAGTGTACTTCTAGATGAAAGGAAGTATTTTGTGCTTTTAAAACCCTTCCTTCAGTAAAGAAAGCAAATCACTCTGAAAGTCTTTCCTATTGTAACTCTTGTGAGTTGTATTTCTCCTCTCCAAGCCACATGCTATTTTTGAGCCAGTTTTTGGCTTCAGATCACATACATTATTGATGTACTTATAAATTGATCAATCATATCAAATAACATATCTCTCTTAAAGAGTCATGAAGTAAGAAAACATGTCCATATATGTTTATAGTTTCCATCCTCTCCGTAGATCTGCTAGAGGTTAATTTAGCCTGAAACAAGTCTGATTTAATAAACAAGTCTGAACTGAAAAATTACTTTACCAGTTTCAGGGGTCTTTTATTTGAGCTAATCGTTCTAACTTTCTAGATGTTGTGATGTGCAGTCATATTTCCTTTCCCCTCAACTATTCACACATATGCATACCCCTGTGATTTTTTTTAGAGGCTAGAGAGAAACTCCCATGTTCTATCAGTGCAAGATCAATAGATGAGCCAAAACTCAGCCCATTTCATTTTCCACTCCTGTAAAATTGGAATAGTCATTATAATTTCATTTTTACTCTGAAACTTATTATTAAACTACTGTTTTATTTGGAAAGCTAAATTTCTGTGCATAGACAAATGTTCTTTTAGCGTAAACCAAAGTGGCTTTTCACTATGACGCAACCGTCATGATTAGATATTAATGTGCTATACTTTTGTCACACTTTTAAAAATAAATATGTAATTATTTTACCATAATTGGGTCTCTAGATCATGCTTCATGTTCAGTGGTTTACATAAAGGAAAGAACATTCAACTGATCTTATGATGTGTTACAGGAAATAAAATGCATTCTCTATTTTCTTCTACCTTCCTGAATTTTTATCAGTGAACACTGGCAAACAAGGAACAAAATGTCATATACTTGGTTTTACAAATTATTTTTCCAAGTATAAATTTTAATAACTGTGGAATAAGTACAACAAGGTTGATTACTGCTTAATCTTAGTCAATGAAGGGATGGAAAAATCAAAGGAAATAAAGAACTTGTTAATATTAACAAAGTATTTCTTAATTCTGGATGGATTTATTCTCTGAATTGCTAGGCTACTGACTTTTCATATTTTGCATAGAGTACTAGTAATAATGAGGGAGGGACCTGTGCATGTGTGGATTTATCTATCCATATTTACTGGTAATAGTGGCATTCAGTGGGGTTATTCGGTGTTATAGCTGTGCCAGCTGCTAAGATTAGCATGGATGTAGCTGTACATTTCTGCTTATACTCTGCTACTATTTGCTAATAATACCTGACCTTTTTTATTTTTCGATTCCCTCCTTCCAGAACTTGGAAATTAAGACAGATTCAGCGAAGGCTTTAGCTGAATCATTGGACAAAGCTGAATCTCCTACATTCCCATATCTAAATACACTGCTGCGAATTTTGACCACTCGCTGCATGATGCAAGCTGTTTATTTCTGCTCTGGAATGGATAATGATTTTCATCACTATGGTTTAGCCTCACCTATTTATACCCACTTTACCTCACCTATTAGAAGGTATTTTTAATTTGGGAACCTTTCAGAGAACAAAAATAAGTAATTTATTTGTGAATAAATTCTATTTTAAATTGTGGTGTTGTGCATCTAAAAGATACTGTTTCTGTTCAGCGTTAAATCTCAGTTGAAACAGCGATGGCTTTAGATGGTGATCAGTCTTCATACATGCTCCCAGGTTCACAGCCTATGACAGAATTCTAAGATCAAATAAAATCTTTAAAAAACTCGTAATAGAAATACATCCCTAATGCATATCTGGAATAAAATCGCACTTCGGGATCAGTTAGCATTATGTAAGTCAGCAGAGACTAAGGCAGAGTTTGGTGTGTCATTTTTCAGATGTAAGCTGTGTTTAAACTTTGGGACTGTATTTTACATATAAAAGCATTGCTGATTTGAAACTTGCATTGTAGTTAAATCGTACACCTTGGAAAATTGGAGGTTTTTTTCTTCTTTTTACCAAGAAGTATTCAAAGAAAATAATTGTCATTTTTTTTTTCCTCCTCAAAAACATTTCAAGTGAAATCTCTCTCACAGAAGGATTAAAATTCCTGTGCGTTTGTGTGGACAATTTATGGAGCTTCTAGGAATCTTGAATTTTAGTTGCTTACAGATGCATTAAAAAGTTCCTTGTTGAAGGTCTATTAGAAGTTATGGACAAAGATGTTAAAGTGTGATTATGCTTTGCAGATCAATGGTATTGAAACACCATTCTATACTAAATTTGGTTAAGTCATGTACTGTTGAGTACAGGCTCTTGGTACAAAGAAGTAGCAAAGTACAGGCTCTACTGGTAGAATATAGTAGAGTTTATGTTGGAGAACAGTACAGTACAAAGTCATGCTGGCTTTGCAGAGTGTATCTTTGGTCAACGAAAAGAGTGATCTTGAATAAATAACAGGGAGTTATCAGCACACCATCATTATTACAAAAATGTTTTTATCTAGAAGAGTCACAAAACCAAAATTATATTCAGATATATTTTTTTTAAAGTGTGTTTCGATCATTTAATCTCGTCTATGCAGGTATGCTGACATTATAGTACATCGACTTTTGGCAGTGGCCATAGGAGCAGACGATACTTACCCAGAACTTAGAGATAAACATAAAATAGCAGATATGTGTAAAAATCTCAATTACCGACATAAAATGGCTCAATACGCACAAAGAGCATCTGTTGCATTCCATACACAGGTAAGGAGTTTTGATATGTGAGGATTAGCTGTGGACTATTTATGTTGATTTTAAAGGCAGAGAGGGAACATTGAGTTGTGCTTTGTAGAACAAAACCAAGTGAGTAAGAACAAGGGCTGCTTCTTTGAGGAAAAGCTTCAACATTGTGTTGCTGGCTGTGAAAGATTTAGAGTAATGGCATCTTGCGAATTCTTTTTACTTTGTGTTTTATATCAATATGATGTATGCTTAATACTACAGTAATTTTATAAACGGTTTATGGGATTTCTTTATTCTGCTTTCAGTATGTGGTGCATAATAATCACTAAATATAGATTTATATTTGAATGTTTTCATTTTTTAAGCCAGTGTATACGTAATACAAAAGAGAATGTTCTAGTGCTTTTATTCTTATTCATGTATTTTACTTGTTACAGCTGTTCTTCAAAAGCAAAGGAATAGTGAATGAAGATGCATATATATTATTTGTAAGAAAAAATGCAATTGTGGTTCTGATTCCCAAGTATGGGCTAGAAGGAACAGTCTTCTTTGAAGAAAAAGGTAAACCAGCACCAAGACTGGATTACAATAATGAGGTATGTTAAATGCCTTTATGTTTTTATTTGGTAAGTGAGCAGAAAGACTAAAATCTAGTTGGTTTTAGAGGGGTAAGGGAGGCTTTTCTAAGCCTCTGAACATTCAGGAGTCATTTATGTTAATTTATATTTACACATAATGATTTCCTACAAAAATATTTATCTGTAAAAAAAACATAAGCCATTTTAAGCAGTGAGTATTTATACAAAATTTGAACTTTCAGGTGCCATCACTGACTGTGGAAGACACAACATTATGTGTATTTGATAAAGTTAAGGTGAACATTATGTTAGATGCTTCCAACATCCAACATCAGAAAATTCAGATGGTGTTGGTAGAACCAAAGGTAAGGCACAGCATTTGTGATTCACAGAAATCATATTACTCTTCCGTGGTGTTAAAAAATCAGCGTATGGTAAAACTGAAGTTTAAACCAGGAGAAAAAAAAATACTTAGCAGCAGATTGTTGCGATTGCCTTGCATCCACTCTCGAGAAGATACAGGTCTGCTTTCACTGGCTGTTGAAAAGAATAAAGGGCTCTAAATTAAATTTCCTTCTGGGCCCATCAGGGTTATTTCCACTGATGGGAAATGTGGTGATTTGCTGAAGTAGTATCTTTTGAATTTCATGGTTCCGTAATCAAATCTCCCTTTTGAAAACCTGCCAAAACTCAGATCATTTTTGCTCCAGTAAATTACGCTGTAACTGCAATGGGCGTCTCAGAAGGAAACTATATAATTGCTGGCTGTAAATGGCAGTCCGTTCTTAAAACTGCCACAATATAAAAATTCCCCCTTCATAGTGTGGTAAGAACTGTAGTGTCCTAATAACTGTGTTTGTTTCTGGTCTTCAGACTTCCCAATTCTAGCTTGTTAGTACATCTGGGACATGGGTTTTCACCTGGTCTCACACCTCAGGTCTGCTGAGTATTTTGCATGCCATTGAATACTTTCATTAAGTTACATGTGACTTGATAAACAGATGGTGCAGTAATTGAGTATCTATAATCATGTAGGAAAAAGAAAATCCAAAATAAGCAAGAGGTCCTTGTTTTTGCAGTCAAACATTATAGTTTCTCTGGTTTTGCTGAGAAATTAACTGTTTTCAAATGCATCTAAATATACTTATCTTTCAGCTATTGTATAGGCTTGAGTTAAAGGCAGTCCTCATGATCTCAAAAAGTGGGGTATACATAATGCGATCTGTAGTAGAAAGAAACCTTGCATCCTGCTGTGAGTTCTCATGCTGAGCTGTCCCCTGCCAGTGCTCACCAGTCAGGGTTTGTCCAAGCTGCTGCTGATGGACACACTTTGTTCATTTAGAATGGACACATATTAGCGCTAATGAAAGCTGGCTTCTCTTCTACTTTTACTAATTTCTGTGAAGGTCCCTTTTTCTACAACAAACCAAATACTGTAAGTTTAGCTTTTCCCTTGATACAGGAATGGCCATACTAGTTAAGCCAAAATACTTTGTCATCCTGACCATCAGTTACTAGTCCTCCTTCTTTGTAAGGAGTGAGTACAGGAGTCAAGTGCATATACAGTAATCATTCCCTTTGTGTCCATTCCAAGCTTCCAGCAATTTGCAACTTAAATACACAGCTCACCTGGTATGAAAAAGTGCTTGACCTTTCATCTGTTTAAAACCCAGTGCTGTTACTTGATGACATACTGTGTTTCCTACACTGTGAAAAATAGTCTGGTATTCCCATGTACTATTCCCATGCCACCTAATTCTATATACTTCTTTTAGCTCCTCCTTTACTGGAAACCTTCGCATCTTTGATGTTCCTCATTGCTTTTATATTGTTATAGTTCTCTTACATGATTTTTTTGAGCTAGGAGCAGCAAGCAGCACATGCATGATGCTTGTGAGCACACCACAGATCCATACAGGATCACATATGTAGAGATTAGGTACAGGATTGTCTGTGTTGTATGGTGTTATGTGGGAACACTTTTCATCTTTCGCTCCTAGTACCAAGACCAGTTCTAAGCAGCGAGTTTACACACACCACCAGTTGCTAGCTGACAGTTTTACACTTGTTTTTAGAACTCTTAGACTGTATCTAGCCCTGGCATTAAAGAACACTTTCCTCTTACCCACTTTGTTCTAAATCTTCATTTTTTATTTTTTGTCAGTTTTCTTGATATTGGTCTTAATTTTCTTGAGTGCTTCAAATACTTTCATTACCTGCTTTAGGCTTCTATTATCATCCAGCTAGCTACTGATGGAGATGCAAGGAGGAATTTCCTGCCTCTCACTTAGATTCTTTTATTACTTTTCTCAGACTTTTTTGCTTGCCTGTTTATTTTAATTTTGCATTTATTCTTCATTTGGACAAGATTTTCACTTCTTTAACTGTTCTCTTGAAATTTTATTGATAAGTGGTATGTTCTTCCTCCAAGCCTTTTTTAAATTTCCATCTCACCCCCGAAAGCATTTTGCCTTTTTGCAACCCCCTTTAATAAAATCGTCATTAAATTCCCTGTTGTTGCTCATATAATTCATTTTAAGGTTTGCAATTTTTATCTGTATTTACAGGGATGGTTCTGTGGGCAACCTTTTAAGCAGGTCCTCAGGCATAGAGTTGTTTCTCTCTGTTCATGGGTTCTCTGACCAGTTGCCCCAACAAACAGGCCTTTACACCTAGAAACGTAGACTCTGTCTAGAACCTTCTTGCGACACTCACTCATTGAAGGTAATTTATTGTTGCTATCTGTTCTCACAGCGTCTCCAATACTCTTTAGCATGTCACAGTAGTTGCCATCCTAACTAGCTGACCAAAACCATAAGCTTTGGCTTATGGTGGTGGGTTTAATGCATAGGTGTCTGTGACATGCTCACACAATTAAGTGACTATTCCTTCTACTGGTATATGCTGTTGTCACTTCCACGTGATTTATAACCTGGTATTGAAGTCCTAGTGATTGGCTTCCTTGCATCAAGCTTCTTAAATGCCTGTGTACCTTCTCTCATCGGACATTAGTTTGCCCAGAGACCTAAGTGTAGAGGAGAATACATGTGTATAGTCTTGGTCCAGCTGTCTTATGGACGCTTCTTAAATGAACTTACACTTCATCACAGATTGCTTTGCTCTCCTTTCTTTGAATACCTGGCCTGGATTCAGCAGTAGCAGTCATTTTTCTCCTTCTCAGTAGCTGGTGCAGTGCTGTGTTTTTGACTTTCAGCCTGGGAACAGCACTGATAACACCGATGTTTATAGTTATTGCTCAGTAATGTTTAGTCTGACCACGGACTTTCTGAGTCTCATGCTCTGCCAGGGAGGAGGGGAAGCCGGGAGGAAGCACAGACAGGACACCTGACCCAAACTGACCAAAGAGGTATTCCATACCACATCACATCATGCCCACTATATAAACAGGGGGCAGTTACCTTGCAGGTTTAGATCATTGCTTGTGTCGGGCTGGGTATCGGTCGGCGGGTGGTGAGCGGTTGTATTCTCTTCCCTTGTTATTCCCCTTCTCATTATTATGATTGGTGGTAGCAGCAGTGGTTTGTGTTATACCTTAGTTACTGGACTGTTCTTGTCTCAGCCCATGGGAGTTACATTCTTTCGATTCTCTTCCCCACCCCCCTGGGAGCGAGGGAATGAAGAGGGGGAGTGAGCAAGCAGCTGCGTGGTTCTAGGTTACTGGCTGGGCCTAAACCACAGTACCACAAGTGTCCGTGCTCTCAAAGAAATCATAGTGTGCTTCCCGGTGACCTCTTTAAATACAAGTAATTCTCTATCAGCATACAGGCATCTCTCTATTCCTGTTGTTCCTTGCTTTAGAACTGGTTTCTACTTATTTCCAGAGTTTTTACCATTTCTGCCAAAGCTAAATACCTTATTGCAGTGCAGTGTCCTGAGCCTGATAGGCACAGCACTGCAGGAAACACTGTGGTTGTGACTTTTAAAAGCAAAATGGAAATTGTGAGGTTAAGGCCCCTTCTCACCTCTCACTCATCCTCCTGCCACTTTGGGCAGCAGAGGTGTGCTGCTGCCCTTTCCCTGAGCTCTTCCCAGCTTTTCCTGCAGCTGAGTGTTCCTGCTGCAAGTGTTGTATGATGGTACACGCTCCTTTAGGGGACTAACAACAGAGTTTTCTGATGTTGATGCAGTGTTTGTAAAAGGACTGTGCAAGTGAACTCAAGTTTCATCATGAAGTTTGAGTTAAAATTGAGTTAAAAGTTTTCTGACTTCCAGTGCTGTTCTTACTGTAGATAAAAGGAAACGATGTGCCTGCAAATCTATCTACAGAGACAAGCAGCAATGATGAACCAGAGAAGAAGAAAAGGAAGCTACAAAAATAGTTGGATATTAAAGTTAATAGGAAGTCACACATGAATACTTTGTATTTACGTTTTCTTTCCCCATGGACAAAATGCTAGAAACAGATTCTGTTTACTTTTAAATACACATTTTAATAATTTGTAAAACTGGCTTTTTTAAAAAGTAACTTTTTAATGAATATGTATGTGTGTATGCAGCAGAACAGTAGTTTTAAAACCATTTATGTTTTAATGTATGTCTATAGTTTTGTCGCATGGGTCAAAATAAATGCTTCTGCGCAGTGAAGGAATAGTTGTATTTTATTTCTTAACAGCCTTAAGGCCATGCAAGAGCCTGACAAAAGTCAGTTTTTTCAATCTGCTAACAGAACTTACTCTTGAATGATAAAGGCCATAGCAATATACTGGCAAGTTACAATTATTAGTTAGTTAGAATTCTCATTTTGTGCCTTGAACTGCATGGTTACAGGCAAGCCACATCTCCTGACTATGTAATCATAAAGCATATTGTACGTACTGTGAGGGCTGATGTAGATTGAGTGAGTGTGCTCCTGGACTCAGTGCTGAACCTCCATCACAGGGACCCCATACTGAGTTCTGCATGTTTGTTTCAATGAAGCTGTCCTCCAAAGCACCTGGGACAAGAGTAGTTTTCATTGACTGGGTCTGCTGTAGCCAGTTCCAGGCTCTCAAAGCCAAGAGACTGCAGTCCCACATACTACAGGTATTCCTCAGCCATCTTTGGAGAGTTATAGCTCACAAACTTCTATACTAGTCACTTAGTACTTTCCTTGGTAAGGAGCAGGTCACAGTTGATCAATATGTGGTTGTCACCTGGGTGTAGTTACTCTGTCATTGTAAAGGGCTGAATCAAGTTTATAAAGTATGTATTTACATAAGACACCAGAAGGAGACAACAGACTCCAACAGAAACCACCACTATCCCCCCAGTGAGATGTTTGAATCCTAGTACAGTTTGGGAGGAAGGGACCTTATAGCTCATCCAGTTCCAACCCCACTGCCATGGGCAGGGACACCTACTGGACCAGGTTGCTCAAAGCCCCATCCAACCTGGCCTTGAACACTGCCAGGAATGGCACATTCACAACTTCTGTTTCCCTGTCTCGCCACCTCCAGCACTAAAGCACTGCTTCCCAATATCTACTCTTAACTCTATCCTCCTGTCACCACTACTCTAAAAAGCTTCAGACACTTGAAAAATAAAACTCAGTTTCAAGACAGATGTGCAGAGCACAGGCTCTCTTACTGATACCATGTGCTACAACAACTGAAATCAGTTTTCACCTGTGTGTATGAGAGCAGAAGTTCACCGAGCTCCTTCCCTAACCTCCTACCTCTGCTCCCCAACACCCCCACCCAAACAGTGCACACACATGGCTGTTACTAGCAGGATTAAAAGGAAAGATGATGCAGAATGTAGCAAAGAAATAAATACCAGCTAAGTGTGAAAGAGATGTCTTTATTCTGTTTCACTATTCAATGTATAGTTAATACGTTTATGTTAAAGGACTCTCCTTAAAACTACTGTAATTAATTTAATGTAAACAATGACCATTTTGTGCAACATGTGCCAACCAACATGTGAAGTACAACCAGAGAAACAGAATGATCAAATGATTTCCATGGTAATTTGCACAGCAGGTTTCTTATACAAAGCAGTTACACAAACATCATGAAAACACATGCACACTTTCATAAAATAAATAACTTCCATCCAATTGAAGACTAAAACAGGACAGAAAATACAGGCAACTTATTTGGGGGGGATCCTTAATTACTTCTCACATTCACTCATTTCTGCTGTTACATTTCCCTTACCTTTAAGAAAACACTTCTATAGGGTGCAGTTAAGTAGCTTAGTGATTGCTTTTATTATCTGCAAATACTCTGAAAGCCTCTGATCATTGAACATATCAAGAATCAAAAATTTTAACTAAAAAAATAAAACCTAATATTAAGTATAGCTGTTATGGTGAACAGTTCACAAACAGATCATCATTTGGACCACCCTGCTTTTCATCTTCCCCTTTACAGTAACATTATTCCTACCTTTAGTAATAACACTTGCAAAAATAAATCCTTTGTACAGTCTGTGGATCTGAAATTCAAGAACTGTTTTACCCATACACCACTTGCCCAAGTCTCAGGCCTGAGGCATTTGGTTTTAATGTTACCCCAATTCTGCTTGCACCTCCCCTTTTGAGATTTTCAGAAAACATCATCCATCACCTTCAAATTTAGGTCTGACCTGTGAACTGTTTGGGGCTTTGGTACAAGCTTTTCTGTGGCCTGCAGAATAGAACAGGAAGCCAAACTTCCACCCAGAACCCTGTGACTGGGTGTCCTTGCTACGGACAGAGCAAAGGCTCCTTCACCCAGGGAGCACTTTACTGTCGTAGACTGTTTTTGATTAATGCAATAAAGTTCACACCAGAGATGTAAAAACACAGGGGAAATTCTGCAGTTTCCAGACTCTATCTCCTCTTCATTGTCACTAGGGCTACATTATCATATTGATTCCCTCCCCGCCTCCACATTCACATTTAGAACTTCCAGAAGGCTCTTTTAAACAAATCAAATTTAATCACATCTGATTTGATTAGGGAAAGGGAGTTCTGGGCTTCCAGACCCTCCTCACTCCAGTACTTCAGTGGTTTTCTTGACAGTATCGAGACTTTGTTTATATTAATACTTTTTGTAGTAAGTGCCATACAAAAGTTCATTATATCTCTAAATGTTTATCTATTAAATAGTTTGGCAATTTCTGTAAGCAACCTAACAGTTGCTTACAGTATAGTAAGCAGTATTGGGAATTAAACATAAAAGGGAAGTAAAAGTATAATGGTTTACTAGTAGGAAGGCTGCACCACTCTCTTAATGATGTACTGAGACCAATTAATCTTCTTGCCCCATCTTACATCCCCTCAAAAGGGTACTGGAGCATTAGTTTGGACAAAGTGCTCTTAGGAGACACTGGTGGAGTCAGGTGATCCACTTCAAGATTAGTGGGCTTCTTTGGGCATAAACTTTATTATTAATAAAATCAGACTTGGGGTTTGGTTTTTTGTAATTGTGGAAAGTACATAACTTCCATAACTAGAATGGAGTTTTCATGCAGCTGTTCACAAGGAAAATCTAATTAAGAACTAGCCTGGTATTAAAATCAAAGGCCTGTTTTTTAACAGTTTGCAGCCTACTATAAAAACATACCTGTTTTCCAGGGACCTGTTTCTGGGCCACTAATTTTATTCCTCATGAAGTCAGAGGTGAGTTCCATCACTTTTCCATTAGACTGACACAGACACAAACCCCAGCCCTGCTCTCCTCACATCCCCAGCAGTTCACTCCTGTCCAGCAACTCTTTCTTGGCACCACTGCTAGCATTCCTGAAGCCACACAACACATCTAACCAGGGAAAAAGCAATCAAATGAAAACTAAACACTCCTTTTTCTCTCCCCCAAAGAAAAATTTCCCTCATGCCTTTTTAAGTTGTGTCTTAAAATGTACGGGGTTTTGCAGTTACACTGGCTCCTATGCAAGTTACTCCAGGTTTGCTCAGCCTATCTGAAATACTCTTCAAGCTTAAGTTAGGTCCAACCTTTCAAAACAAGGCTCCTCATGGAATCTATCCTAATCACTGACAGAACACAATTCCAAAAAACAAACCTACTGCGTTTCCTTTATATCAAGTCTAGCTGCCTTAATTTTCAAAAGGGTTGCTTAATAATACCAGTACATTTGTTAATAAAACCTAAAGAATCCCACATTATTTAACACCCCACCCCCCCCGTAATACATACCAGACAATTTACTACATTTGCATTAAAAACCCCAAATAGTATGTATAATCCAGGTAACTGAGGTCATATAGATAAAAATTTATTAGACATCGCAATTTAATCTTCTCCATCACAGAGCTACGTATCATTTTTGCAGAATCCCTGAACTTGATTTCCATTTTGATGTTTCCAGGCAGAAACGTTGCAAGTTGCATTTTGACCAAATACTGTACAATGTGGTTTTGCTTTTTGGAAACAGGATTGCTTCTCTGGAGATTTTGCTCTCAGCAACTGATTGTCCTTATGGTTTGAAACAGAAACCTCCTAGGTTAATAAGGAAAAGTTAATTTTAAACCCATTTTCACAAAAATTCCCCCAAAGAAACAAGATCCAAACTCCCTATTGGAAATTTTCTAATTATAATTAATACTTTAACTTCCCATCTCTCCTCTTCTGAAATGGAAAAGAAATGAAAGATGTTTTCTCTGCAGAAATCTGCTCTCATCAAGAACCATCTCCTCTCAGATGGCACATGCTCTGAACAAGCCAGACTGGATTCTTTCAGCCAGCAGTGCCCATGCTTTTTGGTTTTGGTTTTTCGTTTTGGTTATTTGTTTGTTTTGGTTTGGTTTTTATATTCTCTGTGGGTTCTCTGTTGTGAGAGCTGAAGGAAATACTGAATGCCACTGCACTTAAATCCTATTCCAAAATGCAAAGTTGGGCTTAGTCAGGATCTAGCAACTGAAAGACTAGCAGTGGGAGAAGACAGCTGCACGACATAGGTGAGTCCCTAGGACAGGTTTGAGACTAGGCAACTGATTCTTTTAAGTACCTTCACACGTATATTCCATGTCCAACAGGGTGATTGGGGCATGACCTCAGAGTAGATGGGTACTTCTAGAAGTTTCAGATAAAATATCATCTATTCTTCCTGTAAGGGCACATTTACCCTTACCTTAAATGAGCAGAGTTCAAGATTTCATAGAATCATGTAATAGTTTGGGTTGGAAGGGACCTTAAAGATCAATGAGTTCCAACCCCCTGCCACAGGCACAGACATCCTCCACTAGACCAGGTTGCTCAAATCCCCATCCAATGTGTCCATGAACACTTCCAGGGATGGGGCAGACACAACTTCTCTGGGCAAATGGACATTTGATGTCCATGGTCTACAAGGCACCATCAATCTGCTCCTTACCTCATCAGACTGTTGGCTATTAGTATGTCAGATACAGAAGTGAAGTCAGGGCTAAATGGGCTTACTTGAGGCTTTTCATAATCTCTTACTACTAGTCAGTACTCTCCTTCAAGGACTGTAAATGATGCTAAGTAGTAGACCATAAGCTACTAAGTTTCTAAGACCACAATTGCTAAGCAAGATGATCTTTGCTCTCTCCTTCAAAGAAACAAGCCTTGCTTCCCACTCTCTAGAAGTGAGACACTTTCCCATCAGTCACAAGAGCTTGGGAGCCTTGCTAGGTATGTGCTGTCTTTTGTAATTTATTTAGTTTTAAGACAGGTCAAAGGGCTTGTAATCAAAAGCCTGTATCCAAGGAGAAAGCTCATCACAAAGTCAGCATTGCCAGGTATGGGGTAGGAAACTCAAGGCTAGTTTATAAAAACAAGTAGCAGACAAATTTCTCCCCAAAATGTGCTTCTCCACAGGCACACATCTAAAAATTTTCTAATAAAGCAGCAAGAACAGAAACAAGAGACAGACTTGTGCCATGAGCAGCCTCACAACTACCTCTCATGCATACACCTGTTTCCTCTGAAACTACCTCTGCCTTTGTCATAGAATACATTAATTTTACTGCTAGTTTGTCCTGCACTTACTCCTTGTTTTCAGCAGAATACTTGAAATGATGCTACATTAACACAGTCTCTATAATCACCTGCCAGTCTCTCCCCTCAGGCTTCCTAATACTGAGTAAAATAAGGAACAGATGGTTCAGGTGGGAAGCCTGTCAACTTCTGTATCATATCACAATTTAATTCCTACCTTTGTTCTAAGCAGCTGAGATTTATTCTGAAACACATTAGTGCTCGCATCATTTTCTCTGCAACTGTTTTGGCCTCCCGCAGTATCCATAATGCTGCTTCCACAAGTCTGTGTATTATAACCACTGTCGACCTGAAATCAAGAAGCAGGACTTTAAAAATGTACTGCAATTTAACACCAATAAACCCCTCAGATAATCAAATGCAAGTCCTATCAGGTAACAGAATTTAGTCCCACAAACCAACTACCATCAGGTAATAACAAAAGCAAACTGCAAACAGGTCTGTCAGAATTACAGAATCATAGAAGAGTTTGGGTTGGAACGGACCTTCAAAGGTCATGTAGTCCAACCCCCTGCAATAAGCAGGGACATCTTGAACTAGACCAGAATTACTCTGGATTAAATGTATTACTGTACACAGTAACACAAAAATTGCTATGCTGACTCCACTGCAAGAGGAAAAAGGGAATGGGGAGGAAGGATAAAAGTCACAATGCCACCTGCATGCAGCATCTATTAAGAGAAAATAGACAATTACTTCCAGAATAGCATACATACTAGAAGTGATTATGTTGAGCTCAGTTTCAAAGATTTTTATTTTTACCTGAATACTACTGTTGTCACAAGGAATTGTGCTGCTTTCTGCAAGAGGTGACATGAACACACGAGAGTTTTCAATACTGAAAGTAATCCCTGTCATAAAGCTGGTCATTGGTGCATTGCTATTGCCAATTGCTTCTTTTATCCAAATGTTTTCCTCTGACACTTCAGCTATGTCAGCCATATCTACGGTATTATTTTCCTTGGAGCCTTCCATATCCTGAAATGATGACAGCCTTTGATGATCTGGTGTAATAGATACAGTTGCTACCACAAGATGTGTGCCGTGCGTAAAAGTATCCCCATCTTGCTGGCGCAAGGTTATTCCATTATCTATTTCTGGGAACCGAGCTTCTGATGGAGAAGCATTCTCCTTGTCTTCCTCATTCTCACCGTGGTTCTCAACAGCGATCGGTATCCTAATGACAGAAGTCTGAAACTGGGTAGTTCTTCTGCATGCTCCAAGTCTCATAGGAGAAGACTTTTGAATTGGAGAACAACCATCTATATAAGGACTTCTTGTAGCTGGGGGTGTCATTTTATTTGAGGAAGAAGGAATATCTGGAGAACAAAATGTGAATTTTCTTTGGTCTGTAAAAAACAAAATTATTCTGTGAGATACCAGGTGGAGATAAAGTCATCATCCTCAAAGCCCTAGAGTCTTTTGAATCATTACAGCCAACAACACAGCATTTCACTGACCACTGTCTCCTTGCTCCAAGGCTGCCTTAAGAAAAAAATACATAAAAAATAAAGAAACAAAAAATCCCCAAAACCAAACAACCCGACAAAAACCCCAAAACAAAAACACACCAGCACATTTAAACTATCACAATAAAGGCAAGTTTTTACCCCACTTCTACCACCCAATTTGTTTCCCATTACATAGTTTGCTGTACTGGTGGCCTCACATTTTTGAATATCAATACTATACAAAGGAAAATATGTGAAGGCTGGCTCTGTGGCTTTTTTCAGAACAAATATCAATACACATGTTCTATAGGCATTTAAAAAAAAAAAAACAAAACAAAAAAAAAGAAACAAAAACAAAAGGGCAACAATACAGTTTTGAAGAATATCAACAAGGAAGAAGACATCTACGCAATCTCCACATGGAATGCTGTTGAAATACCCCAACACTCTCCAGAGTAAAATCATGTATAATCATGGCATTAAGCCTTAACAGGTAATGTACAGAACAGGAAATACTGACATCTTATAGAGCAATGAGGACACAGAACTGTTTGTGATTTCTTCACTAGTCAGTTCCTTTTCAAATAATCTTCACAGTCGCATGACTTGAAAACTCAAGATAAACATTCTGTGTCCAATTAAATCAGCTTGGGCCAAATCAGATTATGACCTTACTAAATTCAGGCATACAACTTTAACCCCCCTCCAAAACATTAGATTAATCCTTTAAAGGTTGTGGATTTTTTTCATTCCTATTTGGTCTCAATTCCTTCTTCAAGAATAAACTGCAAAAAGCAGTTTTTATAATAAAAATATGCAAATCAAGAAAGAAAAAAATAATACATACACAGTTAAACCATACCTGACAGTGGTGTCTTTCTTATGTGAAAAGCAATTGGTGAAAAAGCGGGAGAACCATTAGGGGCAGGAGATCCCTGTGGAAATGTGGGACTGGTTATACTTCCCAGACTGTAAACACTTGCTCCTCCCTGAATAGGACTTGATGAAATCTGACCCTTCAGTATCAGAGGGGAGGAGGAAAAAAAAAAAAAAAAAAAAAAAGGCATACTTTCATGATGTAAATTTTGACTAATATGCAAATAGAAAAACTATTTTAACTAAAAAGCTTAATATGGCAGCACTGAGGAAAACTAATCCTGTACAACAGCAATCTCTATCATTAGTTCATCTTGAATATTCCAGTTGTAGCTCTTCACTTAACTTCATGCCTCCACAATAAGAAGAGCAGTGGACTTAAACTGACACATAATACCAAGTAAGACTGTAATATCCATTGTAATTAAGAACTATGAAAAGCCTTAACAGAGTATTAATACTATCTGTATACAGTTAAATATTTAATCCCAATTTCTTACTCATACCAATGCAGATAAAGGCCAACCACTATATACATTCTAATGGAATCAGTGTTATCCAGATTTAACTCAGCAGCAGACAAAATACTTTTCCTTACGAAAAAAGAATAGTGGTTGTGACCATGCTTAAGAGTATGATGCAAGAAGTCACTTCAGCAGTGCTATAGGAACATTGTAGGAATTCTTTACTAGGCTACCACAGTGAAGACTTTTCTTAAGCCACACTCTAGCTCAGGTAGTCTTTTTTGCCATGTGGTTCACCTGCCAAACAGAAGAAACCGTACCACCTAAACCAGTTTAGCTGCGATACATCCACCTGGGAATAAGATTCATCTGGCTTAATTTAAAAAACAGACATTATGTTCTGTGTTCTAAAAAATGCCTCTTTATCGGAAATCTCTGGCCAATGGAAAAGAAAAAAGCATATGTAGCACTGCATTCAAAGATCCACAAGTCACTTCCTCCACTATAAATGAGTTTAGGAGTTACAAGGGAAATAATTACATCCCCTGTTCATATCAGCTAGCATTTTCGACAGCAGTTCATGGATTTAAACGTGCCTTTTTCTGTGTACACAGTTTATATATATATATATATAAAAAATGTTACAACATGCTTTCAGCAAATCTTGTATATGTATTGATTCCTACTTCCTTTTTGTAAAATTAAAGCATTATTCCTTCTGCACGAGAGAACAGCATCCCAACATAATAGTTTGACATAAGAAGTCAGTGATATAATTTCAAAACTTTTTTTGTTCACATTTTTTCTGACTTTGGAATTTGGAGGGGGAAAAAAAAAAAACAAACAAAAAAAACAACAAAGCAACTCACAAAAAACACACCACCAAAACCCAAGCCACAAAAGCACCATTTGGCCTAACACCTATGCTCTCATAAAGCAGTTGCAGCTTCATAAAAAGATGATTGTTCCCCTTGTGAAGCCTGTTAGAACACACAATCAGCCTGCTCCAAGATCTACTCCTGTGCCAAGTCAGTCACATCCCATTTAGCACCCAAACCAGGCTACTTACTGAACTAGGTGTTTCCAGAGGGCTTCTGCATCGAACTGGAGAGATGTCTATTGAACAAAGCACTCCAAGTGGCTGATTACCACATGGACTATGTGGAGAAATGGACAAACACTCAGACACACTTCCATTTTCTTCTAAAAACAGCTTTCTTCTGAGTGATGAAGAGCTCAGATTTCCCTGAGACTGATCTGAAAATTCATCAGTTCTGATATATTCACCTAGAAATGTCAGGGAGAAGTCATTTCCAGTAAGAATGCAAGAAAAAAATCTATTACCGAGACATATATATCTAAATTAAAACATTCAATCCAATTTATCAGCACATCAAGTAACTGATCTAATTTAGGCACCTATCCTTTGGGATCACTTGTTATCATTACAGAGAGTTCACTGCATCTACTAATGTTCCACTTCTGCCTATCATGCTTTAATATTAAAGTCTGCATTTAAAAAAATACATAAATGTTGGCTAACATCTACTTATTGGCCTTTTCACATCTGTGTATTTCAAATCATGTGAAAAACAATTCGAAGATGTGAAAAACAATTATACTACCCAAGCAAAACCAGATCTTTTTTTAGGTCTCCCATATGTTTTGATGGTAATCATGATACACCATCCAAAGGCAAACCAGTCAACTCAAAGTCAAAGCAAAAAGCACACAGATGTTAAGGAAGAGCCATTAAAATATGCTACAATTTACCATATCAGTTTTTTGGTTTTATTCTATTCTAAATAGATATTCCTTGTGGAATAAATTATTCCTGAATTCACTAACTATGCATTGATGGAAGCATTTGTTAAGATAAAATATGACAGCAATCAATATGATTCTGATTTTCTGTTTTAATTTTGATGGCACACAATCAGGGCTGTCAATACAGGGACAGAGGTGTGCAGCCAAAAACCTCTGAGCTACCTATACCCTCTATTCCCACACAGAAGCCCCTTGCCTGAGAAGCTGGCAGCAATTGCTTGATAAAGCACTTACAATCAGTCAATTAATTTGGGCTCTTGCCTCCCCATTCAGTGGTCATCACACAACTTCTAGTCACCACTGTGACTTCAGTTCAATGAAAGGTAAAATTAAAGCATTGCTTTGCTCACGGCAAAGCTGGACTATCAGCCTCATGGCCAGCAGCGTGAAGTTGAACAGCTCTAAGTTAAGTAAAGGCTTTTTTTGGGGAAGGCAGGGGGTGCCTTCTGCTTTGCAGTTGTTCTCCATATCCCTCCTCTTTTATCTTCATGTCTACACTCAAAGCATACCATTTAAGTCAGCTGTCCCATAAAATATGCAGTAACTGTTTATTTAGACCACAGAATTAGAACTTCCATTCATACATTTTCAATATTTCATAAGACAAGAAAATCCCAGCAAACAATACAAGTTTTCTATTTAGATATTCATAATTAAATTTTGATATGACACAACATACCTAGTATTTTCTCTAAATTAAAATCCACTGGCAAAGAAAGTACTGTCTGACAAGCAGCTGCAACGAATAAAGCCAACAAAATTAGCTTGCAGTGACCTTTGACTAAAGCTGTAGAAACAAAAATTCACTTTCAAATTGCATTGTAATTAAGTCATTTAAGATACAGTTGCAATAAGGAAAAGTGTTAATTAAAGCTAGGATTCGGATTTGACAATTGTGCACAGCACACTCAGTCCTAGAGGTAAACAAAACAAGGGTTGTAATATAAAAGCCTCTAGAAAGGCATTCGGAGCTGAAGAGAGACGTCTCTGGAGAAAATTACTCAAAGGGAAATGGGAGAAAATTCATAAAAATACCCTGGGGAAAAGCATCGCTTATTTATCTAAAATGAAACAGTTAAAAAAGATTTCTCCTATTTATGTTGCAGAGAAAATAATCAAGATTCTCTAACCCAAAACAATCCAACACATTGAAGGCTTCTTGAAATTGTAATTTACCCATAAACCTGAGGCTTAGATTCACTTTTTAATTCAGAAAAAGTGCATGCACTGAGTTGGAAAAAAAGCACTCCACAGACGACTTTAGGTTTTACTTTGAAAAATATGAAATATTGTAATAGAATTAAATTACAATCAGAAGCAGATATTAGAAGTAATAGTACCATACACTACAATAAAAGAAGTATTTCTACAGGAATATTAATAAAAAAATTACCACCTTTTGAAATTAAAGTGCCATTAAAAAAAGGGTTATTTTGCTTCAGAAAAAGTTTGCAATTTCAGACACTGTCTTTTACCCACCATTGCTTTTCCCAGGCTGCAAAGTTAACTGTCTTCCAATTGGAGAAAGGTTATTTAGATCTATGGCTGTAAAACAGATAAGAAATTTAAGCATGCATTGCATATAGTTTTGAAACCAAGCAGCAGTAAGTTAGAGTATTTAACACAATTAAAGAAAGGAGTACTGAAAAAGGTTGCCATTATAGCTGATTAAGAGAATTTCAGCACCTTTCTATTCAAAAAAGGCTTAGTGAAATAGCATCAACTTTGCTTAAATCTTTGCCTCCTGCAGCCTTCTCTACATTACATACACTTAAAACAAACTCAAGTTTGTGCTTAGCCAGACAAGCTGTGCTCAAGTAAAACTCATTTCCAGAAAAATCATGCAGTTTGAACATGAAGACAAAGATGAAGAATCTGCTATTCTACTTTTTTACATAGCTAAAGAACACATTATACCATCTCCTTTCAGCACACACTTTCCCTAGGTCTAGGACCACGGCTTATATTCTCTGCCAAAGAATAGAAGATGATCAGACAATTGACAAAGATGATCAAAAATGATCACACAATTGACAATTAAAAAAACACTATCCACAAGCTGCATTTCCTTGACAAAAAATTTTAACAATTTAGCCTCTTCCAAATCTTGCAAAAATACCCATGTACTTAAAGAGTCTCCTACCAAACAATACTGAATGCAAACAATACTTTCTAGCTGACATTTGTCCAACTTGTAATACATTTACTATGTATTCTATTAGTTATATAGAAACTTTAATAACAGCAGGACTAATAATAAAACCTAATCACAGAATCATAGAATAGTAAGGGTTGGAAAGGACCTCAAGATCATCGAGTTCCAACCCCCCTGCCATGGGCAGGGACACCTCCCACTAAACCATGCCATCCAAGGCTATGTCCAACCAGTAGCCCGGAGACCATAAAGAAGGACTACAGAGCTCTGGGAGAGGTGGTTAGGGGCTCTGGAGCTCAGATTGTCTTTTCGTCAATTCTCCAGGATACAGGGCAGGACCTTGAAAAGGCTAGGAGGATTAGGCAGGTTAATAAATGGTTAGAAGGATGGTGCTATAGTCAGGGGTTTGGGTACCTTGAACATGGGACTCAATATAGTAGGCCAGGTCTACTGGGGGCTGGTGGAGCTGGTCTGACAAAGAAGGGGAAGAGTGGATTTGGTAGGAGGCTTGCCAGACTGGTCAAGGATGCTTTAAACTAGATGTGTTGGGGGAGGGGGGCATCATTCCATCCCAACACACCCAGTCGGTTGGCAGCACCTACAGTAAACGTTCGGAGCAATGTAGAGATATTCCGGCTCCTCCAGCCAATGAGCCAGCTTCAATTGGATCTCGGCTCAAATGCCTCTACACAAATGCCCGTAGTATGGGGAACAAACAAGAGGAATTAGACATGTGTGCACATCTGTGGGGGTATGATATCATAGGCATCACAGAAACATGGTGGGATGGCCCCTATGACTGGTGTGTTGGAATGGAAGGTTACCGGCTCTTTAGGAAAGACAGGCCCGGCAGACGGGGAGGGGGAGTTGCTATTTATGTTAGGGATAGGCTAGAGAGTATGGAACTCTGTCTGGGGACAGGTGAGCAGTCGACAGAGAGTTTGTGGGTCAGGGTTAAAGGGAGAACAGCGATGGGTGATATTATTGTGGGGATCTGTTACAGACCACCTGACCAAGGGGACTTGCTGGACGAAGCGCTCCATAGGCAGATAGGAGCAGCCTCACGCTTGCAGGCCCTTGTTCTCATGGGAGACTTCTACCACCCTGATATCTGTTGGAGGGATGGTACGGCCCGGCACAAGCAATCCAGAAGGTTCCTCGATTGCGTGGAAGACAACTTCCTTCTGCAAGTAATAGAGGAGCCGACAAGGAGAGGTGCCATGCTTGACCTCGTCCTCACCAACAGGGAAGGGCTGGTTGGGAATGTGACGCTCCAGGGCAGCCTTGATTGCAGTGATCATGAGATGGTTGAGTTTGAGATCCGCAGGACAGTGAGAAGAGCAAGCTCACTGCCCTGGACTTCAAGAGAGCAGACTTTGGCCTCTTCAGGAACCTGCTCAGTAAGGTTCCATGGGATACAGCCCTAGAGGGCAGGGGGGCCCAAGACTGTTGGTTGATATTCAAGGATCACCTGCTGCAAGCTCAGGAGCGATGCATCCCAACTAGAAGGAAGTCCAGCAGGAGGGCCAGGAGACCTCCTTGGATGGATAAGGAGCTGCTGAGCAAAGTTCGAAGGAAAAAAGAGGCTTATAAAAGGTGGAAGCAAGGTCAGGCGGCCTGGGAAGAATACAGGGATGTTGTCCGGGAAGCTAAGGACCAGGTTAGGAAAGCTAAGGCCCACTTAGAATTAAACTTGGCTAGGGATGTTAAGGATAACAGGAAGGGATTTTACAGGTACATTGCCAATAAAAGACAGGTTAGGGACACGGTGGGCCCTCTCCAGAAGCTATCGGGAGAACTGGCTACCCTGGATTTGGAGAAGGCTGAGGTTCTTAATGATTGCTTTGCCTCAGTCTTTACCGGCAAATGCTCTGACCACACCACCCAAGTCTTGGAAGGCAGACACGGGGCATAAACAGAATAAACAGAACACCTACACTACATACAGTGACAGCGAGCTAACAGGACACAAACAGAACAACAGGAATTTACATAGCAAGTAAGTAAAAATACAGAAATAACTACAAAACAAGTAAGTAGAAAAATACAGAACTCAGCTTCCCATATACTTATATTGGCAGGAAAGCAGTCAGAATAATTCAGAGGTGCAGCTATGAGAAGAAAGAAGATTTGGCTATTACCAGTACTGAGTCAGCAAAGTTGTGTGCTTGAAGACAGGTTACAAGAGGAATTTAAGAACAGGAACCAAAAATAGCAAAAAGGGAAATTGCAGAAGATTTTGAATTAAAAAATATAATTTTAAAACAAACAAAGCACTCAGAGAGAACAGCTAAAAATCTACCAGTTGTGCCATCTTTTATTACTGGTTCTTAAAATTTAAATCAAAGTTGAAAAAAATTATGCTTGATGATTTCTCCAAAAGCTAAGTAAATTATGGGTGACACACTGAAGCACCTTACATTTACCTGAATTAAACTGTGAAACTTGCTTGCCTTCATGTTCAGTCCAAGGAGAAGGAACTATGAGCCTTTTTGTGAAAAACTAGAGTAGAAGAGAAACAAACCACATTAGCACTTTTAAAAATTGAAGGCACTCAAATTTAGATTAGTATGCTGAATAAAAAAAAATTAAATCATACCTTTTGCTACTCACAGATCTATATTTTTAAGAACTTTAATTCTTCCTTCCCCAAAATCTAAATCCCTTATACCCTGCAAATATTTATTTCAGGTCCAGAGAGGTTAAAGGAAAAACAAAGTGATTTAAAGACAACCCCCAAGTTCCTTATGACACATATCAGCCCAGATCTTTCAAGCCTGAAGAGTGAAAATTGTGCAATGCTTTCATTTAACACTGATTACTCATTTTATAAAGGGAATCGTCTCTACCATACTTATTGCACACTAGTTCAACATAATTATTTTCAATTTTTCAATTTGTTGATTTTGACAATTAAGGTATTTTGCAGAACTGCTGAAGAGACAGTGAAAGGAAAAGAAATGGGCAACCAACGCTTATGGCAACCTTATCAAGTGTATTTGGCTAAACAGGTTAGCAGCAAAACATTTATGAGTACTGGCACTTCAGTCTCTTTCTTTGAACCAGAAACTGTATCCGCTGTGACAACCATACTCCAGAACAGAACACACGAATGTTGAGGAGATGAACATTATTACGTAGCTTCACAAAACACACGGTAAATCCTGTTCTCACAATAAAAGACTCAAAACAAATGAAAACAAAACAGCTTGAAACACCCAACTATTAAAGGCATAATTTTTATGAGTCATAGTTTCAAGCTGTTCAGCTGAATAATTCATTAGTTTATGCCTAACAAAGAATAAATATCCCTTTTAATGCAGATTTAGAACAACAGAGCATCTTTGCTGCAGGTCAACTACCTAGCACCTTTATGAAATCATAAATCATTTTTCTGTTGATACAGAAATTCATAATAGCATGATACAATATGAAAAGGTCAATAACACTGTCATAACCTTATTTTAATTGAAATAGCACTGAAGACTTGAAACACTTTTCCTTCTCTGTTAGACAAATTGATGGTAAATAATAAAATGAAAATGAACAGAAAGAATTTCACGCTAAAGGAATTAAGTCTTGCCTCCAACCAAGCAGACTTCAGAAGGAAAAAAAAAAAAAAAAAATCAAGGTTCTGCTATATTTTTAAAAATGCAGTAAAAGAAAATATGCTATCTAACACCAGAAGTTACTGTAAACCCTAACATACTCAATCATTTTTAAACTTAAATTAATTACTTTTAAGAATTATCTCACCACTACATTCCCACAAGCCAAGCAACACAAAAGAAACAATGCGTGCCGATTTGACCTACAGGTGTGTGAAAGAAGACCGGAAGAAAAAGACCACATGGGTTCCAACTACATCTGCAAGTGATGAGGACAGAAAATGACTTTCTTACTGACCAGTAAAATATAATAGGGTTCTGGTTTTTGAAATCCTATAATACATGTGGATCTTTTTTGCAGGTATGTAGCTAAAGCAAAGAAATACTTGACAGCATAAAAGTTTTATTACCTCCTCAATGGCTTTTTGCCTTCTGTCTTCTGTCTCCTTATCAATTCTAAGTGAGAAATGAAAAACAACTCAATTATCAAAACCATCGCATAATTGGAAAAAAAATAAAACTACATCAACTTTTACAGATGCTTAAGAGAGACATTATAAACAAAATTGCACTAAACAATAAATCTTACTTTGAACCCTTACGTGCAATAAACTAGAAATATGATGCATTTCTCTGTTACTCCAGTTCATTTGAAAGATCTGTACCATTTTTAAGTACATATTTGCAAATCTTCTATTTATTTCTTGTACCAGTAAATATTTTTATCTGGACAAAAATTAGACAAAAAAATCATAACTGGTCTTCCAAAATAGTAAGAGAATCACAGAATGGTTTAGGTTGGAAGGGACCTTAACGATCATCTAGTTCCAATCCCCTGCCACAGGCAGGGGCGCCTTCCACTAGACCATATCTCCAAGCCCCATCCAACCTGGCCTTTAACACTGCCAGGGATGGGGCAGCCACAGCTTCTCTGGACAACCTGTTCTGTTGCCTCACCACCCTCACATTAAGTCTAATCTATACCTTTCAAAGAGTATTGGCTTGCCTAGCTAGCTTTCTCAGCTCTGCTCTTCTGCAGGAGTCCCGAAGACCAAAAAAAGCCTACACTTCATAGGTGTTGGAACACTCTAAGAAGATAAAATGTGTTGTGACAAGGAGCAGAAGAGGTAGCTTGGTAACAATCACTGGCAAGACATTTTCTTGCTTCTGTTGATTGCTTTTATCTGTCTGTCTTCTAAACTGCAGTCAGAGTGGATCAGAAATTCTTAACATTAAGAAGAGTAACACAGAGGCAGCCTCATCTAAATATTATATCCACATTAGGAACACATGAAAATCTATGATAAAAGATTTGAATAAAAAGTCTTCACTGCTGCGTTGAAATGTCAATAAAGCAAAAGAACAGTGTTCTAGTATTCAAGCAAGGTAACTGCGTAAGAACAGATTGGAAGTTACCTATCATGGCTCAAATACATTGCTTGGCGTTGAACATCTTCCAAGTCAATTTCCACAGGATTTATTACAGCAAGCTGATCAATAGACCATCTAAATTTTCCTGGTGTCTAAAAAGAGACATGAACATCTTAGGGCTTCCTAGTCTCAAAAGATAAAACCACAGGACAAATCTCAATGGAACAATGCAGTCATAACTTCCATGTAGTTTCTGTCAGAGACTATCAAGAGTTTCCATTTAAAGTATTTACTAAAAGAGTAAGTCAATCAGGCATCTTTACCATGGTAGTGGTATTACAATGACTTACAAGATAACATAAAGTAGAAGGTCATAGCTAGACTTTACAAACTGAAGTGTCAAATTCTTTTCAATTTCTTAAGATAGATGTACTAAAGATAGAGAACTTGGGATAAAATTTAGTCATTTCTAGATTGCCATAATCAAAATTGAGGTGCCATGAAAATCCAGTGTCTGCACCTAACCCCAATTATCCAAATAATAAAGCAGCCTTCCTTTCACCTTGCAGTTCCAAGAAGACTTAGGATTTGCAACCCCATATGCATCTTGCAAAGTCTCCCTTGTGATGCCATACATAGCACACACCAAAACCAAATTCAGAAATAAAGCAGCTTCAGCCTTTTATTTAACATATAATTACAAAATACTGCTCAATTATCTGCTTGAAAAATTATCTACCAAGTCTTGGTAGACAACTCATTAGCACAGCATCAGCTCTACTCCTTATCAGAAAGTAATTCCAACTGCAAACCAGGATACAATTTGCAACTAAAAAATGTTACATAAACACAAAATCATCAACTTGATTCTGTGACTATACAAACAGCCCATAACAGAAGTGAAATTATGTTTTACTCACATCCAGCCTGCTTAGCATTTAAGTAGGAACTGGAGTATTTTTCAGCTTTAGGCAGGACAAGAGCACCACATCCAACAACTGCCCTTTACCTGCTTTCAACTGGTTTTAGCACTTAGCAGATCAGAGGAAGACTGACAATGTTAGCATTCAAAGCAGCATACTCCCGTAATCAGGAGAAACAAAAAATGCCACCAAAATTCTTTGGCTCAGCATATACATTAAAATACACTAAATAAAATACACCTTTTAATGCATTTCAAAATGTCAGCACTGCATTTCTATAGCTACACAACTAAAAACTAGATCTTACAGGTGAGGGTTTTGCTGATTTGAACACTGAAGGACTGGAAACAATCTGCTCCTGAAGAGTGTAATAATCACTAGGACTTTCAAAAGGATTCAGGATGGTGACTCGTCCTGGAGTTTCTGGTGTTATCTGCATTTTAGCTTCTTTTGTATCAGCCATAACACTAAGAGATACCTGGAAAAGAAAGAAAAAAATGAAAAGGAAGAACAAAAAAAAATTTAAAAAAAAAGAAAAGAAAAAAGGCAATTCTAATTTTGACATTTCAGTGTCATCCTGAAGGTTTTTAAAGAGCCAGAAGACTAACAAAAGCAAAGCTGCCTTTGACATGTTAAGCTAATAAATAAGGCTGATAAGAAAAAGAACTAAAAATAAACAGAACCTAAGAAAAAAGAAAGAAGGGCACTAAAAGGCGATTTAAAATAATCAAAGCCAAACCAAAACACAAAACCAAATAAGCCCCCGAAAACAAGCGAACAAAAACACTAGAAGAAGCAAACAAGCGTTAAGCCAAATACATTCCTCAAGGGCAGCTCACACCTAACCCTGGCATTCAAGGGCTTCAGAAATAAAAGTAGGTTGGATGGTCTAGTGGAAGGTGGTCCTAAAGAGGCGGGAACTAGATGATCTTTAAGGTTCCTTCCAACGCAAACCATACTGTGATTCCAAGATTACTAGAACGGGGGTAGCACAAGGGTCAATCTCCCTTCGGCGCCAGCCCCGCGTTGCCCAGCTGAGCAGCCACCACAGAAGCAAACGCAGAACCACAACGGCTGCCGGCCAGCAACTCGCCCTGTTGGTCTACACCGGCCAAACCCTGAAGCTTCTGGGGACAGGCAAATTATCCCGGGACTTTCCTGAGGGGGCAATAGCTTCCTCAGGAGCTACACCTACCGGCCTAAAGCCAGCGCTAAAACCCACCGACGCACCCCCAGCCCAAATGGCCAACTCCCTAGGGGCAGCGGGAGGCGCCACCGCTCCCTCCCGCGGCGGAAGGAAGAAGGACGGGAGGGTCTACGGCGGCTGCCCCCGCGCCCCATCCCTACAGCCCTCCCGTCAAGCCGTGCCCCAGCAGCTCCTTCACCTGAGGTGGCAATGCGGACGGGAACTCCCTCTCAGCCCGCCTGAGAACTGCTCCTACTCCTCCCTCCCCCCAGGACGGTGACACCGAGCCTCGCCACAAACCACTCTCCCACACGCCAGCAGTAGTAGGGGGCTAAGACCCCCAGAGCAGGTACCTGCCGCCGTTACCCGGACACTCATACTTGCCTCAGATCACTGAGTCCGCCTTCACCGCGCCGGGCGACTCTTTAACTAGCCCCGCCCCCTCCTTGCCCTCTGCCCAATCAACACGCGCGGTCTCCTCTGCCTCACCAATAGCAGGGCTCCCCGGCTCTCGAACGGACCAATCGCCAGAGGAGCCGCTGCACAAATTCGAAATCCCGCCCTTTTACTTTCTGCTGTTAAGTGGGCGGGTTCCGTTTGGGGCGTCACGTGGAGCGGGAGTGTTTGAACGGTCAATGAACGGGAGCGAGCGGGAAACGGGGCGGGAAGCGCGAGGTGCTCCTTCCGCTTCCGGGTGGGAAGAGAGGCGTCGCCATGGCGAGCAACGCTGCGAGCCTGAACGCGGTGCGGGAGACCATGGACGGTGGGTGGCACAGCCGCGGGAGGGGGGCCATGCTTGCGGCACTGGCCTCCCTGAGCCGGGCTCGCTTCAGCGTTCCCGTCCTCGCTCCTCTCCGCAGGCTGCGGGGCTTTGAGCTGGATCATGCCAATACAAGCGCCTGGCCTGCGAAGAGGATAATGGTTTGCTGAAGGATTTAGCGCATGGCAGTTTCTTTTCTTTTTACTTGACGTTACGCGTAGTGCCTGAAACACGTCAAATGTCCATGTAGTGCTAATGTCTTTGGGTCTCATGTGACTTGTCTTTCCATTTTATACAGCTGTTAAGTATTCAACTTAGAGTAGCGTTTTTAATGTTTAGAAATAGATACGTTTGCTATTGTTATTACTTCAGGTAGTTAATGTAGATTATGTTATCTGTCTCTATGCGTCTTGGATTTATGCATCTGGGGGGAGGGAAGTGTATGGAAAGGAGAGGAAGGACCAACCCTGTGATGCTGTAAGTGGCAGCATCTGAACTGTGGATGGCTCATGTTAGAAAGCCAGTATAAAAACAAAAGAAACCCAAACATACTGAAAAAGTTTTGAGAGGAGTGGTCAGTGTTACAGAATTAGTTTCTGGTACACAAAAAGAAATTATACAGTAGGATGGGGAATCACAGATTCACCTAGGTTGGAAAAGATCTTTATGATCATCAAGTCCAATTTACCCAGGGCTGTGTCAAGTCCACCACTAAACCATGTCAGTAATGTGAAAGAAGTGTCACTGGGAGTAGCAGGAGATATGCCAGAGATCTATAAGCCATGAGAAATGTGAATAGAGTGAGTAAAGATCAGGCGTTCACTTTCTCTTCCAGCCTGATGAGGAGGAATCCAAGCTGGCAAGGTTCAGGAGGTGTTTCTTAGCAGTGTGTAGTGGGAAACTGGAATTCCATGGAATGGCTATACCAGAAAGCTGACATGGATTTTGGGCAGAGTGGAAAGCTGCCAGGAAGTCACCTGTGTGTTGTTAAATATGAAGACTTTCCCCTAATGAAAGGCCAGAGGCTAGGGAGAGTGTTCTGGGGGTACTGCTTTTTGTTTGTTATTTTCTCATGATCTTACCTTGTATTCTGGTTATGGCCACTGTTACATAAGAACTCTGTAGCAAAGACCTCAATGAGTTGAACTGGTGTGAAAATGAGTGTTCCAGCTGCTCAACTGCACGCTCTGACCTGTTGCAGGAGGAAAGGCAGGACTAGCAGGATTATTATGGCTTCTCTGATGCTCCAAGAGAATAAGATCATTCTGTATGGGTGGAGATAGATTTATTTGGGAAGGACAGTGATTCTGAGTTCTTGTAAGTGTCCTTGATGCCCACCTTTTCTACACTTCTGCAGGAATGTTTTAGGTAGGAGGGAAAATATGCAGATTTAAGGACAAAGTAAGGCTTTTGAGAGCTGTTATGGAAAGTGTACTAGCCTTGAGATTTAGGAGACCAGGCTTCCTGTGTAGCAGTGTATGTGTTTTATTTAGGATAGATGTTCATAATATAATCTCCTTCTGACATCAGGTGTTTTTAGAAGAAAACAAATTTTTGTAACTTAAACATGAACTTGATCTTTAAATATTTACTTAGAGCCTTAGAAACACCCTGATATCTGAACTTTCACTGCATTCCATAACTAAATTGGCTTGTTTTTTTTACTGTCAAAATAACAGTAATCTTTTGAAATTTTCATTATAAGAGTATGTATTTAAAGAGGTTTGGTGGAGTAACTTAAAGTGTAACACACTGACAATTGTGTTCATGTAATTAGATTTTTCTCAATGAGGTCCCATCATAATGAATAGAAAAAATATTTATAGGATTTATTTTTTTAATTTTTTTTTACTTTACTTTTTAATTTGAACATGAAATCTGTGTTGTGTGTTAACTTACTGAATAAGAAACAGGCACCTAATGGAAGTAAATGGCTTGGTACTAAGAAAAAGTATTCTTTTATAACTTTAGTAACTTAGAAAAGTGCTTAATCTAGAATGACAGATATAAATATTTCGCAGCTGTTCTCTGCAGAATTGTTAAGAGTTCAGATTTTTTTTGTGGAGAAGCTGCTCCATCTCTCTGCCAAAGATGCTACCTCAACACCTAATATTTTCTTTTAGAAACTAGTGATGAAAACTCTTGCTAACATAGGAAATAGGAACTTATCTTTAGTTAGATTCACTGCTCTGCCTGGAAATACATCACATGCTTAGTAAATTTTATGATTAATGTCGAGTGGTTAAAAAGAGTAAGAATTGTTTATTTGTGGGAAGCTGTCAGTCTTAGTTCTGTAGCTCTTAATGTTCAGTGACATTTTTATTGCAAATAAATCAATTTGTTTGATTTATCAAACTTTATTTAGCCAGCTTTATCTGGCTGTTGATGCTTTTGTGCAGACAGGATGCACATACGTAGTGTGTTTGGAATGGTTTGCTTTCAAGTCAGTGGGAAGAGAAAGCCTTACTGGGGAGAAGAAAGCTTCACTTGTGGCTTGTAGCTAGGGCTTTGGTCTGACAAACTGCTTTCATGTCTTAAATTTACGCGTATTGTTAATCCAACCTACTTGTGTGGGCTAGGTGCTATCACACCTAGAGGGTTTTTTTCATAGCATCTGACATTTCTCTCTGACTTCAGTGCAATTGGCTGGATACCTTAGGCCTTTGGTGTCTTGACCTCAGTAAGTGTGACTCTTAGGGCTGCTGCAGTACATCTTTGGTACACTAAGGTAGAACGTTTTCGTAGCTGTCAAGTGGACAGTAGTCACAATGCTGCTTTTATGTGGTGAGAAGACCTACTTCACTTTCTTCTAGTTTAGTGGAGGTTTGATTACAGAAACTGAATAACATCTGTACAAAATCAACCTGTATTGCTAGGGTCTTAGCCTCAGGATGGAACTTACTGGTGCAAACAGAAGTAAAACCTCCATGAGTTGTTCTGCTACTTGTGTAACAAACTGTTTATGAGAATGAAACAAGGGGCCTTCCAGGAAGGGTTTGAAAGGGGAGAGAGAACTTTGTTTCTGCACAAAATTAACTGGAATCTCTTCCACAGAAGATGTCATGCTGATGTGTTGCTGTTCTTGATATTGTGTAAAAATCAAATAGTTCTGCTTATCCTTAAACCAGTGTTAATATTGGACCTAAAGCAAAGTTTACTCATGGAAGGAGGTAACTAGAAAACTCCTGATGTGTTTCCAGTCCATTTTAGTAGGACTTCATCAGTATCTATAACTCAAAACCATAGATTATTCTTATAGCCTACTTCTTACATAATTGGCAAGAATGTTAATTATTGAATTCTTCGCTTATTTTTTTTTTAAACCTGTTACCCAGTATTAAGTTTGCTGAACCAGAAAAGCACAGTATTTATGTTAGAAGCTGTGGCTTCTAGCTTGTACTGGTAAACTGAGCATGAATGTTGTTGCTGAGATTCACACTGCAAAAGCTTTCAACTGCCATGTTCACAGACTGTACTCTGTAGAAATAAAACATTGAATAATGTTTTGTATCATTGAAATTTCATAGTCTGTAGGGACTAATGTGCTTTAATTTTTCCTGTTGCAGTTCTGTTTGAGATTTCAAGGATATTAAACACTGGATTGGATATGGAGACATTGTCTATTTGTGTGCGGCTTTGCGAACAGGGGATAAATCCAGAAGCATTATCATCAGTTATTAAAGAACTGCGTAAGGCTACAGAAGCTCTAAAGGTAATGCTTTTTATAAAAGCTTATAAATTTGTTTCTAAGAGTCAGATATATGTTCAACTTACTATACTTGAGTTTATAAATTGTACTGAGATATGACTCATTTTTACAGCAAGGAAATTTAACTGTTCCATAGGAAAGGCAATGAATACAACTGAATGGAGCATGCAGCAAGAAATGGTATGACTAAAACCTTTTCAGTAATAGTCAGATTAACTTTTTTGAAGGAAAAAAAAAGACCAAACAGCCAAAATATGCAGATTTTTATTCTGGCCATTTGTAGCAACTATTTCCCCCCTTATCTGCATCATATCACAGTTTTCTACTTTTTACTTTAATGCATATCACCTTATTTCTACATCCTCAGGCCTAGTAGTATGTAGTAGTAGATGTAAACAGGTACGTGCAGCTTGCTCATGTAATCTTCACATGCCGCTTATATAGAATCATAGAATCATAGAATAGTTAGGGTTGGAAAGGACCTCAAGATCATCAAGTTCCAACCCCCCTGCCATGGGCAGGGACACCTCCCACTAAACCATACCATCCAAGGCTATGTCCAACCCCACCTTGAACACCGCCAGGGATGAAGCATTCACAACCTCCCTGGGCAACCCATTCCAGGGCCTCACCACCCTCACAGTAAAGAATTTCTTCCTCATATCCAATGTAAACTTCCCCTGTTTAAGTTTAAACCCATTACCCCTTGTCCTGTCACCACAGTCCCTAATGAAGAGTCCCTCCCCAGCACCCCTATAGGCCCCCTTCAGGTATTGGAAGGCTGCTATGAGGTTTCCACACAGCCTTCTCTTCTCCAGGCTGAACAGCCCCAATTTTCTCATCCTGTCTTCATACGGGAGGTGCTCCAGTCCCCTGATCATCCTCGTGGCCCTCCTCTGCACTTGTTCTAACAGTTCCATGTCCTTTTTATGGTGAGGACACCAGAACTGCACGCAATACTCCAAGTGAGGTCTCACAAGAGCAGAGTAAAGGGGCAGGAGCACCTCCCTCGACCTGCTGGTCACACTCCTTTTGATGCAGCCCAGGATACGGTTGGCCTTCTGGGCTGCAAGCGCACACTGCCGGCTCATGTTCATTTTTTCATCAACCCACACCCCCAAGTCCTTCTCCGCAGGGCTGCTCTCAATCTCTTCTCTGCCCAACCTGTAGCTGTGCCTGGCATTGCTCCGACCCAGGTGCAGGACTTTGCACTTGGCATGGTTTAACTTCATTAGGTTGGCATCAGCCCACCTCACAAGCGTGTCAAGGTCCCTCTGGATGGCATTCCTTCCCTCCAGCTTATCAACCGAACCACACAGCTTGGTGTCATTGGCAAACTTGCTGAGGGCGCACTCAATCCCACTGTCCATGTCACCCACAAAGATGTTGAACAAGACCAGTCCCAACACCGATCCCTGGGGGACACCACTCGTTACTGGTCTCCAGCTGGACATTGAGCCACTGAGCACTACTCTTTGCATGTGGCCATCCAGCCAGTTCTTTATCCACCGAGTGGTTCACATATCAAATTGATGTCTCTCCAACTTAGAGAGAAGGATGTCATGTGAGACAGTGTCAAAGGCTTTACACAAGTCCAGGTAGATGACATCAACTGCTCTGCCCCTGTCCATCAGTTCCGTAGCCCCTTCATAGAAGGTCACCAGATTGGTTTGGCAGGATTTCCCCTTAGTGAAGCCATGCTGGCTATCACATTAACCTGTGCTTTCAGTCTCTCCAAAGACAGACAAGAGGGGATTTCGTGGTGTATGTATATATAAGGCTATTTACCTGTTTGGCTAGTGGAGAGGGTAACAATGGTTTAAAAAGAAAAAAGGGGGGGGGGGCAAGGCAAAAAGAATCTTCACTTGCCTTTTAAAGGATTTTTATTCTTTACCGACTACCTAAACATCATGATTTCTTTTCCCCTGTACCTTATATTTGTTTATTTCTGGGAAGGTGGAGGGGAAACCTGTGTCTAGTCTGCCTGTTCCTGTTCTGCAAGACTGCATTTTGATTCTTAGAAAATCCAACTTAGAGATATTTTTACTAAAGGCATGCTTGTCAGGGCTGTTTTTTACCAGTTTTCAAATGGTTTACTTCATTTTTAACTTAACATTTTTCTATGCTCATGCATATTTTATATTTGTATACATGCTTAAGTGTGTGCATACCTTTGTGTTTAATGTGTGCATACCTTTGTGTTTAACTGTGCATAAAAGTAATTGAGGGCTGGATTTACTGCTTACTTTGCTTTTATTGTTTTATCATTCCCATTGCTATCCTTTGCCTGTTTGTCCCATAACTGGCTTAAAATCTACCAATATTGGTCTCCAACAACTGTACCTTGCTGGATTGGTTAATAAGTAACAACAGTACCTACTGATGACCTTAATCAAAAAATTGGCAGTGTGATTTATGCAGTTATGGTTAGTGGTATTCCTCTAAGTTTTATGTCAATTTATCTGTATGGGTGGCAATAGTAATTACTATAAGTTGAAAAAAGAAATTAACTCCAAAGGGGGGGGGGGGGGGGGGGAATGTGCATTTGAGCACTTCTTGAAAGCATTAGGGTAAAAATATACAGGATACAAGCTGCTCACATACAGGATATACATTTTACCACAAGCAAATAGTAATAGCTGCATCAGTAAATGCTAAGCAGTTGACAGCATTTTTTTATATTTTATTTTTGTAGAAATAAAAGAAGTATTTATTAAAGAACAAGACACATCTTATAAAGAACAAGACGCATCTTATAATTTTCAGCCTATTTTTAGACTTTTAAGTTCTCTAGGAAAATTAAAATAGTCACAAGAATGGAGTAAATTTAATCTACATGGTGCCTACTTTTGGTGATTTATAATAAATGTTTTCTCTATTTCTAGGTCGCTGAAAATATGACAGGCTGACATGGGAGGAGATTTCTGTGTAGGAAGAATGCCAGGTCAAAGTTAATGGAGGCTTTGAAGATTGCAGCTATTTAGAAAATGAGTGGAATAAGTGTGTGTGAGAAGGATGTATAGTATAACTTTGAAACGTTTTTTAATGAGATAAGTTCATGTGTAATCTCATTACTTGCTATTTTTGTGAATCATTTGTGAATACAGTACAATTGCTTGTACATTTGCTGAACTTACTAGTGTGTAGCAACAAATATCATATAATGAATATAGTTTGTTAATGCATCCTTTAGAAGTGCTAATATATCCTGTGTTTTATCTCTTGCTTAGAGGAAAAACTGCATATACAATTTTAGTTTCATTTTATGGATCAGATAAGAATGAAGCCCATCCTGACTTTATTTTAATTAGAGTGAAGGTAGTGACCTAAGTCTTAACCTGAAGGTGAGAAATAAAGCACTTCTGATAATGTAGGTAATGAATGGTCCTTTTGATTCAGATTGCTGGGGAAAGTGTTGTGGGGTTTCTTTTGGGGCTTTTTTTTTATTTTGTTTTTTTGTTTTTTGTTTTTTTTTTTACCTTGGATAACAAAGGAACTTTAGTTTTCCATGCAGAATTGTATGCAAATTTAAATGCTAGATTACGTGGAATATTTTATGGAGTTCAGATGATGCATTTGTAACACTTATTCTGGCTACTAGACCTAAGAATATTACAGCTATATTGCTACTGCCTAGTCATAGCATACATGAGAAGCATCAGATTTGGCTGATGGGAATCAGTGAGGCTTCAACAGTCATTTGGTGTAGGAATGCCTTCTCGTTCAGCACTAGGAATCTTCACTGATGCCATAACAAGTGTTTATAGTAACTTATACAGTAAACTGGTTTACTGTGTTACTTACCTGTAAGTATCCAAGAGTTCTGTTTCATAAGACAATGTTTTTTTTGCCGATTCTTCTTCATCTGCTGCTATTTAAGTGCTTTTTTTATTTTTTTGTTTTGTTTTTGCTAGCATGGGTCCAAGATGTAGCGCTAATGGGGCCTAACCTCCAAGGTTAATAGTTTGGAGCACATTTGGAAATGAACCTAGAATCTTAGTTAAGCCAAACATTATATTTTTGCAGAGAAAAAGAAGCTCTTTCTACTTTAAGAGTTTACATTGTATGCAGTCTAGGTCATAGCTCTACAAAAAGTGATCGAAGGGGCTAAATACTTCAAGTTGCTGGCAGAGAGAATAGAAAAAGTTATATTACACTGAATCATTTATTATTATTTCCAGTTAGGCTGGCCAAAAAATCATTCCAGGAAGATGATGTGAAAGCTTCTGTGAAGTGGTGGAGTCACCATTCCTGGAAGTATGTAAAAGATGTGTAGATGTGGCACTTTGGGACATGGTTTAGTGGTGGACTTGGCAGTGCTGGGTTAGTGGTTGGACTTTATAATCTTAAAGGCGTTTTCCAACCTAAATGATTCAATAACCAAGCTGGGAACAAGCGTTCATGAGTGAGTAAAATGATTCGACTTAAAAATCCTTCATACATTGGTGGTGTAACTTCAGATTTATAATACTTCAGATTTAGAATATTGGGTGTAACAGTTTTTGAAAATGCCGAGGTATCTCTAATATGAAGAGATATAAACAATGAAATTTATCCTAGGGAATCTGAGAAGTCATTAAAACATCATGAAAATGCCAGGTCAGATCAACAGAAATTATCAGTTAGCTCATACACTTAATTTTATCTAAACTCAGTGCTGCATGTCAAACGTGAGAAAGGACTGGGGAGCATTCTTGCTGGGTTTGGGAGTCGTGTCTAAGCCTGTGAGTTCTCACTTGTGAAACCTAGACTGAAAGTTTTCTGTAAACTTAGCGAATGTGCCCTTCTGGTAAGAAAAAAAGAAAATCCCTGTAGAAGCGAGTTTCTTACTGGAAATGTTTCTCTACTCTAAAATAAGTATCACTTTGTTGGTATCCCAACTATGTGAGCATGAGCGTTGATGGCTGAGAAGCCTTGGCTGCATTTGTAACACACACAGCTTCTTGGTTAAACGCAATAGAAGGCAAAGCGAACAGCACGTGCTTTTCCTCTGGGCTCTTTACTTACATGCTCTTGGAACTGTTGAAAAGATAAACAGGAATAGCTATACAGGTCTCAACCAAAAGTTTTTTTAACACAGTAGCCTCTCTTTTAGTCAAAAGCAGCTGCCTGAGGAAGAAGAACAATGCAAGCACATTTGGTTCTTTTCCTTCTGTGTTCTCCTAGCTTCCAAGTGTCTTCTATTCCAGGCTTTCCTGCACATCATATGGTTTGTCTATTTAGTAATCCCCAATGCTGCTTTTTCCAGTACTTGTCCAGTTTCCCTTGGACTATATATGCTTCCTGAATAACAGCCACCTTCATCAATTGATATGTTTCCTAAAGAATTGCTGTTACTTGTTTATTTTGAACCTGATTTTCACTAGCTGAGCTTAATGTTTCCTGCATAGTAGGCTTTTACTTGCGATGCTTGTGCCAGTAGTGGTTCTGCAGATACATAACATTCACATTTAAATTTCCTCTTCTAAACCGAAATACATTAGTTAAGATATTTCTTGGCTAATCAAAGGCATGGAGTAGCTTCTGTATTTATTGTCATAGAATCATAGAATCATACATCCACAACCTCCCTGGGCAACCCATTCCAGGGCCTCACCACCCTCACAGTAAAGAATTTCTTCCTCATAGCCAATGTAAACCTCCCCTGTTTAAGTTTAAACCCATTACCCCTTGTCCTGTCACCACAGTCCCTAATGAAGAGTCCCTCCCCAGCATCCCTATAGGCCCCCTTCAGGTATTGGAAGGCTGCTATGAGGTCTCCACACAGCCTTCTCTTCTCCAGGCTGAACAGCCCCAATTTTCTCCTTTGAAACTTTTCAGAGTCTTATGTATTGTTTTCTGAGAGAGGAACCAAAACAGCACACAGCATTAGACATGCAGTTAAGTACTGGCCTGTTTGTTTACTTTCTTTTTCTTTATTCCTTTCCTAGTAGTTCCTCATTTGAGTTTTTAAATTTGAGCTGAGCACTGAACTGTCTTCATGGCATTATCTGTTGTAACCACAGAATCTTATTCTTGAGCAGTAATGATAAGCTGAGAGGCTGTTGTTTCGTAGGTGAAAGTATGGTTGTTTATCTCCATGTATACAATTTTTATTTATTTTTGCTGAATTGCATCTGCTGTTTTATTTCCTAATCAGTTGTACATATCCTTCTGCAGTTCTTCACTGTTTGCTAGTAGTCTTACTACTGTTACTAGCTTTATCCCTGTCAAATTTTGCCACTTTGTTCCTTTTTAGAGATTAATTATGATTAGTTTAAGCAGCACATGAGCTAGCAGAGGCTCTGCAAAGTGCCACTGGTGACCTATGGCAGGAATTGTTTATTCCCATTCCTTTTCAGTGATTGTGAATAAAATGCAGTCCTGCCTACCAGTGCCTACTTATTCTTATACCCAGTATTTTTAGTGTCGCATATAGCGCAGCTGGGAGAGCCTAAGCACAGTCATGAATCCAGCCTGACCAAGACATGGCATTCTAGATAACTAACAGGAACAATGACATTTGTAATTGTATAATTAGGTTTTATCAATATAAATTTAGGTAAGAAAATAATTTCACAGGAGATCGTAGCATACCAGAAAAGAACACAAACATGATCCTGAATCTATCTTAACATGAGGAGTTGTTATTTCTCAGGTAACTGTGTTAGCAAAAGCAAAAAAAAAAAAAAAAAAATCTGTTAACAAGGATTAAAAAAGACAAAAACATGAAAAGAAACAAAAGCCAACCCAGAAATCTGGATGATGATCAGGCCAAGACACTTGACCTGATAGATCTGTACCCATAAAAAGTGCACGTATATTTGTCAGCTGTTTTTCTTTCCCACCTGCTGGTCTCCAGCTGAGCAAATACTGATTTAGTCTTAGACTTGCTTTTTAATGCAATCAGCTAGTTCCCTCTGTAAGGAACTTGAATGCACTTGTAGATATACTTTACTCCAGGGACTGCTCCCAGCAGGCTCCACCAGGTTGGGTCCTACCATTCTTCCCCAACGCTTTCCGCTTCAAACACTCCCATGTATTTTTGCGTGTTTATACTTTCACGCTATAGAAATCCTGCAGCCCTCATTATTTGACTAGACATTACGTTAAAAGAAAAAGCACAAAAAATGACAATAAGAATCGGTGGTGACCCATGACAGCATGCTATGTAGTATGTCTGTAGTCAGCCTGCTTTAGAGAGAACTAATGCCAAGCCGTGGGGCTTTTCACTACTATGCGTGATCTGAGCTAGGGACTTAGACGTGCCTTTAGTAGTGGAGATTCACCTCTTTAAACCACAAATACTACTTTAATTAAAGTTTGGAAAACCAATTTCCAAAGACTGAAAGGTGTGCCAAATTAATTTCAACCTTTTAAAAAGCAAGGGAGAATTGGTAACAGAATTGAATCATCAGTGCTTGTAAACAGTGAGCCAGTGAACTTGGGATTTTATGGGCAAAGAATGAGACCAAAAAAATGTACTGAGTTCCATTTGAACATTGCTTGGTGGAAATGTCAGTGGGCTAACTTTTTCTTATTTATGGGTTTATATGTGAGATGCTTGTGCAGTATGCTTCAATTTATGCAGCACAATTTTCACTTAGAACACACCATTAGCATCACTTAGTAAAAACAAATGTACTATGTTGGTACCCATTTTGCTCTCTTGTTACCTTGGGAGTGAGATTGAAAAAAAGAAACCCAAGCTTTAGAAATGTAAAAACCAAAAATCTCATTCTTAAAAAATGGTAGACTGAGAAGGATTTTTAAAGTGTCATAAACAGTTAACTTTACTGTGAGGATTTCATGAAGTTGGAGGAGGAGTTCCTGTTAGATACAGAAAATAAGTTTATTAGGTAGAAACAGTGAAGTAAAACCATAGTGCTATCTGATCGCTGCTTCCAGGCCCACTGTTTATACTTAAAGAAGGTTTTAGTGACAGGAGGGAAATTTAAATGAAAGCCATAAACCTGTTTTGGAACTGGAAAATAAGCCTAATGAGATCTGAAAGAATTTATGAGTGTGCAGGTCCTCTAAGAGAAGAAGAGACATAATGACCATGGGTATGGCCTTGAACATAGAAGGAAGTCTTGTGGCTGCATCTTTTTGACCTGACAGAGAAAACATTCCAGATCCAGTAGCTGATATTGGATAAATCATACCTTAAAATAAGGCACAACTTCCCAGGAGTGAAGGTAAGTAAACTTGTTGGCATAGTAGGGAAACGGCAAACTGGCTAGTGCTTGCATTGTTAAAATGAAATGAAGAATACTTCTAAAAGTCATGATTTCATTCGGTTTCTACCGAAATGTCTCTAATGCCTCTCTGTAGGATGTCAGACACGTTAGTTGTAGCAGTTCCTTCTGCCTGCAGAGTCTATGTGGGGCAGTGTGAAACAGCTCTAAGTAAAAGTAACATGAAGAAAATCAAAAATATTTAGGATGAAGATCAGTAATGTTTTTGTCAGATAATTGGAAGCTTGGTTTCTGAGACATTTAAACATTACCTGATAATTAAACCCCAAACAACACAACTATTAATTACCTGAACTAGCAATCTGGAATATATTGAGTCCAGGCACTTCTATTATCACTTCATAAATATTCTTGTTTTCTCACCTCAAATTCTTGCAAGGAAAGAGCAGCTCATGAAAATGTATCTCTGAAAGAGCTCAGTAGTGTCATTGCATGGGCGAGCAGGGGTTTTAACGCTCAAATGTAACTTTGAGTAAAGGAGATGGAAAATGTAGGAGTGAAAGAGGCAGCACTTGGCAATGCTGTGGTTCCCAAGGGAGCAGCCAGGAGAACACCTGACTGGGGAAGGGAGCCATGAAAGGGTGAAGAGACTGAGGGACATCCCAGCTTGATTTCATTTGATTATTTTACTTGTACACTAGATCCAAAATGGGTGTCTTTGAAGATAGCAGCAGGTAAGAATTATCTTCTTTAATGGACAGGAGATACAGGAGAGAATACAGTTAATAGGTTGTCATATTGCCCTACTCCTACCCACAGTTTCAGTTCCTTTAACAAGAGACTTTATGAGTTAGGTGGTATTTTATTAAACACTCTCTACAATGCTGAAGCTGTGTCAGGGTACGGTGTGGGCCCAGGACTCCTTGAGGGCCGGGGACATCAGGGCAGGGCCTGGCACCCCAGGCCTGTCTCACCACTCCAGCCAGGGAGATGTGGCCGGGCCCTGCAAAGGGGAACCTGCGTGGCCATGCTAAAACATTTTTGACTGTTACGTATTTCTTTGGCCTTGAAGCTGGCAGTGGTAAGACAACGAGGCTGCCAACCCCCTCTGCCATCACTACTACCCATTGGCACAACTTGTGAAGACACCACATGAAGGAGTTGAATCATCAGCTGTCACTCCATCCCATCTCCTCAGCGTTTGCTGTAGCCCATCTCATCAGCTGTGACTCCATCCCACTTTCCTAGGCTCCCATGCGTTCTTTGTGACATTTCTTCCTGCCTTCCTGGGAAGCTGCTTGGTACACCACCTGGTTTTGTTCCCAAGCCATGCTACAGGGGCAGATGATTGTGAATGGGATGAATTACAATTTTGGGACAGGTCAGCTCATTGAAGAGAGAGAGATAGTCTCATTCCTGTGACCAGTGGACTTGTGTTGAACTCAAAGTGTATTGTGAGCAGCAGCAGGTGGTTATTTACTGTTTGTGATTTACAGCTGTGAAAACCCCAGGATGTTACAATAATATGCACCTTGCCCTTAAAGGTCAAGACTTCATGAGATATAAATGCTGCAAGAACAATGTTAAGAAAAAACATTAATCACTTGTGAATACAGTACTCTGGTGTGTGTAAGATTTAATGAGGGATTTAAAGGAGAATCATACACTGATCTTACACTTTTTGAAGATGCAAGCAAAAATATCTGGACAAACATTTCATAGGACATATAAAAAGAAGCCTTGCTATTCTTATAGGGAGAACTCGGTATACAATCTGAGTTGTATAGGATATTGTATATAGAGGGATACAAGCTGAAGTAAAATGCAGGCTCTTTTGAGATAAAGCACTTTTCTAGTTAAAAAATGAATGATTTGTTTAGGTTCACTGTTCAGACGAAACCAATCAAGGCATAGGAACAACTCAGCAAGATACATGCACAGCTGTTTATTCCTCTGTGCTGTGACATTTGCACTCTCATTGAAGGCAGAAAAATATCTATGGCACATACACAAACTGATAATCTAGCCTGTATTTTTAGCATGTTATCTTGGGCTAAGCATTTCACTGTTAAGAACGACATCAGTTATAAAGCTGCCAGTCTTAGTCACTGCTCTCTGCTCTGGTTAGATGACTTTGCAGCAGCTATTCCATTTTTAGAAGTGTTGGGCAAAATTCAGCATTGACTTGCACTCTGAAGTTTTATTGAAGTCAGCGAAATAGCAGTACATGGCATGAACCCACAGTTCATCTTAACCGATGGACATAAGGAGGACATAAAAACATTATTTGTTTGGGCAGATTCTTTAACCTTCCCATAGGAGGGCACTCTAGTTAAAATAGGTTGTTTTCTTGTATCAAAATATTAAAAAAACTGAATTAAAATAAAAAAATCAAAATAATTTCACTAAAGCTTTGTTTAGTAAAAGATTTAAAGATTTTCATTTAGTATGGAGTTATTATAATTTGTCATTCTAGGTCTTGTGCTCCTGTTTCTCTTTGGTGCTGAGTTTTCTGCCCAAATATATCTACCACAGTTCACCATTTTCCTCTTTCCCCTTACCCCTGTTTTAATTCTGTTTTAAAGGGGGTCAGGCTTCAATATTTTCCCATTCTTCAGCAGTCATTTCTGTATTTCCCCAAGATAATCAGGCACTGTTCAATAGTTTTCTTGCAACTCGTTTTTCTCCTGGTAACGGTTTTGATGTAATTGTTTCTATTGGTCCTAATATGTGCACAACTGTCCAAGAGACTGGAGTCATACAATATTCTTCATGGCCAAATCTACTTAGTGTCCTGGTGTACAAACTTTTGTATTTACGTACCCCTAAAATACCTTTAGAGTGTCGTAGTGTGCAGTGTAGATATCCAATGCATCGTCATATGTATGATATGGCATATGTGTATAGAGATATCACATAAATATCAGGGATAGCGTTCATTCTTCTACAATGCAACTTTTATTTGCTTTATGTAATTCCTGTCCTGTGTCAGATACCAGGTATCCAAGTCACATTTGGTGACACAGAGGTGTAGGTTTTTCAAAAAACTCTAGGAAAATATGTCAGGCAGAATAAAAAACAGAGCTTTGCTCAGCTTTCAATATACTGCTCTTTCTCTACCCCAGTTTTTCTCTGTCTCAGCTGATACAACCTTATTTGTGTTACAGACCTTTGTATGTAGAAAGGTCTGCCTATTTCGTCTTTGCAGCAGTTAAAGTTTGTGTTAAAGAATTTTATGAGCATGGTGCCGTTATCCTTCATGCCTTTCAAGTTTACTTCTGTAATAATTTCTTTATAAAACTTACAGTAGTTAAAGCAGGATAAATATTACTGAAAAGGGTTGCATATTCCACTAGATGGCAGACAAACATTTGCAACCACTGCTGCAGCTTTGTAAAACACTCCTGTTATTTTTGCATGGATTCTGATAAATAGAATTTTATTATCAATTTCTGTTTTAATGAAGGATTGGTGCGATTTAACCTTTAGATTTATTTTTTTAAACATTTTAAAACTAGAAGGAAGAATAAAATGTATGCTATCGATTGCATGACCTTGGTTCACAAAAGAGAGCTGAGGTTTAGGCACTTAACATGAATTTTATGCATTTAACTTTTACTCATATGGATATACCAGTAGTAAAATAGCCACAATTTAGAGTTTTCAGCATAGCTAATCAGTAGTGTCATCTTTTTCCTTTCATTCAGAGTAATAAAATATATGCAACTGTCTTAGTGCACCAGAGGAAGTTCTGCAACCCTCTGTGGTTCACAGCCATTTCAGCTTTTCCCTTTTGGTGTTTATGTACTTTCTGGCAGTTAATCAGCAATCTACATCATTCAGGCACAATCAAGATAAGGGCAGCACATAGATTAACTGTGTGTAGGAAGAGATGCCTCCCTGACGAGGATATACCAATGGATGTACCAATGCTATAGGAGCACGACAGTTTTAATCAAATACCAACTAAATAGCCACATCTATTAGATGTGGCAGATTAGGTAAGAATTAAGAAAACTCCTGCCATTTCCAATAGCAAAAATAGAAAGAAGGGGCAGGATGAATTCTCCCACATGACTGCTGGCCAGGAGCTCATCTATGTCTGTCAGATGTTTCTGGGTCTGTTTCTTGCCTGTGGTCTCCAAAATGAGACCACATTAGAGGGAGGATAGGGGTTTCCTAAAGTAGGATATTTAAAGGGGTGGGAAAGAAGTGCCATGTTAATCTTTAGCCTCTCGCCATAGATGACAATCTCTCAGGGACAAGATGTAGCTCCCTGCATAATCAGATTAGGTAATCAAGGGTTAATTACTGAAAAGAGAGTTGTCCCCATCCCCATCCTCCCTGCAGTTCACCCACTAAGCCCTTCCCAAAATCTTTAGTAAAACTGTCATTTTATACTTTGGGGTGGTGATGTTTTAGTGAAAAACCCAGATGATTTCAACTATCCTTAAACCTCTCTTTTTCTCAGCAGTCAGTGGAGAGAGGCAAGCTCTCTCAGTGGAGAGGGGCAAATCAGAGCACTAAAGTTATTCTTCATCTCTGAATCGCCCTCTAAAGGAAACTGTCTATTGACTGAAGAGGTAACCCAAGGAGAGTAGTATCCTGAGGCTAAGATTAGTCTTTGCAAATATTCCCATTAGATCATCTACTCTGACTTCCTGTGTTTCACAAGCCTTTGAATTTCACCCAGCAGCCTCTCTACTGAATTCAATAACTTGTGTTTAGATAAAGCATATCCAAAAAGACATTTATTCTTGAGTTGACGACATTAATAGAGATAGTGTATCCATTGCTTCCTTTGTTGGTTTGTTCTGTAGTTAATCATCTCCACTATTAAACTTTGTGTGCCTTATTTCTTCTTTTAATTTATCTGGCTTGAGCTCAGTACACAGCTGCTTGTTACGCTTTTTCCTTCGTAACTAAAGAACCCTTTAGTCTGTGGGATTTTCTCCTGAGGGAGCTATTATAATCAAGTCACCACTCTATCTTCTTTTTGATAAGCTGAAAGGATTTTCCTTTCTCTAAAGCATTTTTCCTCTTTTCTCCAGTGCTCATTCTGGTCTTCCCTGCAGCTTGTGGTGGTTTTGCCTTCCCTTCTGTCTGATAGCGATCTCACCTGTGCTGTGGGTGGAGATAAGATCAGTCTACCCTATTCACTGTTTTGCTCTGCTATCACACCCAAGGTTTCCTTTGAGCTATGCTTTCTCAGAGATCCCCTAAGTCCTTTCTGGAGTTACTGTTTTTGCAGAACATGATACTCCATTTTCCAAGTATGGCCCAACTTGTTCCTGGTTGTTTGGCTTTTCATGTGTCTGTGTTAAAATAGATTTCATCTGAATTGGTTCACCTTACTTTTTGAAGGTAAGGTGGATAAATTCAGGTTCAAAAGGTCCACCTTTTGAACAGGTAAAAATCCCTCTATGTGTCTTGTCTTTACATTTACCACTCTGCCAGCTTTTGCATAATCCACAAACTGTATCAGCAACAACGTTTTCATTTAGTTCCAGTTTATCCATGACAAGGTATCAGCACAGCTACTGAACCTTGCATCACCCTGCTAAAGTCAGGATGGGTGCTCCTGCTTTATATAACAAGAGTGTGCTCTTGCATTATATAATGCAGTCATAGCGTGTGCTTATGTGTATGTCCTGTCCTTCATTAAATCAAATCTCAACAATGTCTTTGCTTTTGGGGACTGAATTTTGGAAGATTTAGCCATTTCTGAATCCTGTGAAAAGAGTTTTTACTAAGATTGTTTAGGCCATAAGAAAAAAACAAAAAAAAAATAATAAAAAAAAAGCTGTCAGGCTGTCTAAAGTCAAAACTCCCTACAAAAGTCTGAAAGTATGCAGTTACAGATAGAGTGGTGACTTGACTACAAACCAAATTAAGCATGAAGTTTTATTTAACAAGACCTATTTTCTACAAAACCATGTTGACCGTCATTAATTGCATTAATTCCTTTTTTGTATTAACTGAATCTCACATCAGATTATTAACTTTTCCATTAATTTTCCCTGGCTTTTTTGTGATGATTACTGGCCTTAAGTTAGCTGGGTCATCACAGCTGCCCTTTCAAAAGAATGGTAAAATATTAGTGCTAATTCAAGATTTCTCTTATTTGTCCAGATTTTTAAACATATAGCATGGGACTAAAGATCTTTTGCATAAGTTTTCCTTCATCCCACTATTTTTCCTAGCTGTGTGTAAGTATCTCCTTTGTAGTTCCAAGTATGTGTATATTAGCATATGATGTAATTGTATTTTAATACTTTTATTGTCTCTAATTTTTTACGTCTTACACTTTTGACTACTTTTTATAAATATAGAAAGTAGTCAGAGCACTTCTCTGATGCTAGACAGTATCCAAGTATGGAAATTATTTTTTTTCCTGTTTAAAATGAGAATTAAGACATTCCTAATTATTGTGGATACCTTTTGTGCTACAAACTTGGAACTGTTGAAAATAAATCCTGTCATTAGGGCTGACTGTATGGGCGTCACCAGATGGCACTGTTGCAGGTGTCTTGTTAATTCTTTTGTCTAGAGGAGACTATATAAAAATAGGCCTTGAACGATATACTTAGTTTTTGTTTATTTTTCCCTTACAGTAGCATAGCCCAAATCTATCATAAGCTGAATATTTTCTGAGGCATTGTAGTAGTCCAAAGGTTTTGCTCATGAACTAACTAAACATACTCTCAGATTACAAACCTCTCAAGAGCCAGGCAGCCTAAGTGTTGGCCAAGACTATGACGTTCTTCAATTATCCACGATGTTTTTGGAAAGTAAGAGTCATTTTTTAGAGGGCAAGAAGTTGAAGCAGCCTAGCGGCATTCAAAGCATGCTGAACTACAAAAATATGAGAAAGACATTCTATTATTTACTGCTCTGGGTCAGACAGAAAGGTAGGGACATTTATAATGTTTCATTATCTGAACTGAGAAGAAAAGGGGGAGTGATAAAGTTATTTTAATGTAATGCAGCTTCTGATAAAATTCTGAAAAAGTTCACAAGCCAGTTTCAAATCTGACACACAGAGAAGAATAGCAAGTCAGACTGGCAAAGAGTGACAGTAGAAGTATGTGGCTGTGTAATGAAGCTCGTACAGCTCTTACACTGCTTTACTTATCAAACTGCTCATTGTTGTAAATTAATATGAAGCATCAAAATTGAAGGAATATAGGGAATACGATTGGAACTATGCATACGACTTTTGTGGGGTTTGTATTGCATAATTCCAATAAAATTATTTTCATGTGTTAGTAAAGCTGTCAATCTAGCTCCACTTGTTTAGAACCTGTATAATTAAGCCTTATTTATTTATTTATCTATTTGCTACTCAGTATCAGAATTATGCATGGTTATGTACATGTGAAATATTCTTCCCTAATCTTTATTTTGCAACATACATATTATAAATGTGGAGACTAGTACTTGACACTTTATTAAGCACCTGGTTAAACACCATTAAACTACTTGACACTGAATGTGTGATGGTATGTTCTCAATTAAAATGTCTGTTGGCATTCAATAGAATAAGGATAATCAATTTCATGGAGAAGGTCCCCATAAAACATCTGTCCAGGTGTAACCTGTCCCAGAAAAGCAAAAAGAAATTATATTCATATTTATCAAAATGCATAATTTTTGTTTTCTATATATTATATTCCTATAATGGCTTATTCCTCATAAATTAGACTCCCACCTCAGCATAATTCCCTGAGGAACTATTTGTTACATCAGCATTCATAAAATCCTTTTTCATATTAAACAAAGTACAGGAATGTTAGTATATATATTTAACATAAGGTTTGGGTTTTAAAGTCATGTCCAGAATACTTGCTCTGTAAATAGCACAGAATACCATTTCTCTCACTAGAAGATGGAGGCCTAACCAATGCTGCCGATCTTGTACAAGTGTTTCCTAGAGTGCAAATGTTTAAGATGGAATGTTAAATTAAACAAATATTTTAATTGCTTCTGTAAGCTTATTCATAGCCACTTCAAGTTCACTGGCTTGCTATGTGTCAGTGTGACTTTCCATTACTTAAAGTAGGCAGCCATGTTATATGCCAATGATTTTGCTACATCTCCTGCAAAGAAGTAAGAACTGTTATTGTAACACAGTATTGAGCTATATATGAAAAAGAAAAATCCCTCATTATGTCAGGAGCAAAGCGGGGGAAGGAAGAAAAATTTCTTTTGGGGCCACAGCAACTAGCTAGGCATTCAGGAGCATATCAGGAGCCAACATCTCTTGCAGCCCTCTGCTGTGAGTAGTAGGAGTCACCCTCTCTCTTATGAGGCACTGGATATAGTTTTCTAGCTCTCCTGAATGTATCTCCAATTGCCAGTTTAGATGCATTGATGAATAAGGGCCTTCAGGTAAAGGTACAGAGATATTTCAGCTACTATGGAGATAAAAGCCACGTGTAAGTACTTCAATGGATTTCTCCTGTTGTTTGTCCATAGCTGCATTTTTCCTTGTATCTTTTGCCAGAGATAATCGTAGTCATCTTACTCTTCACTTCACTTTTTACTCATTTATGTGCTTACTGTTGCTGGGTTAAGGATAATATTTTCTCAGGCCACAGCTGAAATGCTAATTCATATAGTACTTCTGTCACCTCCAAGTTGGATTATTGTAATTCCTTTCTGGTGTCTACCTGATTGTAAAACTTCACAAGTTCTGTTTTACATAAAATGCTGCAGCTGACACGCTTATTCATCTTAAACCAAATTAGCATATAATTCTGGTCTTTTGATCCATGCCATGGCTGCCAGTTAGAGTAGTGCTTCCTTCCTATATGACCTGGCATGTACTGATGCATGATGATGGATTCTGACCACAAGTATTAACACAAGCATACAGTTTAGACAGTAAAATACTGCCTTGCTCGTTTTGCACGCTTTAAATTGTCTTTTTCTTTGCTGTATGTTGATGTGCTAATTTTAATAGCCATGTTTAAGAATAATTAATGCATTCCTAGATATTAGGAAAGGGAATTCCTCAGGCATTCTAGTTAAAGTAATATGTTCTCTAGCTGTAGAAAATCAGGTTGTAAAGTGCTCTTCTAAATGAGGCTTTTACTAGACAAACAGGACTCTGCTGTTTGCTATTTCCACTGTAGGGAATGAAGCCCAAATGTCATTTCCCCTGAAACTGAAACACTTCCATGGTGAATATCACTGAAGCACAAAACTGTTTCTATTTTATATCTACAGGAAAATAATTTGAATTTCACTGATCAAAATACAATTAATAAACTATTGTTATTTGAAATGATCCTATTTAACAATGTTGATGAGAAGGAAGGAATTGCTCAGAGTGTTAGTGGATTCTTTCTCCTATATAGCCCACGAAAGTGTTCATCCTGTTCCTGCTTTGGATTACATTCCTGTCTTGAATATGTTTATTTTTCTCTTATGAGTTACAGAAGAATTCCCATGCGCTTGAATATTTTGGGGTGGAACCTCTTTCCCCCGTGCTAGAACCTGGCTTTGCAGATATTTATCTTGGATGTTCACCTTGACTAACTTCACATTTGCCGTAGTGAGGTCTACTGCTGAGCTAGTTGCCTTAGGCATGTTTGTTTGTTGATGGAGAGACACAATTTTGGGGCACAATCTGACTTGTTTTAGATTACTGTTATGGATAAATCAAATTATATTAATCTGCTAATTATCTATATTGAATGAGACACAGCCTTTTCTTATTGATCAGATGAATTCCATTCTCAAAGGCACAACTACCATTATTCATGCAGTACTTCTGCTGAGTGCAGTGGGCATGTGTATAAATGTTCACAGGCTGAGCAGCTTATACTACAAATATCTGAAAGCTATTTGATTTGGAAAGTGTCTGTAAATCACATAGTAACTAAAAGACACAAAAGTAAATTCTCAACTATTATTATAATCTGATGGCTATTCAGTGCTTTTTCCATAATTTCTAGTGAATTACACCTATATTTGGTGAGCAAAAGAATAAAGCTGCAAAGTACAGTGCATATATGCATGTGCTTATACAAATAGTGAAACAGACTTGTTATTTAGTAAAACAGTTATTTTTTGTTAGATTGCCCATGCCTCACAAGTAATGAATAAGTCATATTTACTTTTTGCAAAGAAATTTAAGGAATTACGTTTTCTGAGCAAGTATAACATTTCATGTTACTTGGCTATTAAGTTTTCTCATACGCAGTGCTATTTAGTGGTGAAAACAGAAGGTGGTCAAAAAAGTAAGAATATATAAGTAAGAATATAATATAGGTTGAAATTCCTGAAATGTCTAACATAAACAAGTATCTCTGGAAAGTTATTGTGTAATTTTTCTTAAATAAGCTCACACACACATGTATGCTTAAATATACACTCTGTAATTAGATGTACTATATACTATTCCATTGTACTATGGAATAAAGACAAGTGCACTGGAACGTCTAATATTGATCCTGTTTGCCATGAATATTAAATCTTGATGTATTCATAGAGCTGCAATGAAATAGAAGCATGTATGCACACATATGTACCACCAATTATAAAAACTGATATACACCATGGAATATTCTAATGGGCTGGTCCTCTGTTTATTCTTAAAATTCTTTCCCTCAGGCTCCATTTCTGCTACTGAACCATCTCAAGTGGATTTGAATTTGAAAGCGTTCTTTAGTTTTGAATGTTAATGGATGTCATTGCACTATGGCTCTACAAGAGAGAAGAATATTACTATCAAATAAAAACACTACAAGTTTTGAAGAAGATGGTTTTTAAGTCACAGCTCTGATAAAAATAAGAATGCTTTCATTTTTGCACATGAAAACAATCTTGCTGTATAAAGGGAATTTATTTATGCAGAAGATACACTAAGGCTTGTTTAAATGTGCAAAGTAAAGTAATGGGATGAAATTATTATTGATAAGAAATTATAATTCATATTACGTTAACACCCTGGACAAGGTCAAGACCTATTCTGAGTTCTGCATAGAATGAAAGAAGATCATTCAGGTGTTTCTTAAAATTTGACTTCTGCTAGTAATGGATATTAAAAAAATTAATACCTAGGCAATAATCCATCCTCACTGAAGATTCAGTTAAACCTTGTAGCAGAAATTGCTTTTTGGTTCAGCCTATTTATTTTAAATCTAGGACTCTCTTATTTGGGATTTTAGAAGAAAGCCATTTTTTATGCAGATTGCAGTGTAATTGGTGAAATAGTGCCAGTATTTGTTTACATAAGATTTGGTAGAAGGAAAGTATCTGAGTTCATACCAAAAATATCAGCAAGTTTTATGCTATACCGTAAATCATGCTGTACACATTAAAAGCTTTCATATATTCAAATGTTACTTTCAGAAACCAGACACTCTGGGAGAATAGCATGTAGGTCATTAATTAGGTTTTGTCTTTTATTTTCTTTGAACCGGTGTTTTCATATTAGCACTTGTTCTCTTTTTCATTTTTTTTTTTTAATTTGGTACTAAAGTAATATAAATTATAAATGACCTTGCATTTCAAGAGCTTGGGGTCTTTTATGAACACTTTTTATTCCCACAAACAGGCCTACTGCTGTCTGTGAAATTTTACATGTTGTTATTGCTCAGTTTAGAAAAGAAGTAAGAATTGTGCCTTTGGACCTTGCAAATATGAAAGCGAAGCTGTAAGGGAAACTGGTGTAAATCAGAATTTTGGGAATTTTTTCAAAATATGGGAGAGAAAAACTAGTAATATTGAGTGTGATGCTCACTGATATGAGAAAAGTAACAATGAAATGCTAACTTCGTATGTACCTTGACATTCATGTGTAGTAAATTAATGCTAGAACGCATAAAATGTTTTGTTCTGATTATTTGCTAGTAAAAGCCAAGGCAGCCAATGGTTCAGTTATTTAATATATTAAATAAGAAGTTACATAAGTACGGTTTTCCAGCTCTCTCTCTCCTTGATCTTTGAAGTGTGTCACTCTTTCATTTTGCCATTCAACAGCCTGACATGCAAAAGCTTTGTTCAGACAGTTTAATTTAATCACTGCCACTGGTTCAACAAGATGATAAAATCCCCTATGCTGTACAACATCCAACATCCAGCTCACTGTTATCTGATATTGTTTGAAGCTCCTCTCATGAATGTATGCTGATAACACAAGAACTCCAAACATGTCATAAACAATATATTAATACCCTTGATTGAATTCCATTAGAATAAGAACGAGATGAAGTTTAGGCCGTCCAAGCAGGCCAATGTAATAAAATGTAATTTGGACTAATCTTTCCAAAGAATGCCTCAGTTTTGAAGCCGACAGTCTCCCATCACAAGCAGAAGTAATTGCTTGTTGAATACACTGGGAACTCCTTTGAATTCTAGCCTTTGTACTTTTGTGCACCTTCCAGGTGTCTCCTGCAGCAGACAATCTACCCTTTTGTTTCAGAGGAGGGATGGCAGGACCACAAATAATGAAATAAGCAGGGCTTGTTTTAATGAATGGTGGGGGGCTGGATGGAATTGCTGGGAGCTTAAGACTAGAAGAGGGGCTGTTTGAGGCAAAAACAAAACAAAGGACTTGATAGGTAATGCTAATTCAAGTAATCTGTTTCCTTAAATTGAGTCAAGAAGAGGTAAGAAGGTATTTTAGCCAGTGCATATACCTATAGATATCAGAAAGAATACAAATCAATCTGTCTCTGGAACAGATCTTTTCACAAGGAAGGAGTAACACCAAGAACTTGTTTAGCCAGAAAATTTAACTGGTTTAAACTGGAATTTTGAGGGTAATTTGTTAAATTGATATGGTTTACATACAAAACATTTTTCTTGGCTTTAACTAACTAAAAAGAATTTCTTAGATTATTTCAGAAGCAGTAAACTAAAAAATGGCAGCACTACAATTTTGTTATAAATGATAATGAATTTGTTATTAATTTGTTTTCAGCAATTACTACTTTTTATTTAAAAATTGGCAAGCATTGACAATATTCCTCCTGCTATAGAAAACCTATGAAGAAGGAGATATTTATAAATTAAATGCTTAAAAAAAAAAAAAAAAAAAAAAAAAAAAAAGAGGAGTGTCTGTTTAGAAGAAACTATAGCTTTACTTTGTTTTGCTGTTTTCTGTTTACTACAGCTGGGTCACTTCTAAATCTCAGGAACTCTGGGATAAAGACAGCCCAAATACAGAGTAATAGGAAACTGGGTGTTTGGACAGCAGTCACTGCAAATGGTTGCAAGTTTATTCACAGATAAGGTCTGTGAACATTTCTGTTGAGCTCAGTGGCACTTTACGATCTGGTTCAGTAAATGCTTTTTTAGTCCTTTTTCTCAAAAAAAAAAAAAAAAAATCAGAATTGCATCATCATGGTTATGTATGAAGAATGTGTGTTCCCTATTCAAGAAACACTTAAATCTAGATGAGGAAAAGTGTGTTCCCAGTACGAGAAGCTGAATTTTCAGGTTCAGTGTGGACTTTTCCTCATTGGAACTCAGACTACTGCCACAGGGTCTCTACCTTTTATCCCAATTACAGATTGTTGGTTCTGCTGCTTGCAGAATTCCCTCACAGCTGGTGAATGGTGCTGCAAATCCACTTCCACTCTGAAAAAGTAGGTTGGCACCATTTCCCCATTCAGACTGTGTTTTCTACCATTTACCAAGCTCTTAGCTCTGTTACGTGTACACCAAAATATCAGCTGAGATTACTGGGATTGCTCTTGTGAAAATATTTGACCTAACCAATAAAATTCAAAAGTGTCTCAACAGCTTGGTACCTTACTTCCTCATAGCAGTTTGTACAGGTGGATGAAATTCTTTTTCTCTCCCCCTCTCCCATAACTGAGGCGATGCAATATTGTCTTTGGCAGAAGCATGGCTTCAAGGTTCTGTTTATCTCAGTAAATACATGTAGTTCTTAGCACTATCATGACAATACTTTCACCATTTCCTATTGTCTTTCCAAGAGGTTGCAAAATACATCTACTTGAGGAAGGATAATAGTTGTAATCTTAATCTGGGTCAATTTGAAATAGATACAGCTGGCATCACACACAGATAAACACTGATTATGACAGAATTGTTTTCTGTAATGTTTCAGCTCCTTTTAGGCTGGAATCTGCAAACACGTATGCTCAACTTAAAATCTGTGAGATCAGCTGCACCTCGCTGGAGCTGCTTGTAAATTTAGAGGTATAAAATGCTTGGGGAAAGCAAGTGTAAAGTGTTTGCTGGATTAAGACCTTCAGTGCTGTGTTTTGGGTGTTTGTGATATGCACAACATATATCAACAGCCATTAAAATATGTTTCAGGAAAGAATTCTAGAGATTGATTGTTTCTTCAAAAATTACTCCAAAAATCAATCAGAACTGTTTTAGAAATATGCCTACTATGCACCAAAATATAGTTTTCTTTTTTTTAACAAAATTTATCAATCCATTAAAGAGGAGACAAGTAAACAAAAATGAATTGTCATTTGTGTTATTTTATTAGTGTCACATGAGATTACAACATATTATTGATTTGAGAATATTTTACCCAAGGAGACTTGTTTTAACATGAACAAATCAGGATCAATACTGGATATGCATTCATTTTCATAAAAAGCTACAAGGCAATACTTTTTTTTACAAATCCCATGATTACACTTACAGCTCTGTAAAAAAATTATCATTGTGACCAAATGAGGACCTAGCTAAGATTTAATTATTAAAAAATGGATTATTATTTGCATTGTTGCTTACTTTCCCAGGTGTATTATTTACCGACCAAAAGTAATTTATGTGCTCACCCGGTTATAGAGTGAAGTTAGATTGCCTGTGCAATTTTTGCTGACTTGGCTGCCTTAGCTTACTTTATCAATTCTCTTCCCCCCCCCCCTTTTTTCATTAGAGATCGCATATAGTTTAAGAGCTGTAATCTGAAACCTTACAGCTCTAGTGGATACTTAAAAGACTCATTGATACACTTTGAAACCAAGTCAATTGAACAGCATTACCAACGGCAGCATCTAGCCATTAGGCCATTAGGATCATTTGCCGAGGCACTAAAATTAAATATAGGGACTCTAGCAATTCCCCAATTATATTGTGTTTGTATAATGACAGTGAAAAGGATATTATTTTAGTCAGCTCAGTGCCACTATTGCAAGAACCAAGATGCTCTCCGTTTTGCAGACGTAGATATGTATTGGCCAGGACACTCTGACATTAATTTCATTTCCTTTGCAGGCAGAATAGATCAACACCATGGACAAGATTCAAATACTACTAGTCAGTAGCATTTTTTCAGAGGCCCCATATTTAATAATTATTTTTTTCTTTTCTGGGGGGTCAGCATTTAAAATAATACATGTAGGTTAAAATACCATCTAGAAAAAGATATTGAGGAGGCATAGTAAATGGCGCAGAGTCAAGGAAGGAAATTCCTTGCCTCAGTTAGCTGTCTTCTACAGCTGTGACTTTTCTGGTTCAGCCTCCCACATGTAGCTCATATCTTCACAATTCCCTGGAGATAAAGCTTCCTGGAAAAAGAGAAAATCTGATCCACAATCATGAAAAAAAAAAAAAAGATAAGGGAAGTTCTGATGTAGGGCTAGGAGTCAGCTATAAACACGCTTCTTCCATTTTGAGTTGTGTGCAATCCTCTATTGCAGTAAGAGAGAAGGAAACTATTAACAGTTCGGTCATGAGTTACTTTTGTTTCCCAATACACACCAAAGGCAAGTTGCACTAAAATTGAATGGTGCTAATAGCCATATAAGAATGGCTGTATCATGGTGAAGCAGAAATCCCTTTAGCCCAGTTCAACACAGCCAACACCAAGTGCCTAGAGAAGTGCATGAGGTGATACATACGCAGCACACCTTTCACTGATTTGCAGCTCAGGGACTTTTGGACACAATGGTCATATTTTCGTACTTGCTAGACTTTGATTTTCTTCTTCATTAGTTTGTCCATTTGCTTTTTGAACCTATGTAACCATTAAGCATCCATAAAACTCTTGTGGTTAAGTGATCTGCAGTTTAACTATGATTTATGAGAAAAAAAAATGTCCTTTGGTTGACACTTGTGAACTGCTAATTTTATGTAAGGCTCTTTCTGTCTTTTATTAAGAAGAACAATATAGACTGCTTTATTTCTCCTAGACACTCAGGATTTATAAACCATGCGGCATATCTTTTCAGTGCTGAAGGATCCTAGTTTATTTAGCTGTTCTTTGCATGGGAACCGTTCTATACCTTCTTCTCTTTGTCACTCCTCCCTCATTTTTAGTGCTACTGTATCCTTTTTGACACTGGGCTCCAGCATTACATGTTCCATTCAGGATATGCATCCATCAGTGTCTTGGTAATGTTTCAGTTTCATTCTTTCCATTCTACAACTCGTGAGTTCAGCAGCTCATCTGTTTTTTCTATTGTACTAGTTAGACTAATAATTTTATTATCTCTGTGTACAGAACCAGATAATGACCACTGCAGTGCTCTATCTATCTGAGCATGAGATGATGTTTTCGTATCTCTAATACTGGATTTAGATACTGCTATACAGGCAGATTTTTTCACTAACTGTTCCTGAACTATGAAATGGTGCTAGTTTACACTTTCTTTCATCAAAAAATAAAAACATCATAGAAGACCAGGTCTTCGATCAAGCAGTCACAATTTAATGCCAGTTTAATTCAGTGGAAGAAAAAGCTGAAGTATATCTGTAGCTAGGTATCTTAATTTATGTGTGGATTCAGGCAGTCATATCTACAGCAGACTTGGAATTTCCTTTAGTTAAAAATACAGAAATTGGAGTTTGTATGCAAAGAATATAGAGAGACATGTAGGAAAATACCCCAATCTGACTGGAAAGATTAGATGTCTTGAAAAGAATTTTAAGGAGAAGCAGAAAATACAAGTGAGAGCTGAAAGAAATTTTCAAGGAAAGAACCTCAGAACAAAAGTGAATTCTGAAAGCATAGAAGACATATTCCCTGTAGCAAGTACTTACATGTAGGATAGCAAAAGGCTGGTCTTAACAATTCATGTCATTCCCCCTGGTTCTGGTTTTCTTACCAGTGCTGTTATTCTTACTTTTCTCTAATGCTGCTTCTCTCCTGCTTTTCATCTCTCTGACACTCTTCCTGTGTTATTTTCAACACTCAGGTTAGGCACCTCCACTGAATTCTGGCAAGGAGTTAACTTTCTTCTTTCAATACAAAATAATTTATTTGCCAGCACATAGTTCTGTGTCTTTTCATTCTTCCTCCTATTGTCACTACCTTAATTCAAACACCTTTCAATCTTTCTCACACAGTCCTGGTAATACAGGATACTACAGTTGTAGTCTACTTTATTACTGGAGTTAACATTTATTTTAATATTGGTATTTTGGATTTTGGGCTTAAAAAATCCCTTGTCTTTTCTGTAAAACACATTTGCCCAGAAGATGATGGTTTCTAAACACTACTTTCATTTCTGACCTTCCCTTCCGCAAAATAGTTGAGAAAATATAATTTCCTCACCTAAGCAGTCATCTCGCAAAACAGCATTAAAAAAATGAAATAAACCAAAAAAGGCAGCTTTCAAATGATGCTTGTTCTTGTTCTGGCTAAACAAATAGCTTACAGAAAAAAACTCCAGAAGACTGTGTTGAAGTGGGATGCCTGGAGAAAGAGCAAGGAGAAAGAGGAGGCCTGAGATGGTGAGAAGACCTGCTGTAAGAAGATACCCACCTCCCCACTATAAGGTAAATACCTTATATGTAATGCCACTCAAAACTGGGCACAGGCTGAGCAGCTGAAAACAATGAAGTGCTAGAGTTAGACTATGGACTAAACTACTCTGATGCTTTTTTTAAAGGGAACTGATAGTAAAGCAAATAAAAACCAAACAAACAAACAAACAAAACACCGTTTTTTTACCTTTGTTCTTTAAGTACATTTTTGTCACTTTTTGTGTAAAAGGGCTCTTTTAATTACTAAAATAATAGGTTGTTTTTACAGACACTTGAGAGAAGGCATTACATTTAATTTATAATTACATTACATTTCAGCTTGACACGACTTAATATTTTAATATGTCCTGAGATTGTGAATGGAAATAGTGGGTGGGAAAGCTATAGGGCAAGTTAAAATGCCATTCTACCGCAGTGTGGATAAGCAGCATGCTTCCTCTTGTTTGAGAATTTACAGCAGCTCTGAGTTTTCATGAAGTATGTAATCAACCTGTGGAGCAAGGAAGCAATAGAAATGTCTGGATCAATGTTTCTGAGTTTAGTGAGGGGTTTTGGAAAAAGAACATGGAGCTTTTCTGTCAGCAGAGAAATATTACCCTTGTAGCAGACGGCTTTTCATGGCACTTTACAGCTTTATTTTTCTTTTCTTTTCCTTCATGCTGTAAAAATAGTATTTCTTCCTACAAACACAACTCAAGAATGTCCTCTAGACAAAAGCCAAATTGAAAACCTTAAAAAGAAAAATGAAAATAAAGTTTGATTGCTAATGTTGATATACAATGCACAAATTATTTCTATCTGCCCCTAATGAGCTTGCCAAATCTTCAAGAGCAATCAACGCAAACCTTAGAATTCTGACATTAGTTCAGACCAGAGCAATGTACTGTGGTAACAGCTGTGGATTTTTCTTCGTCAGCAGCTGAATCACACTGCTCATAGCATTTGCTGGACACAGCATTCATGAACTAGATTGCTGTTTCACAATCATGCACTATTAACTTTCGCTGTAAATGTGGTTTTTGCCACTTGGTAATTGGATTAAAAAAAAAAAGGCAGGAAAACCTTTATTGATGTTTTTGAACCTTGTGGAGAATAGTGAGATTCCTTTTCACTAACTTATAGCGTGGCATACACTGAAATTGGTTAAGTGTGCATAGCTACAGCATTAACAATTTTGTAATGAGATATAAAGCAAACATGAGACTCAACAAGTATTTTGATTCCTTTTGCCCCCAAGTAAATGCGTACTGAGTCCAAGCCAATCATACTATCTGCTGCTAATATTACAATTGTACCAACTACCAAGCGAAAGACATACTACATGGCAAAGGCCCAGAAAGATGTTGGTAATTTCTGTACTTGGATGTATATACATTTTGTTCTATTGTGAGACAGAATAATATATATATATATTTTAATAGAAACCAGTAATGCTATTGTAAAAATCTGTTTGCCAATTGATTTTTGCAGAGACATTGAAAAAGCTTTTAATGTACAAACATGGATAGGAGAAATAGATGCACACACAAAAGGCATCTTAGACAAAAAAGGAAACATTTCAGGGAAATATTCATGACATTTTCCTACTTTTGCTTTTTTACTAGATTTGTAAACTGTGGGAAGGGCAATACAGAGTAGTGGCTGCAATGTTAGGTTGAAATGCCAGAAGTACCTGTATTTTAATTCAGGTTTACTGCTGAGTAACCACAATCACGGTTTCTTTCTCTGACAAATATGAAAAAACAAAAACTTCGGTATTATTTTTATTTTTTAAGTCTCAGCAATTAAACAAAAGATTTTTGAATGTAATCTTTTTAAAGATATTGCGTAACAGTGCTTTGTCTGAATCGGTCTCCCTTTTTTATTCATTTTTTGTAAATAGCCTAGCACATAGCCTATATGAACTCTTTCTGAACAGAATTTCTGTGTTTTGTGGTAAATATAAATCATAACAATTTATTGATGACCTTTGTCCAGATATACAGCATTAATTAGTAAAGTACACAAGTGAAAAGGTGTCAACCTTAATCAATCTTCTGTGTTGTGTGGAAGTGTATTGAGAATTGAATACACATTAATGAAGGCAGAACTGAGAATATTCTTATTACTCTTCACCTGCAACCACTGAGTGTATCTTCACAAGTAAACAACAGTGCTGGGGCCTGGGCTTAAGCACAGTCCAGAATCACCCATCTTCTCCATTTGTGCAAACAAGGACCCATTCCAACTAGCTCTCTGTCCTTATCTCTAATGATAGCTGAGCAGAATTCTGCTTGAGCCAAGGGCTTTTCTCAGCAAGAAGGAGAGACAAGCCTATTTTGTTTGGAGGCAAAGGGATTTTAGCTGCAGAGATCCAAACAACAGCATGGTTCTTTCCTACAAAGCCAAATAATTGGTCCTATCCTATGTTATTTACTTTTACAGGTGCAATCACGGGTGTTTCTCTTAGACTGCTAAAAGCAGAAGGGGAATAGCTGCAAAACACAGCTCTTGCATGGGCACAGCCTGCTACAGTCTGCCAAGATCCCTCTTATGTATATACATCTACACCTGACCTAATTGTCCTAGCTGCTTTTGTACTCAGTGGAGAGAAATAAGTATTCTAATGGAGTAAGATACTTATTTCAGGATGAGATTAGTCGCACCTTTTTTCCTCCTTTTGGCTGTACAGACAGCTTGCTCAGATACAGCTGTTGAAGCAGGCAACTGTAAATGTTCAGGTCAAATGAAACCTAAGGTTCAGTCACTCTCATGTCTCCCTAAACCCTTGGGCCAATGGAACTGAACTTCTTTTCAGGCATGTGATTATCCAAAGTACCTGTTCAGAGGTGGATTCAAGGAGGTTAAAACTGCAGTTCATTCCCCTGTTAGTAGTCCCGAATGTAGTAAGTGTACCCCAGGTCACTCAGCGTGCTGGGGAACCCCCTCCAACCTGGTCAGGTCTGCATTTGGCTGGGAGCATATAATGTACAATTGTCATCTAGAGACAGATCCACCCACAGAAGGGCACAGAAAAGGTGTGGCGCTACTCCTTTGGAGAGTCAAAAAAGCCTGCTGAGCTGGGTGAGTGCTCCATATGTGAGTACTTGGCTTCCTTTAGCTGTTAGAGGTGTAAGAACCTGTTCAGCCACTGGTCCCAGTAGTGTGAGTTTCTCACCCCTATGTAAATGATGGAATAACTGGTTTAATCTCTATTTCATTGAAGTATGTACCAGTGCTGGTTCTGTATTCAGACAATTAAATCATGTGCCCAATTGTTGTAGCACACTATTAAATATTAAGAGAAAGGGAAATTAAGTAACACTTCAAGCCTTCTTAATAATTTATAAGCCCACCTAACCTTAATGACAAATTTGAGTGGGATGCGATGTGTTAGACAGATTTAATGCAGTGCAGGATTTACACTTGGCTGCCGCTAAAGCAAGTTAGTGCTAACCAGACGTGGGCAGGGTGGGGCAGATTATGTGAACCCTTCATGGACAGGAGAAACTCATCTAGAGAGAGAGCTAAGGCAGTTCCAGCCTGATTCTTTTTAATGTCACAGTTCATTTGCAGAACCATAACTGGAATCAAGAATTAAAAAGCCTTGTATAAAAGTCAGTAACATTAAACCTTTAAGACTCATGTTTCATGTGTCATAAAAAGTCTATGAAAGGATTTTATATTCTGTACAGTGTTTTAGCACTTTCAATCATTTTTTTTCCAACATAACTTTTGTGAACACTTTTATAGCCTCTAAATGAAAAACTAAACTATGTGTCATTCAAAAAAAGGTTTTATGGATCACAGAATTTAATATAAGTTCTGCACCATAAGAAGGAACTGATAAACCTATATTAGAATTAATTTAAAATGTTGGAAACTGTTTTAGAAGATCGTGTATCACACGTTGTGGTAAACAACACTAGTGAGTTAAAAAATTTGTTGTACACACACACTCTTTGACTGCAATGTGAACTGAAAATTACTTAAAATAACAGAAATGTTAGTGGTTAAAAATGTGTTTATGTCATGTATATTAAAATCACAAATTTTCATGCAAATTAAAATGTTTTCCATAAGTGGAATAGAATAAACTCTAAAAAAAATAATCAAATGTACATGACAATAAAAACCAGGCTGAAACGGTGTCCAAGAATATACAGTATGATATAAGGTCTAATCTTTCTCCAGGGAAAAGATTGTTACTCCTCGGTATCATTAACATTTATGAATTAAAGCTTCTTTATGAAATGGCAAAATTAAAATTATATTCTTCAGGTGCTAACCTTATATTATGCATCTGTTTTACACTAATGGGGAATCTCATCTTTCTTTAGTACATGATGGTTGTATGCTGTTATCAAAGGAAGAAAGTATCAAAGAAAATATGTATAAAAGTAACAATTTGCACATTTTGTCCCCTGTAAAATGCTGCACAGACTTAAACAGTAATTTTCCAAACACTTTTGCAAGGTAGGTAAATATAATCTGCCCAATATACAGGCTGTGACATCTCATTAATTTTTTCCTGTTTCTCTTGCTGTTTCTGTTCAGGCCTACCTGTTCCTGCTGCAAGAGTGCCAAAGGGACCTCTCATCTATGCTTTCTGTTTAGAAAGGCTTTCTATTCTGAATGGGGCCTACAGGGATGCTGGGGAGGGACTCTTCATTGGGGAGTGTAGTGAGAGGACAAGGGGTAACAGGCTCAAACTTAAACAGGGGAAGTTTAGATTGGATATGAGGAAGAAATTCTTTACTGTAAGGGTGGTGAGGCCCTGGAATGGGTTGCCCAGGGAAGTTGTGAATGCTCCATCACTGGCGGTGTTCAAGGCTGGGTTGGACATAGCCTTGGATGGCATGGTTTAGTGGGAGGTGTCCCTGCCCATGGCAGGGGCGCTGGAACTAGATGACCTTAAGATCCTTTCCAACCCTAACTATTCCATGATTCTATGACTCAGGTGGCACTAGAAGCTGCAACATATGCGATTACGACAAGCCCTGGATCTTTCTGTTGACTAATTGGAACTTGGACATCCAGCTCTCAAGCAGATACCAATACGTTGTGGCTACATTTAAGTGAGTGAATCGGAAAAAAAATCCTACTTGGTCCTACCCTGTGTCAGTGGGAGGAAGCAGAAGCACACTAGAAGGAGCACACCCAGAAGCATGTGCCATATTGTTAGCATTGCATGATGGTGATCACAGTACAACAAACCATTTATTGACTTAAGAAGTTCCTTTTAGTTAAGTGTCAAAACCCTATTGGTGGTGCTAGCTATGGTTGGAGACATCTCTTCTTATGCTGACATGATCTGCCCCATTCCTAAGTTTCCTTTTTGCTATCTTTGAGAAGGTCAGGGACACTTTATTTTTATTCTTTCTATAAAGTACAGTTTGGTGATTTTGCTACTCACATAGTTTGCAACTGGTTCACTGCCTTTACATTTTGAAGACAGGAACGGTAGACACAAATTGGTTGAGAGAAGAAAGCAGTGAGTATATGTACTTCTTGTCCTTGACTTTGCTGTCTACCTGTGCAGACTGTGAAGCAGCAGTGAATTATCTCACATATTATCTTTGTCAAACTTTGCCAGGGAGCCACATTTTTATTCTTGTTCTATCCTTTTTTATGCTGTGGTGTCCCCAAAGAGCCTTCGGTCCAGTCATTACTACATGCAAATTCTGGTGTGTATTTCACTTTTCTGTGCACCTTTCCTCACATTTGCATTAATATTACAAGGAGTCATTTATGCTAAGACAATACCTATTGAACGTAATCACTCAATACCTCTTATATTGAACATGTAAGCATGTGCTTAAATTGAAACATGTCTATGACTTTCCTGTTCAGTGAGGTACCTAAACATGTTTAACTTCTGGGCCTAAAAAGTGCTCTTAAAGGCTGTACTGAATTTGTGCCTGAATGAACTGTTCTGCTGGTTGCTGCTTCTTGTTTTGTTTACTCCACGTCAATCGCAATAATTTCAAGTTGTCATGTGTCTGTCTTCTGCTAATTCACAAGCATTTCATTATATGTGATTTGACTTTTAAAGGAATAGCCTTGTGGCTTTATGAATCTTCTAGGGAATTTAAGCGACAGGCTTGTTGGCAATGTGTTACTTCCCTCAAAAGTCAACCTTGTAACTTGTATAACTATGCCTAACCTTAGCAATACTTTCAAAATTACTTGTACACACGTCAGCTTCCCTACATGTTTTGACAAATGACACATTTCCTTTGGTGCTTCTTTGTGGGTAACAGCGTGTGAGGATATGGTAGTGGCAAAATTTATTACGGTTATTTTGTAGTTGATATTAAAGAACATGATGTATTGTATCAGGTGTCTGACCTTTAAAGATCTTAGGACCCAATTCATTACAACATAAAATTTACATATTATTCAACATTCTGTAGTCCTTTTATGAAAAAGTCATGATGCATACGTACATGAGATTTAAAGCAGACAATCCCTGCACATTGCAGACGTAGAGATCGAAGACAGTGTGAAATGAAAAATATTGTAGGCTGGAAAAGATTCACTTTTTTAACCCATGAAATAGATTATTCTGGCTGCACCATTTTGTACCAAGTCTTAGGAAAAATAAATGGAGCACACAGAGGCAATGCTATATTGGATACTAGCTGTATTCCTCTGTCTTTTGTAAATCCTGACAAGACCAACCTGTCTCTGTTCCTGTGCATGATGAAGTTTTCCACTAATCTGATATATGAAGAGTCAAACTGCGGGATTTTGTCAAGGAAAAATTGATGAGTTCTTCTGTGTATTGTGTTTGTACATACTCAGCTGGAACCCACTCTGAATACTATACCAGCATTCCTACCTTTTGTGCTTTCTTATATTTCGGTGGTATGAACACAGATTCTTTACCACAGGAGATAAGAGCAGCTGCAGTCTACCACTTTTTATAGCTGCTACACTTTAGGTGTGTAGCTGATATTGTGCACCTGGCTGTTGTGCAGTCAGTTGTGCATATCTGGAGATGCTCCAGGTGTTCAGACCAGCATAACTGAGCTTGCTTTTATGCTACATCTGTGCCAATGCTCTAAGATCTTCCTGATGGAGAGTGCCCTATCCTTTCATACCAGTAAAAGTACAAAAGCAACATATGGAGTTGGCTAAGACACTTGATACAGCAACTGTAAATTTTCCAACCTGCAAAATCCATGTAGAGGAGTGGTAATGACAAATAAACAGTACACATTTACTTCTTTTTCAAATTGGGTATCTCTTTCATTCCAAACATTCAGGTGTAATCTCTTCTCAAGGCTGTGCTGGCTTCTCTACTGATTTTTTTAACTTTGTTGTCATTTTTACCACCCTCAGACAGCTTTTTCCAAAGCTCTGGAATTTATTGACAGATTTCAGTGTTCTGTCAAGACATATATGCTCACCATGATTTTCACATGGAGAAGGTTGGGTCAAGAATTTTGCTTTCTGTTATTCTAAGGATCAGACTCTAGGTGTGGAGTAAGATCCGGATGCCTAGATTTAGGCATGCAGAGCTCCTTTCTGGAACTCTTTAAAACCATCTATTTCTCTCCATTAGTTAGACAGAGAACACAGGCATTTATGATAGAACTGATTTACTAGCATGCCCAAAATTTGAAACCAGGCGTGGTGATCTAGCCATATCATGGACTGTCTTATCTAGGAAGTACTGCTTATATAGCCTTTAGCAAAGAGTTGGATTTGAGCTTTGAATTTGAACTGATTCTCTGAGGATTGAAAGTTTTGCCCTCTGTTATGATATGGAACATGGGTTCCTTTATTGTTATCACAAAATGTGACAATACAGGCTGTAATGTGCATAGGAGATGACAAGGAGGACTGAGACAAGGACATGCCCTGCCAGAATTAAGCAGGGTTTTACTTGCAAAACCGATGTTGAAAGAATGTGACTGAGGTACTTTCAGAAGCTATATAGACTGATACAAGGCTGGCATTATGGTTTTATTTACCCTTGCTGGACATATGCATTATGAGACTGTTTTTATTTGTGTGCTCCACATACGTAACTTTTGCTGTGTTTAGTTTAGAGAGTGAATCTGGGCACGCTTATCAGATTTTTGTGAAGGATCCTGATGTCTGTTTATTTTCTTACAGATAATATACTGGGAAGTATTTATTTTACCATAAATTAGCCTTCTAAATGCTGGGTGTTTATTCTAAGCTAGTCTGGGATTTTTCTGTAGTCAGAGGGAAAGACAGATGCCCACTATCCCATCCATCTATCCTTACAGAGGTTTAGTGATTCAGCCTATCTCCCTGCGGTCAACAGAGAGGCATGGTGACCAGCTCATGGCTAACTTCTGGGTGTTTCAAGTTTGCTGAAACAATCCCATGCATAGTGGTCAAAATAAGAGACTGGAAAAAAGGAAAAGAAGGTGTCATGGTTAAGGGAGCTGAATGCAACCACAGGGAATTTTACTCTTTCTGTGCATCTGTCAGGGAATTCCTGTGGGATGCTTGGCAAGTCACTGAACAGGTGGTCAATAATTGTGTGTTTCTTGTGTTATGGGTGTCTGGAGTCTGATTTACAGAAGCAATAAGCACTCACAACTGAAATTGAAGTAAATTGTAATTTTATTGTGGAATGCAACATGCTCATAAATACCTGGTCCCGTTGTTCTTAAACTGAACATCCCAAACCAGTGAATACTTTGGGCCCACATTCTTTGTGTCATTATTCCCAACTGTAAAATGGGAATAATGACACTCATCTCCCAGAGGTGTTAGGAAAGTGAACTTACTACTGTCTAGGAAATATTTAGGAAAGTTTTACGAAGAAGCCCTTGGGGAAACTAATAATTCTGTATTCAGAGCAGGATTTGAATGGCATGCAGCAAAACATTGGGCCATACACTGAACAGTTAGGAGGCAACAATATTGAATGCCTATTTGTTAACTGAGTATTAGCCTTAACATGAACTGAATTGAGCAAGGAGGGGGGAAATGGAATGTGATTATGCCAATTTAAAGGCTTCTTAAAATACAGGCGCAGGGCCAAATGAGCGTTATTGGAGGTAACCTAGGTTTTGATGTTTCACAGCCTTTGTGTGTCAGACTTTTGTCAAGTTCTTTTACTACATTTTGGTTTATTTCTAAGACAGTAAACTGAAAAAAGAAATATCCCACCCAGACATGTCATTTTATGTCATATGAACAGCCATCAGTAGTGCTTTCTGCATGGTGGACATCATCCGCAAGAAAATTAGCCACTTGAATTAATGGGTAAGAATACTAGGTTTCTGTGTTTGTCTTGTTAGCTTAGTGGGTTCATCCTCTCCACTGAATCCATCAAGAGTTACGTGGGGCTTACAAATAAAGATAGTTTCACATTGCAGATGTCTTGTGGGGGCAATGGAGTGGATTTCACAGAGATTGGGTCTCAGCAGACCTAGGAGTAGTGGGTTTCCTTCCATTCTGTAAGAGTAGTGTACTTCCGGGCACAAACAGTGCATATCACCACCCTTAGTCTGGACTTACATTACCTTCTTCTTCTAAGCTGCACTTTTCTACATAACTTTAATACCTATTCTACATCCAGCTCCCCATTTTTGCAACAAATCATGCTCAGTCTCTTCCCCTTGGGCTTTTCAATAACAGATTGAGTGAATCCTATTTTCTCACCTGGTTCATTGGACAAGAAACAGAGTTTCTTGTCCAAACTCTTCTCCCAGATTGCCTGCCTAGCACCCGTATCTCTAGCTCCACTCAGCCCCACCTCCCAATATCTTTCCACATAGACTTTATTCTATTTGCCTCCTTGTTTCCTTCCAGCAGACTTATGCATACAGGTGCAGCTGCAGTGTAGACACTACCTGTATTTAGGTAACCTAAATTCCAATTCCACTTGCAAGGAAAACCCTTTTCAGTTGTGATGGAGCATGTCTGGCATGGATAGAATCTCTAAGGAATTAATTTGACAAACCTAAGTCTCTTATAAGCATTTTTGGCACAGTTTCAGATATTTGAAATTCACTCAAATTTGGGGTAGGCTCACTAGGGATGAAAGTCCCTGCTCCAATGGTAAAATGAGGTTTAATTGCTCTCTAAATGCCCCCAGAAATGTCTGCTTGGGATTGTGCTTGAAGCAGTCCTCCTTCCATGCCTCTCCTCTACCATGGCATTGCAAGCTGTGTCTTGCAGTCCCAAAAAACAGCTTCAGACTGCAACAGACAATGAGAAGAGCCCCATGCGGTTCCCCTGTCCAGTACAGAAATGAATTTCTGATGTTCTTCAAGAATATCTTTGTCCTATGTCAAAGATGATAGGAGAGTTTCCCCACTGCCCTTCTCCACCAAGTCGTGCTTCTGCATGTGAAGGATGTGAGCTGAAAGAGGAAGGATAAAGCGCAGCAATGGCAAGAAGATGCTTGACACTGAAATTTTCACCCTAAAAAAATAATTTTGTTCTTACAAACAAAACAGTGTCTTGTAAGGAAAAGTTTGGGTAGCCTGTTGAACAGATAGTACCACCAGGCCACCTAAAATGTTCTTATCTTGTCAGGGACTTGTACTTGCTCGATACTTCTAAAATTATTTCAAATTATTTTAAGATGCTAAGTATGTTTTATGCAAATAACAGATTTTTATTTTTTTAAATATGCACACTAACCCAATGAAAATTATCCCAAAAGACAAAGACATGTACCCTCTATACTTTTCCTGATCTTTGCAACTAGAGCGTTCAATACACCTTCTTTCCTCAGCTATTGTAAGGAGGTTTTTTAAATTTGAGAGAAATTAAGTGAGCACGTAAACAAGGAAATTAAATGAGTGACCATTTGAACACAAGAAAATACAAAATATTATAACAGTTTTTATTGAAATAATATAAACTGAGAATAAAGCTGACAGTACAAGATTGCAAGATATCTTAGCAAAACATATAAGTACTATAGAAAATCTACTGATAATACAAGACATTATTTTCTGTAACCAGGGGAATAAATTGTCACACAGAACCCATTTCAGGTTTTGATGCATTAGCTGTGGTGTGAGGACAGTGTCTGAGCAGGCATTTTATAGATGAAATATCTGTTTATGTCCTATTACAGACTCTCATTATCTAAGGAACTTCGCTTTTAAGACCTAAGCACAACTTGCAATTCAGTAACCTTCATCCGAGCCGGCAAGGTGCTTCTCAGCACTGAGCTAGCTGGTAGCCATGTTGTGAGCACAAAGGTTACTTTAGCCAAGATGCTTTGTCTCCCTAGAAAATGTTAGCCATTATTCTGATTTCGCCTCTGTCAGATTAGCGCTAGTTGCAAACTACTATTTCAGAGCATTTGCTCTGACTGGGTAGAAATGTAAAGGAAAATCACGCCTGTGAAACCAAGACGGAAAATGAAGGGAACTGCTGTGAAAAATAAATGGGAAAAAAAGTTTCTTTTTTGAGAAAAGGATTGATCAAATGAGAAGAAGGTGAACCCCTTATTTTGCCACTGACTACACCTGCCTAGGACAGAGACCTTGAAATTTGTGTCGTTTTGTAAGTAAAATATTTCTTGTAATTCTGGTGCCCCATTAGTTTGGGATATTACATAGATTTCCAAAGATATCTTTGATCTGGATTCTCCTCATCAACCAGTTACTCTTCTGCATGCCATCAAGAAGATCTCTCTCCTTGACTGAATGCAATTCCTTTGGTGCTGGCCCTGGAATCTGGGTCTTTGTGTCAGTGGAAGACTCTTGATGCATGGATCTAACCACAGGATCTGGCCTGCATGAATATACATAAATCTCACAAAATTTCACCACACTTCAGCTAAATGCTGAACCAGACTCCTTGGCTAAGAACAGGCTTAACTTGTGGGTCCTAAAAGGAAATTATTAAATAAAAACACAAAAAAGTCCCTGCTGTGCAAAATTGATAAAAAAAAGGGAAAATATAAAAAGTGTTTTCTTAGCAGTGGCAGCTGCTGGGATTTTTAATCAAGGTTTTATTATAGCAGTTTTTAAGGAAATCTTTCCTCACAGAACTGCTTTTAAAGTCTTCATATACAGTGCCTTTCTGAGTCACTGGTTCTTTTTTTTCTCCACTACTAGCGAAAAAGCAAAGGCAATCTGTGTGTTGCGTGTATGCGCCCATGTGTGTGGAAAGTGGAGTCATCAAGGAAAAAAAATCACTCATTACTTTAGCCTTAGTAAAAAAGTTCAAAAGTATCAGAAATTACTGTTCCAGATGATAATTGCAGTAAAGATCTCAAAAATGAACGAAGGGTCTTCTACTGTCCTACACAGTACAGGACTATTGGTCCCATAATCTGTGAGAAAAGAATTCTGTTACAGAGGAAAGAAAAACTGCCTCAAATTTAAATTTAACAGAAAACTGTGAAAAGAAGCTGGAGGAAAGAGAATTGATGCAGAAACCAATTTTTGATGAGAATGTTTTTGAAAGCTGCTAATAATGAGGTGCAAAGCATACTCTGGCTTTGGGATCTGTCAGCAGAAGCAAAGCACACTGCAGAAGACACAGGGAAGAAGGAGTTGGGTCTGGCTGCTTGCAGGCTATCCTTGCCTGGATCTGCACCCGTTTGCTGGGAGCAGGGTGGCTGTGTACAGAGGGGGGCACAGAAAGGTTACACGTGACGGAAGACCCATCACAGACTGTTGTGCTGAAAGTCCAAAGCCTCTGCTGGGATCAGCTGCCGCTGGCATCAGCTGCCTCTGGGATCAGCTGCCACCGGGATGTCGGTGAGTATGGAAAGAGGAGTGATGCCCTGCTGGGCTGCGTGGAAAGACTTCTTGCACAGGGTAAGTGGGTTGTGTGGAACACCCTGAGTGCTTATTTAGTCCCAGAAGTTCAGCAAAGAAGTATGGCGTCAGAGGAGTCGGTACTTCATTGCATGAGCATATCTGACAGAAAATCCAGCTGTAAAGATGGGAGCTATAGAATAAATGCGAATAACGCGGAATTACCTGGTGCGAGATAAGCACCCCTTTTCAAAGCTGCATCACAAACCAGCCTTGTCTCACAGACGCTGGGTTTCCGTGTCCGGTTGCCTAATTACAGTAAGTTTGTTTTGACCGAATACTACCAGTGATTGATTCACTTAGTACTTTCCCTTTTAGAACGCCTGTGAATCCATATTGCAGTTTGTCGGGGTTTTGGGCTGTTTAGGTTATTTTTAGCGTTCAAAGCTAAACGTTTGCGACTTGATAAAAATAAAACAAAGGCAGGGGAAAACATAAAGAAGAAAACCGAAAAGTGATATTATTTTGGGTTCGTGTTGCCGGTGGCAGCTGGTAAGTGGGTGCTGGGGGCCGCGGCAGAGAGGCAGCCTGCCCTCAGCAGAGGGTGCTGTCTTCTCACGCTAGCGCCGGCTGAGCGAGAAGGTCACTCAGCCTATTGATAAATCACTGCGCCGTGATTCCTAACTGACAGCTCAAACTAAAATCAAGCTGGATGAGAGAGAACAAAAGGCCATCAAGCAGCCATTTTCTTGACACTTTTATTCAATCACCAGCAGATTGCTTACGACAGCAATAGCAGCTGTTTTGTCTTCATCTTTCCACATTTGATAAAAGGTGTCAACTCAAATTTTTGTAAATAATTCACTTACCCCTACTGCACACACCAGCACTGCTCAGCATATGTATTCTGTGCCAGCAGATCACTGAGGCAGGTCAGGGCTCAGTTATATCAGCTGAAGGTCATCTGTGATCTAAACGGAAGCACTGATAAAGCTACAGTCCCTCAAGGTCAAAGATAAGAACTACACTGAGATATTTGTAATGTGGACAAAAGGTTAAACAATAGAGAGAAAAGTATGGTATTGTTTCAGTTAACACACTAATGATTTTTCTATTGTTCTTTAGGAAACACTGTTCCAGCAGATTCAGGTGGTTAACCCTTCCCAAGTAGGGTGCCTATTTAAGTGCTGGATGTGAGCAATTACAGAATATCACTTCCCAAAGTTGGTAATGTCAGGTAATAGCTTGCAGCCTTAATATGCTGCTGCTAATACATCTGAACTGCAAATGGGAGCAACAGCAATTTTTGTTGCAGGCACTAAAAGGAAAAAAAAAAAAAAAACAAAACCACAAAACACAAAAAATCCAACCAGGTAGTGTGTCAAACAACAGTTAAAAAAGATAATTAAGTAAAATACAGTTTACCTTGAATTTATCCTTAAAATAAATTTAGCTCCCAGACCTAAGTAGAATTAGAGCATGTGCCTAGCATTTCCTGTTGTAACAGCTTCATTTGCTTTAAAGGCTTAGAGAAACTAATAGAGAGATCTTTGAATTACTGCAATATGACACTCTATCTGATCTTGGCAGTAGCCAAAGCACTGAGATTAAAAATGATACATCCTTCAATACTAGGTTGGTTTTTTTTTTCATCCAGTTATATTACTCAGAAAATAAATCTAAACAACAGATAGTCACAGTTTATCACTATTTGGTTTATACTTTCTAATAGCCAAAGTATATGTGCATTTGAGATTCTGTCTGTGCTCACGCAACAGGGAATTTATTGCATGTAATTGATGTACATGAAGATCAGAGAACAGTTACCTCACATTTTCCTGTTCTTTCTGCCTCAGCGCTGTGGTAAAAGCAGCTTCCTTATTCCAGCGTACTTGTGGTAGAGAAATAACAAAATCTGGATGAAAAAAGATCTCTTTTAATTTTTAACTAAGCAAGATAAATAGTACAGAAATACTTCTTGCTGAAAGCAGGAATCCTCTCTGCATTAGTGTCATTCCTTACCTATCCAGTTTATGAACAAAACCAGTCTTAATTAGAATTAATTTTCAGCAACTAATTTTATTTGTGGACATTGCCTCGTTTTCTCCTTGTGGAATATTTGCATTGCAGTTTCTTCAAAGATAGCGTTTTCAACTCGCTTAGTGGTTTGAAAGGTCTTGGTGAATTAATTAGGAAAGGTTTTTAGGGAGCTTGCATCCTAAAAAAATGAATTGTATTTCATGGCACAGACTGGCCAAGTAATTCATATGGCATTGTTTCCTCCTGTCAGTGCTGTGTCTTAGAAACAAAAAGATGTCTTCAAAACAACCAAAAAACACTAGGACTTGGAATCTGTCATCACATACACAAGATTAAAAACTTCAGAAAACTTTCCATTTTTGGTCTTGCTACTATCTTGCTCAAAGTGTCATTCTTATAGGAAAGTAGACCACTAAAAATTAGTGTCTGGCTGAAGAATTAAAATGTGACGTTCTCTCATCACAAAGCCATTGCTCGTGAATGCATGCTCATAGCAGTGAAAGGTGCTGTTATGTTATTTAATAGTCACTGTAGAAAAGCACTAGTAAGGATTTATGGGGACACTGATCATTTGTTTTAAGTTGTATTATGTTATGTAAAAGCAGTCAATGCATTCCATTTACCAGTTTCCTAGTTCTGCATTTACCAGTCTATGAATCCTGACACATAATAACTGTGGAGAATAATCTGTGTGCTTTAAATGTTTGCATCCTTACTGTTAGCTTAAACCTCTTCTTCCTCAAGCATTAACACAAGCAAACCTGCATTAGTCTTTCGATGAACATATAAGAAGTATGTGTCTATATGAAGTGAATTCATGCTCTATATAATTTTGCAAATAGTCGAAGAATTATTTTTCTGACATTTGCTTCTGGAGACAGCTATGTATGATGAAACCGCAGTCAGTATGAGTAACTATGTCAGAAATTATCCTCCTGTCCAAGACCAGTTTCACTGTCTATACCTCATCTTGTCCGGTACCTGCCAGTCTCTCTGGAATTTTACATGCTGCGTATTATACATAATTTTAGAGAAAATAATTCCAGGAACAATTTTAAAGTTCTGAGGCTAGTTTCTTAACCTGTATAAATCAACATATGTTTTTTTCAAGGTAAAAGAAGGAAGAAGGTGAAGGTCTGTTATTGGAGCTTGGGCTCAAGTAGGAGGAAGGATAACAGAAAAGATAAGATGTAGAGAAATGGCAAGGGAACACAAGAGTGCTGAAGAGTAAAGGAAAGAAATATGTAAGGAGCAGAGGCACCAAAATGGGTATGGCAAGTGCTATGGGACAAGAAGCATGGATACAGGAGACTGAGGCTCTGACCGAAAGAGAGCAGGGCACAGCAGAGGATAGAGTAAGATGGAATCTTACTTCCTTGTATTGGACTTTAACTCTTCCTTTTTTTTTAAAATTCTAAAACTATAGGCACTTAAAAGAATCACCAGGTAGTGTTAATTTATTGCAAATAATGTGATCTTGGCTATGACTATGGGATCATTTGTGATAATTGATTCTGGATGAAAATGCCCCTTTCTCATCCCTTAACTTGCACCCAAGGTTAAGACTTCCACTGAGCTCCAAGCCAAGAGTTTTTTTACTGCATTCTATGTCCTCCATAATCTTTATTATTAAATCTCTCTCTAGGTAACTATCTCTCACTCGTTTGACAAATATGAAAACTAAAAGCTTGACAATGTTGCCGAATTAAATCTATAAATGGAATGTATCTTGTAGTATAGCAGACCCAAATGCCATTTACTGTACTGCAATTAATATCAAAAGGAATAAACAGAATGATGTGCTTATGTGGCACATACATTTCCATATTGTCTTATAAAGAGTGGATCATGGTGCCTAGCAGAAAAGCACCATGAGCACTTACGGTTTTAAATCCAAAACTCCAGGTTTTATCCTTACAGAAAGTCAAGCTTGCCTATGATGTCTGCAATTCTTAGTCCTCAGTTTGCTTCCAAAAGGACCCAAACCCAAACATATGTCCCATATTCATGTGGCCTTTTCAATACTTTTGCAGACTTTGAAGTCTGTGTTGTGTCTGTGCAAGGCCAGATCTAAAATGATGAAGTTTAAATATTTTAGGACTGCTTTCTGGCATCAGAGCTAATTGATGTAGAATGGCTGTCAAACATGCTGTTAAAATCCTTACCCTCCAAAACAGAGTAGCTGCACGTCACTTGCTACCGCTTAATCATGGTCTTTGATGCTTCCTAGCTCCTAAATTGTGCCTGGGAATGTCTGGGAGAAAGTTGTTTGGCCTGGGCCAAAACCACAGCAGAATCTGTTCTGATGGTTCAGCAACGTGAAGAACCAAGATCCAGAGCCTGAGAATTTTTCCAGGCAGCGATGGTTCCTGAGAAAGCACAGCAGACTGTTGCTCTCCTTCCCAGTTCTCCGTGCAGTCACAGTTCCTCTCAAGGTTGAAATCAAAATCTTCTATGACTACAAAAATGTTTTGGTTTGCCTATGTACAAAAAAAAATACAGAAGTTAATACGAAGTCCTTACAAAATTGGATGAACTTTTAAATTGAGATACACACTTAGGGAGCAATCTCAGGTAATATTTTTTTGCAATGCTTGTTTACTACTTAATGGAAGTGGATCTTTAGGAAAAGGTTGAAATATTTAATTGTAGAACATGCCTAGGATTGAAAGCAATGTATGTAGGAGATATTACCTTTGTGTCCAGGGGTGGGCAACCTTGCTTGAGTGCTCAATAAAGGTCAAAAATTGAATTAATAAGCTTATCTTTCCAGAAAACAAGCTTTATTCTAGAACACATAACATTAGTGCTTACTGGGCTGCCTTAGGGAATCACTAATGATGTACAAAGCTTTCTACCTATAGGTCACTGATTTTAATTCAACCCAGCTCAGCAAAGACTTAATTTTTCTTATGAATGCCTTGTGGTTTATGTGTAAGTTGAATGGGTTTTTCAGATATGAGACATACTGATAAACATAGTTATAAACTTCTAATCCGAAGCTTGCTTGTTTTGCATAATAGAAGCTTTAAAATTTTCCAAGTGGCTTCTGCATCAAACCTTTAACATTTGGGTAGTTAATGATTTTTTCAGAAAGTATCTAAATTAAATGTAAAGCTTCGAAGTGATAGTGTGTCAGCAACATCTCTGAAGAAATGGTGCCATTAATTAATTAATCTAATTTTAAACATACCTTATTTCTAATTAGAATTGGTTGTAAGAAGCAGGGTTATAAGTTCAAATCCCAAATCCCAAACTCACCTCCTGCCTTTGGTCTATGCTGTTAGGTTGAGACACTAGTTACCTCACCTCCAATGTTTCTATAAAGTGCCTAGTGGAAAACCTTGTATCAGGTACTTTATCACTTAAGCTGTAGAAACTAACAAAGAGAAAACAAGCAATCCAGGATATTTCTGGAGAGTGTTGGTAGTATATAGTAGGTAAGGTGGTGTTCTGCTCGAAGAACTGTTGGGGGATGATCGGTGATGATTGGTGGCATTCTTGGGTGCAGCTACTGTTAAGCAATGCATTTCAGCATCCTAAAGGCAGCGAGGAAGGCAAGTAGCAGAGTACAGACCATGAGCTTAAGGTGACCAAACTTTGGCTTACACAAGGAAAGTGTTAGGTGAGATCTTGTGGGAGACAGTGTTAAAGGAAAAAGGAGCTTAGGTCATTAAGGATAACCTCAATTCAAGAATAGTCCACTCTGACGCTCAAGTAAGTTGCTTGATGTATCAGGAGACTGGCTTGGCTGAACTTGGAACTCATGATCGAATTCCAGTGCAAAAGGCAGTATAACAGGTGATGTTAGAGAAGACAGGGTACAAATAAGGATTTAGAAATATTGTATGGAAACATTATAGATTTGAAACTATCAGAGGGCATCAACGCAACAAGTGGAGCTCCTACCACCGCCTACCCTGCTGCTGGGGTTCCTGCTGAGCAAGGAGGCTTGACTTGAGTCAACATTATGCTCTGGCAGTGATGGAAGCTAACAGCATCCTGGGCAGCAGGAATGTAGATAGATGATAGAAGAAAACAACTAATTTTAACTTGCCTCTGGAGTTCTGCAGCCAGGTTTCAGCCCCCCCCCCCCCCCCCCCCCCGAACAGGAAAGACATTGATACTCTGAGGCAAGTTCAGTGGAAGGCTACCAAGACTGGGAAAGTCTGATGGACGAGAGCTTGTTCAGCTTCTGAAAAAGGCACCTGCAGGGGCACCTAACAGCACATCTGTGCTATGGGGGGACCATAAATAGATATGGTGGGAGAAAGGCACAAACTGAAGCAGAAGAACTTCCAACTAGGTGTGAGGAAAGAAATTGCACTATGAGGAGAGCCAAACATTTAAGCAGGTTTCCCTGAGAAACCATGGACTGTCCACCCTTGGAACTTTTTGAGGCTTGACTGAATAAAACCCTGAGCAACCTGGCCTGGCCTCAGAACAGGCTCTGCTCTAAGCAGGAGCTTGCACCGGAGACAACCTGAGGTCCCTTCATGCCTGAATGATTCTGTGATACTGCCAGTAAAGCTGGCATTAATTTAGTTGTCAATTGTTACAGAGTTGAAAGCTTTGAAGATAGAAGTACACCCCACAGTTCATTTTTTTAAAATAATATTGGTGAGCTTTGAGGCATTTGACAGATGATTTTTACAGTTCTATAGTAAACATGGGCTGGACAGTGTATCAAAGTGGCAGTGGATCACTCTCTGTCCTTAGTTTGAATAAAAAGTATTATTCATCATCAGTTATTATTACCTGCTCACATTAGAACAAGCACCACCTGGTACATAGCTCAATAATCTCAATTGAGCAATCTGGGAGCTGAAAGGACAGGATGCTAAAAGGAGCAGCCCACAGACTGCAAACAAGTTCAGTTGATGCTTATTATTGAGACAGCGTGGGAAAAATGTACTCAGCCAGTGCTGGTGATGTACCTGTACTGTGGTTTAACAGAGCACTTCAGTCTTTGGGGCTGTCAATTTCATAAGGGCTAAATTTAGTTAAAAAAATAACTGACACATGAATTCAGAGAGCGTTTTGTTGCTCCAGCCCTGGAGTGGGGACCAGGAGACCTGAGTTCTATTCCCATGTCTGTCACAGACTTCCTGGACCATCATCTTACATCTTTGTTTCTCAGTTTCCCCTTGGGCATAATATGGATAATACTTACCCACTTTACAGGGCTTAATTCATTAATGTCTGTAAGGTGCCTTGAGATCTGTGTGCACAAGGCACATTAGCACTGCAAAGCATTTAGTATATTATTTTATTATTTAAGACATCTGGGACCATTTTCACTGATGTGCTCTATCCATTTTGCACTGCTTTGGTGTTGCAAAGCAGCCATATCCCTCTTTAACAGGCCAGTGAGGATGAGTTTATGACTGGCTTAAAATACCAGCCATCCAAAGCATCTGAAGCCTGCTATCAAATATGTCTCTTCTTTTCTATCCATCTGACAAAATGGTGACTACTGATTTTTTTCTTTGGAAGGATGTTATCTGTGGTAAATTTTGCTTGTTTAGTGATGGAAATTATCCCACTGTAAATAGCGGTAGAATATTTTGGCAAAGTGAAACACAAGAATGACATAGGTGGAAAAATATATATGTATATATGGTAGGTAACTTCTAAACGTTAACTTGCCTGAAACTCTAACATGGACAAGAATGTGGCGTCTTCTGGCAATCTGAGATTGGCCTGAAAAGCCAGTGGAGAGGTACTGGTACAAACCCTCTTAAGCTCCATGCACCGTTATCCAATCTTTTTCAATTTTTTCCTTGAAATGTCAATTTTTTTCTACATCGCCTTCATAAATACGGTCACTGAAATTTCTTAAATAAACCTGTCCACAGCAGTTGCCATTTCAGAAGAATAGCAACTGTGTACCATGGGGATGATTGTCATTGAAATAATAAATACTAATTCAACACGTGTGCACACATTTATTTGTTCAGTGTGCGACACAAAAGGAGAGATCTAAATATCAATTAGCCACTCCTAGGTCCTCTGAATGATAAAATTGCCATTCATTTATTTAAAATGGCAATTAAGTGGAATGGTTTAGCAGGGTTTTTACCCTTTTGTGGGACACATGGAATGGAGCCGAAGTTTCAGCACAATCTTGATATTGATCTCTGAGAGAGAGAGTTAATTTGTCAATGACTGTAATTTGCCAAGCTTTATGAATCCATTCTTCTTTCTTTGGAGGAATATTTCTCTTCCAGATCTATGCTATTACTTTTTTTTTCCATTCAGTAAAGTTAAAAAATTACATAAATCTCTGAAGTCTTTCATATATATGGAAACAGGAATGAGGCTAGTAAAAGAACATGGGACTGGAAGGTGTATTGGCAGTCCTCTGTCTATCTCCTTGCTTTTAAGGGCTCTTTGCCATGTAATATTTGTTGTTAACTAATATTACTATACTCCCCTTGGAAAACAGTATTAAGTTTTGTCCTCACTTCTTCTATAATGAGGCAACTCCCAAAGCTCAGTACTCAGAAGGATAGGATAGATCTTTCACCTCCCCACCCCTCCACCTCCCAAATTATATCATGTACAGTTCATGTTAGAATTTCTAACCCTGTTCTTTTCCTTGAGTGAATTCCCAAGGAGCAAAGCTGTCAGGTCTGGTGTCCAAGTCCCCTGAGAGAGGTGGGCAGTGTTAAGCAGTCACGGACAGCATGTGGCTGGGTTTTCTGCTCTCTTCTCCTCATTCCCCTGACTATTTTATTAGCCTTTCTCTAGACTTTTTTCCATTTGAATTAATCTTTCCCAAGTAAACAAAACAGCACACAGTATTCCAGGTGAAATGTGAGTTGCATGCAATAACATTAACATTTGCCTATCTTTGCCAGATATATCCTCCCTGACATGCCCCAGAAACTGGCTTTTTGCAGCTGTAACGCACAGGCACACACAAGTATTCTGTGATTGACTGAAACAGCCCATTCGGTCTCCTCTGTCATTTCCAACTTATAAGATCCCAGCTCATAATCCAAATTCTTGTTACTAGTTCTCAGTTGTGTGACCTTCCATTTTTTTCAGTAATCCATTTCAGCCCATTTCTTGTATTCCAGCACTGAAGATCACTCAGTGCTTCCTGTAGGATATTTCAGTTCTTCCCTGGCCTGGTTTTATCTTGTGGTGAGCACAGAGATGTTGAGCTAGGTGGGAAAGCTGAGTTCCAGTGGTCACCATCCACTCCTCTCAGAAACACGCACCTGAGGCGTGGTTCTGCAGCTCAGAGGGTACAAAAGTGACTACAAGTGCACTTGTTGATCCAAGCCACCATGCCCTACTAGGTTTCTAAAGAAGCTCATAAATGTGCTGTAGTCACTGCAGTCTGGACGGGTGGGTACATTGACTTTACAGGAATTATCTTCACCTTGTATTTTCACTAACGCATGAATAATTTTTCAGTTATTAAAATCAGTGAGTAGACACTTGCATAGAGAAATGTTCCCCTAAGCCAACATCAAGAAAGATTTTGAAGTGGCATTTGAAGTTATATTGGAAACACAATTTTTGATAACCAAGCCACTAAAAAGATTAGGGTTGTTCTGGGTTGGGCTAAATCCAGATAGGGAATAATCTCTCTGTTTGTAAGACCAAATGGATTCCAGTCATGAAATCTTGTCACAAATTCACACTTGGTAGTTACCTGAGTGGTCAGTACATGTATAGTATTGTCAGGCAGCATGCAGGGATGCAAGAAGTAATTATTGGTTGACTTACCTATGCAAGTGAATCTCTCCACATCAGTTTTTCTTATATTTGAATATGATCAGATAGGTAAGTATTACTGAATTTTTGTTGCTATATTTGCTGACCAGGCTGGTACCTTTTGATCCTATTACAAGATCATGGATTTAATTTTAAATCTCTAGCTCTGACAGTTGCTTTTTACAGTTTTATTCCAAGCTTTTGTTTCCAAAGGTCCTAAAAATACTGATCTTTTAAAGCACCTGCAATCCATAAGTCTGTTGTCACGTCTGAAAAAACTGAGATAAACTGAGATAAGCTTCAATCCTGATAGGTCGCTTTACATAGAATCATAGAATCATAGAATAGTTAGGGTTGGAAAGGACGTCAAGATCATCGATAGTTTGCAATACTTTTCTTTTGTTTTTTTTTTTTTTTTCTATTTTCAAAGGCAAACATTTGCAAAGAAAAGCTCTGGAAATCCACGTTATGAAAACCTGATACTAATTAAAATATTTTTCAGACATTTGAATGAAGGTGAAGGGTTTTGATAGTTTTACATTTTTCATTTATGTTATGAGAATCAACCACCCCAATCACATCTTCAGCTTCCATAACAAAAAGGTCTGATGAACTGTAGAGTGGTCAAAGGGCAAATGTGACTGACTTTGACCAGTGAGTCAGTTCTTGTCTTGATACAGACTGCCAGTGTGGAAAGAACAGATACTTAGCAGCCACAATCATTAGACATAACCTTCAGTCACGCAGAAACATTGGCTCGCATTCCCTGAAGCCCACATATTACTGATTTTAGAATGAAGAAATTGTAGATGACTGGTGATCTCATAAAATACCACTTTATTTTTGAGAGCTTTCGGGATATACTGTTCAGAGAAATGTGTGGAACTTTTTATATCAGTCTAAAGCAGTGTCATGATTAGAAACACTGCTTTGTGACATGGTATTGATATTTAGGTGACATCAGGTAACTCTATCCCTTGCCTGAAAGAGCACATTGATAAAGACAATAGACAGACATGAGATGAGGTGCCTTCCTCCAAGTAATGATTTAGCAGTCCCACAGTGTTTGATACAACATACATTTACAAAACAGAAACGTATGCAAAGGAGCTCACATGATAGTATTTGAATCTGACTGTTTCTCCATTATGATAAGAACTGCAGCAATGTCATTACATACAGATACATTATGTATTTGGTAACTGTACTCAGACTGTAATGTTGCTAATGATCAGCAAATTGAGGGTCAATATGGAAAGAATGCCAGTTTTAGGGGCAGAGCTGATCGTACTGCTTTGTGCAAATGCATGTGATTTGTTTCAGACCTTTAAGGACCTGCACACGTGGTGCAGGTTTTCACGGAGGTGTGATGGTGCTTTCTCTGAACTGCGGCAAGATTTGTGGGAGGCTGTCATCCAAATTATATTTGCAGTGTTTTTGCAGTTGCAACAGCTGAACTTGACTACATACCCCATGCTAATACCAGTTGCTGCCTAGGATGCACGCAAAAAATAAAGTACACACTTGATGTTGAAGTTTTAAAATGAGTAGGTGCACTTACAGTAATTTTCAACTTCACTGAAAGCACTGCAGTTAATACCTCTCCACTCCACATCTGACAGGCAGATATTTTCTTGAACTTCCGTTACATAGCCTCCCTACCATGAAATCAGAATTCAAGGTAATTCTTAAGATTCAGCTCCCCTACTCCTACCTTGCCTTTATTCTTGCAGCATTAAAAACCCAACCAACCAACTAACCAAAAGACAAAAGTGTTTAAGAGTTTGCAGACTTCCAAAACTAAGCTCAGCTGCCCACACACAGATGTGCATTTACCTGAGATACCTCACCATTTACCTGAGAATTTGGACTCCAGCAGCTGTGCCAGAAGGATCTGAGTTTCCCACAGGTCCTGGGTCATTTCTCTCAGCCCTGTGTTGATGCCTAGGACACCTCAAAAGGGATTAGATGCCTATGAATGTACAGTTGAACCATGCCTATGGTTTCCACAGGTTGTGGTTTTTCTGCTACCACTGTACTCAAAGAAGGTTTGTTGTGAGATTCATGCCTAAAATTAGGTAAATATTGCTATTTTGGACACTGTGATGGATTCTTCTTATTCCAGTTGCTGATCCAATAGGGTATCAATCTCCCAGAAGTTCTGTGCCATATTTACCAGCCCTGTGAGGATGTCGTGGATTCATGAGAAGCTCTGAAATAGCCAGAAGTGCCTTTGTTTATGCAACTGAATTTCACCTAGCATGTCTTATTTTAGTGTAAGCACTGTTGGCATGCACACAGGCTGGCAGAAGTGGCATAAGTCCATGAGACCTGAGCACCTCTGGAACAGCAGCTGGTTCTTCCAACCCAGACACTGTTCAAATGGCACCAGATATTGACATACACTAAACTGAATCAAGCTCCTGTCTTAAGTGGAGATACATACACAGACATGGATGTGTTGAAGAGCTGATCTCAAACAAAATCTACCCTACAAGCAGAAGTTAGCTGCCTGAGCATGAGACGAGGTCACTGGAGTTAACCAGGGGTTTCTGCTTTGTCTTCAGCTGCCAATCCAGCCCACACTTCCTGTAAATTTCGTGTCATACCTGTCAGGTCTGTAAGGTTTCTTAGATACCTCGGGCATCTCAGGTGTTCCTTGGTGCCTCACTTGAGTGACTGAATCCTGTTGAGCTGTTGGTGTTGAACCTTTATTCCTTTAGTCTATAAAAATCACCAGCTTTTTCCTTAACCTTACATTTGCAAGTCCCTGACCCTTGCTATACACAAGCAACATGTTGAAATGAAATTTTACAAATAAGTTTTACAGATATTTTCACCTTTTAGGTCTTAATGATCTACATCTGGACCCCTACAATGCATCTAGGATGGAAAAAATACAAAACAAAACATGCCCCAAGCTCTTTAGAAGATCAGTGAATCTTCACAGAAAAAAAAAATGAAATAAAAGATTTCTTTATTCCTGAAATTCCTAACCTGCTCAGCAGAAAGAACTGGTGAAATCTTTCCTCCCCTGGTTTTGATATACAATCAAGATAACAGAGAAGGCTTTTAAGGAAATGAGCCTGAGTAGCCTTTCTTCTTTTCACTGAAGATCTCAGCAAAATATTGTGCTTCTTTGTGCAAAAATATCTTCCATGAGCCAAGGAAGGCATAAGCATTTATTCTTGTCCACTAACTCCATGCAAGTAACCAATTTGCAAAGCTATCTGAAAAATATCCCGGAATTGATATCAGAAAGTAGCAAATGGTAAAGATGGAGACATTTAAGATAGTGTATTAAGGACATGTCTGTGTTTTAGAGGTTCATAACTTAGCCATAAAAATTTGCTCCAGGCTGAAACTTGGCATGGAAGGCTGCCATATTTGTAAGTAGGTTATTTCATTTTAGGTTACATTACTAATGCACTGATTAAATGTGAGCTGTTATATTTATTAACCTTCATTGATTTCTTCTTTTCCCCTTAAAAAATGACAAAAGTACTCTTTTCCTGAACAAGTGGAAAGGGGATAGATGAAGATAGAATTTGCCTTCCCATGTGTCAGCCAAAAAGGAGGAAATGGGAGATAATAGTTGAATTTATTTTCATACAGAAATAAAGGAAAAGCCAGAGTTTGTTTTACAGCCTGGTTCTGGGACGTTGTGAATGCATGTAAATGACCCTTTTTACTTTGTATTATTGATAAATTTGCAGCTCTGCAGGCAGAATTATCTGCATAAAAAAAGCTCAAACCTTACTTTCAAATGATGCAGGATGTCGAGATCTACTGTTAGTTTTTGCAATATTTTTTAATCTTCAGAAAATAAAAAATATTTTTGAGAAGATATTGAAACAAGTATGGAGGGGTAGGGGCTTCTAATGATGTGAAAGTTGTCTTTAAATCCTTAAAAATCTCAGGTTTGGAGGCCTTACTGGGCAATACTGAAATACAACATCTACAGCAGATTTCCAAGGAAGGAAAAGAGAATACAGAAACAGATTTTTCTGGGCCTTGTGTAGAATTCTCTAAATATTCAGTCCCTTTCCAAAACGCAGGCCAAGTGCCTCTCCTGAAGATTTGCCTGGTAGAAGCCTTACCAGAGAGTAATTTTGGTGAAATTTCTGTCACTGGTCCCCATCATGAATATTTATTTACTTCCCAACAGAAATCATTGCTCATATGAAAAGGAGTTAACAGTTCTTAATAGCCTTTTCTGATTTGATTGATGTTTTTGTCACTTCCTCCAGTAAATAGGTTTCCATTAGCATACCAAATGCGCTGTCTGTCCTTTTGCTTCTGCAGGCACTTAACTGACCACTTACTTCAGATTTAAATGTCCCTCCTAGGGGTTTTCTGTCAGTACAGGGTCTGTTTTTTCACACTAGGGGGTGAAGGACTTTCTGTCGTGAGCTTGGATCCCTTACGCAGCAACAAATTCAGGTCTATTCAGATAGGCTATTTGGAAGAATTCTGTAAAAATGGCGGAAATTTGTCCATAGCTTATACTACAGACTTGTGAGGAGGATAATATTAGCAGCTGGACAACGTTCATGAACATGTAACCATATATTTCAATTGTCTAAACATATAATGGGATGAACTTCCATAGGCAGAAGAGAGGCTGGAATAGCCTTTTCATGGAAATATGCCCCAAAGTCCTGTGTCATTTATATGCCACATGCTAACTTCAAAAAAGAAGTGTTCGTAGCTTGCAATGTAACATCACTGCTAAAATATAAACTCTTTCCATTATTATCCACTGTTTTCATGGCTGCAGGCTCCTGGTTCCAAAACAAGTGCTTCAATGTTTCTCAAGTGTTTTTAATGCTGCAAATAATGTAAATTTTGTGTATCACAGTTGGCATAATGGAGTTGACATTTGTGTATTTCCACTTGTAAAACACTTGGTTGTGTGGGGCCGACACATGTAAATTGCTGCGTATGTGTCAAGCAGAGGGATCTTCTGGAGGCTCTAGACAAACTGAAGTGAAAGACTTCTCTTTTTTTATTAGTGTGAGCAGTTTGAGGGGAGGGAGGACTTACATCAACGAGTGGTTTAAAGTGCAGTTGCCTACTAGGTCATGTAAATATTAGTATTATGCTGCAAGTCTGCATTCTATCGAAGATAAAAGAATAGAGGAAAATGGTTTATGGAAACATAAAATAGGATACACAATTGTTTGAGACACTAATTTTTGGATTGTCCTTCTCACTCAGCAATTTTCTGCTTCAGAAATTAATTTCTTGATTGCAAGCAGAGATCTGGTTCATCTGTGTGAGGAATATATAGGGCAAGATGAAAAAGGAAAAAGATCAGTTGCTTTTTGAAGTGCTCTAGTGGGAAGTAGGTATCTAAGTAAAAGAAAGAGAGTCACGAGACCACTAGCTAGTGCTTGAAAGTCCTTGTGTAGGCAAGCATGTACCAATAAAGTCATATAGGCACCCCTGATTTCTAAGGGCCAAAAGACCTTGCCTAAACTGAGAGCCTTGATCATAACTGAGGGGTTCACAGTTAACATTTCGAGGTCTGCCTTAACCAAATCCTTCACAGTGTAAGACTTCTTTGAGCTAGTCTTAATCTAAAGGAATATCTAGGAAAATATTACGGGATACTTTATGAGCAATGGAAACCCAACTTCACTGCAGCACAGCTAGTGTAAGGAGAAAAACCACTGTATGTAGTTCCACTTGTTCCTGGAAATGGCAGAAGTGTTTATAATTTTGATCAGGTAATTTTAAGGTGCTGTTATTCATTTGGTATTACAATGGAAGCAAGAATAACATGAATTTCATGTAACAGAATGACAAATTAGCATCACTCCTGAAAACAATGTGCATGCTACTGTGATGATAAACATTCTGTTGCCCTTCACTCTAGGTTAGACCACATCAACTACCTCTCTCTAAGATAATTTCTTGTGAAGAGGTGCAGTCTATGTGGTCCATGGCATTTGGCCTTGGAGCAAAACTCCAAGTTCCTGACTTAGTATTCTGTAGTGGCATGGATATTGTTTCATTCCTCACTATAGGGCAAATTTCTGTATCAAACCCTTTTTGATTTGTTATTCTAGATTAGGGATGGGTTTACAGTGGCAAAAGGGGAGACAAAGTCCTTTGACAACTAGCACTGTCTAATTTCATACTTAAAGCTGTGTGCAGCGCTGCGCGTGGTCTTAATGAACTAAGCAGGGAATTTTCGTAAAGTAAACTCTCCCCAGATAGGCAAAGACCTTCAATTTTATCTTTTATTAATCCTGTATTTGTTTAAGATACACAAGGGCAGTACATTTGCTGTTAATATGGTACATCATATTCTGTTAGGCTGGAGACAATCAGGATTACCACATTGCCTGAGTTAACCTTGGGCAATTGGGTACTGCCAGCTTTAATGGCTACAGGCAGTTTTCATGACTCACAGTCCATGGCTCCAAAATACAATGTTTGCTAAATCAAGACTTTAAGCAGGTTGTAATCTGACACTTTTGTTCAATTATAAAAAATAAAAAATGTAGAACTATCATAATCTTTTAGCAGCAGAAGAAACAATCTTTGGTATTTTACAGCTATACCAATCAGTGCCGTCTGATTTTATCTAATATAAAACCAGAGAACACCAAATAATCCTTCACTGTACCAATGCTACAGCAGCACTGTAATGTTTTGTGCATTTTTGCTCTTTTCCAGTAGAAAAACTAGAAAGCAGTACTTAGGTTAAAATATAATCCTGTCATCTTTACATAAAGTATTGATAAGAAATAAGCACTTAGTATCCCTGGTGTGAATTCACTGGACTTCACGAAACCCTAATATATGGATTAAGAAAAGTTAACATAATCCTTTTATGGAAACTAAAATCAATTACATGTCAGCTTTGTAGTATTATAAATGTATTTAGTCAGCATAGAATTTTTCCAGCAGCACTCATTGCAGATTGAAATTGACTAACCAGATGTTAAATATTAAATAGAACTAATCAAAGTATGGTTCAAGAGATTTTAAAAACAATGATCAAAGAGAGCTATTTATTATCTGATTCATGTTTCTATCAAACACTTCTCCTATGATGTTATATCTACCTGAATTTAGTTTTCTCCGAGCTATTAATTTTTTTCAGTTTACCATGAATGAGAAATATAATTCAATAAAAGTATGTTAATGTGGTACCACAGACAGAAAGGCACAAAGCTCAGGGAATTACAAGCAAAATTTGCTGGAGCAAAGTGTATGTTAAGAACAAAGTGAACCTTGGGCTTAATATGAAGATGACCAAATGTTGAGATATTCTCTCTGTCTACTACATGGAGTTTATTTTAGACCCATCTTATAAAAAGTAGAATTGATATTACTTACATAGTACACTTCATGCATAACTTAAGCAATATAGTAATAATAACAATAGCCTCTGAGTTTGATGTGAAAGCGGGAGGCGCCCAGTCATTGAAAAAGAAAATAAATTTTTATGCTTAATTGCAGACCTTTTTTACTATAGAACATGTAAGTTTGGGCTCCTAAATCCACAGGAATACACACAATTAGCCTTTGTTTTCTTTTTTTCAGGGAGGCTGAGCATTTCAGTGCAGTCTCACTGGAGCCAAGAGAACTGTAGGTGCGGGGCTGGCTGCAGTGTGCAAGGACGAAGGAGCTCTCCCTCTTGTCAAAGAGCAAATTTAAAATGGATCAAAGGAAATGTTCTTTTACACAATGCATAATTAATATGTGAAATACATTATTATAAGAGACGGTGGGGGCTAAGGGCCTGGTATTCGTTGCAAGAATATAACTTAAAAGCTCAAAATGACTGTGTGTGCTGTTGTGTGTGATAAAACAATTTTAGAGTGTCTGTCCCTATCCATTTTACAGTTTAAAGTACAAGTCATCAGAAATGTCAGAAAAATGTGCTTTCCAGAGGAAATTTTGTAACTGTCCGTTGAGGAGTTTATGTCTTGATTTAACCAGCGGTAGCTGCTATCAAAGGCAGATGACTCAAACAGATGGAATATTGTGCTGATTGTGTGGCTTCTCCTGTGCTATAAAGATGGGCTGCTCCTGATTTCCTCACACAGTCACAAGCACCACAGTCAGGAAAAATCACAGCAAATATTAAGCAATTATCTCTCATTTCTTGTTCTTGATGCCTCTTTCCCTTTCGAAACACAGCAGTGTGTTAGGAATGTGGCACAGAGCATAGTCCTCCAGGTCCACAGCCAAGGGCGCTTTCTATTGCTGAGAGGAGGAAAATGACTCACAGATCCCTGAAGTCTTTCTCTTCCTTCTTTTGTATTACAGAGAGCCAGCTGGGCATCTACCTTGAAGAGACTGCAGCAGAGCTGATAGCTCTGTCAGCAGCTGAGGAACAGATGCAGGTCCCAGACCAGAGCAAGGACTCAAGCCCTTGGACGTGAAGGTTCAGCTGCATCCTTGTGGTGGGACCGCAGTGTAGCGGGCATGCCAAGGTGCACAGTCTGTCAAGCTCAGTTTGGTTAAAATATGTAATAATAAACAGAAAAAAAAATCATTCTGTCCTTAGAGAGTATATTCAGTGGCACTGCTTAAAGTTAAAGATCTAAAATAAGTATCTCCCTTTATATTGTGTCTTTCTGGGCTGATTCTTGGTTTTCTCTATCCTCTCTTTCCAGAGTGGCAAGATTCATTTCCTCATAAAGCTGTGCAAATTCCATGCAAACCCTCTGGTCACAGGAAAAAACCTCCTCTTTCTGTCATGATCTGGCTCTGCAGTGGCCTCCCCAGTGCTGCAACCAGGTCCTTTGCTCCTTCAGAAGCCTCCAAATGCACACGGTGGGTATCTACGTCTTCCCATCTTCATCTCCTTCAAAAACATCCCCAGGAAAGAAATCTCATTCTCAGGAAAGGTGCAGCCCTTTTGTTCTAGATGTTTCGCCTCTGCCGCAGGGGAGATGTCAGAACAAAATGAACAAGCAGCCTGTCTTTCTGCTGCTCAGGCACACCTTTGGTAACAGTAAAAAAGAAAAGGAAAACAAAATGCACATATGCATATACATAGTTTGTATGTGCATACACATATACATACATAGCCATATGTAAAAATGTATGCACATACATGCAAATACATATATGTATAAAACCACACAAAAGTAAGCAGAGACAGAGCAAATAAAAAAACCAAATGATTTCTCAGAAAGACATATTTTTCATCCCACACTAGGGGTTAGAAAGGTAACTAAAAAGCACAGTTAGTGGCTAACGGTCCCTAGCTAAATGGGAAAGTTTGTCGAAGATGTATGGGGTCAAGTACAGTTTTCAAGAGTAAAAATCTTTCTCTAATCTTGCTCTGACAAACTTCCAAAGTCCTTTGCTGAATTGCTGCTTCTTCTCCGAAACACAAGCTCTAACCAGGGAGAGACATAGAAAATTACAGACTCATGATTCAGCTCTGCCAAAGGTATGAGCAGCTGAAAACAGTGTTGTACTTATGGAAAATCCTAAGCATCTTTAATTGCAGGTGGCACTACCTTTGCCACCAGTGCCGCAATTCTCTACCTACCTTTACACTGAAAAGCATTTACAATCTTCAGTCTTCATTGTTAGCCAGAAAATCATTCATCTTCTGAGTGAAGGATCATTTTAGACTGAGCTTTATGGTTAAGCAGATCAAATGTGTTGGGTTTGTTGTGGCTTTTTTCATGTTATTCTCTCTTTTACAGTTTCAAAATGACTTAAGTATTTTTTTCAAATACTGTGGTAAACCTTCTAGGTACTCCTTGGGAGATAAGAAGCAAACTAACCACTATTCCTAAAAGCTACAAAATCGGTTACCTACTACACAAAAAGTCCCCAAAACCTCAGAGCTATGATTCTCCAAATAACTGCTTTCTAAGCTTGACTGATTGATTTAAAAGCTTGCATGAGATCTATAATTCACCATGTAAGCCACTGATTTTATATTGAAGTCAGAAGACTGCTTTTAAGTGACAGAAATCTTTAGACCTGACATTGGACACAGCAGGTGATCCACTGTGTGCTTAAAATTAAAATGGTAACATTTTGCTAACACAAGTGTTTGAAGCAGAGTTTTGAAGGACACACACAATACATTTTACCTGAGATTATTGCAGAAAGCATTGAAATCTATGCCAGAACTTTCAAAGCTCCCTCTCTCTGTGTTTTATGCGGTAGGTATGCAAATAGCTGGATGATCAGTATTTTTCCACAGGTATTCTCAAAGACAATTTTAAGCACCTGTCTTTTGAGATCCTGTACAGATGGCCAGAATTTGAAATAAGATTAATTACTCCAGTAATTTTGTGTTGGTCTAGGAGCAGGATTAGTTTTGCAGGCTGGTTGAGTGTGGGGTAAAGAAACAAAAGGAGGTTCTTCTGTACAGTGGATGTGACAAACCATATACACTCTTTCACGAGTTAATGAAAACAGAAAAGAAAGTAGAGGAAGAAGGAATGAGGGTGAGAAGTCCCTTGAGGCAGACTGAAGGAATTTTAATACTTTTTTTTTAATTATTATCCCAAAGTGTAAGATCATGATAATGGCTTTAAACTGGTTTGCAAAATGAACAGAAATAAAAAGAAATGCCACGTATTTATGTGATTTATGTAATTTATGTGATTTATGTGAAACTTGGATTTTCTATTTTGCATTCATTTGACTATGGAAAATGTCCTATGATATTTTCAACTCTCCAGAACATATTTCAGCGCCTTCCCTGTTTTTGCCTCCTGCATGGTGTGTGTTTGGGAGATAACCTAGATAAGCTCACTGCTTTGCAAGTACATGAACAAGGATCCTAAGAAGGCTTAGGAGAGAGGTTATTGCTTCATCTCTTCTGAGGCTGAATTGAGGACACAGTGACTGCCCTTGACTGTTCTGTAGGGTGAGATTGGTTAGACAAGACAGCAAATTTGCTGAGGTTACTATAATTTCCAGCCACAAGGAATAGCAAACTTGCTAGGGATACCTTGTCAAAAAGGCTTCTCTTGTGTGGTAGGGCTTTATAGAGGAAGTTAATGTGCTAGGTAGTCTGCATCTGGGGAGATTCTGCATCTCAGGTGTCCCCAGTCTTGATCAGGATGACAAAAAAATATTTGACATCAATACTCAGTTCAAATGGGGGTTACCAGAAGTAAGCCCTATTGACTGTTCACCTGTCCCTTCTTTTTATATACACGTGGAAGTGAATATTGGCATCACTGCCATCTGGCATGAAAAGACATCTTGAACAGCACCAATATAATAAATCTTGTTCCAAATATCTTAAAGCTTCCCCATATTAGTTCTACAGGATATTCTGCCTATTCTTCCCCTTCATTCTTCAGGTAGAAAGCTTCCCAAGTGTCTGCAGTTCTGAGTCAAATGAATTGCTCCCAGAATCTCTGTGTTTACGGACACCATCACAGGCATTTGCCTTATATTTCTTTATCCAAGATTCCTATAAGCATGGTAGGAATTTTCTTCCAGACTTAGGGCTGTAAGAGCAGGATGGAAAGTTAAGCCATAACTGATTTCTAAAGAAGATTTAAATGTTTTTAATAAATTTTTTTCTCACAGTAATATGACTTGTGAATAATTAGTGGATAAGGTCATTTGCAGGCAATAGAGGTCCAGAGATTTGTCCTTCTCAAGATGCAGATCTTCCACTTAGATGACTATCTCTGTGCAGAGGAACATTTTATAGCATTTTCTAAGAAGAGCAGAAAAGAAAAAGGTTCCTTTTAATATTGTTCCCATCACAACATGCCTAGGAATGATAATACAGCCATACAGAAGCGTGCCCTACCCAGAAGCACATCCCTTGGTAATTGTGACAAACAGAGAAACACTGCTTTATTGCTTTACATATCAAAGCACCACTTATTTTCTATTTTCCTGATGCATATATTGAGGAACAGGGTCCTGTTTTCTGTTTCATTTGTCATGTAAGCTTATTGCAAGACAGTAATTTGGGTTGCCCCTGTGTTAATTAATAGCAGCAGGTCTCTGTAGTCTCAGAGGTACAGACTGATGCACTATAAACAGCCTTGGAAGGGCCTGGTTGTGACTCCCTGTGCATCACTGAAAATGAGTCTTTAAATCAAAATATGTGAACAAAGTGACAACAGGGAGAACCAGAGTTCTGGATCAAGCCATAGGTGTGAGGTCCTCAGATGAATGAGGCCATGAGCAGGCAAAGCAGCACTCCTGTGCGACCTGGTTTTTGTATTTAATTCCCCAGCACATGGGAAAATCCTATCCATAGCCACTTATATATTCTTGACTCTTTTTTTCTTGCTGTTTAAACATTTTACAGAATTTTTTTTTTCCAACTTCTTTCATATAACCCAGCCCTTAAAACATCATAGAAAAATCTTAGTCTTATTATGAATCATAGAATCATAGAATAGTTAGGGTTGGAAAAGATCTCAAGATCATCGAGTTCCAACCCCTCTGCCATGGGCAGGGACACCTCCCACTAAACCATGCCATCCAAGGCTATGTCCAACCCCACCTTGAACGCCGCCAGGGATGAAGCATTCACAACTTCCCTGGGCAACCCATTCCAGGGCCTCACCACCCTTACAGTAAAGAATTTCTTCCTCATATCCAATCTAAACTTCCCCTGTTTAAGTTTAAACCCATTACCCCTTGTCCTCTCACCACAGTCCCTAATGAAGAGTCCCTCCCCAGCATCCCTATAGACCCCCTTCAGATACTGGAAGGCTGCTATGAGGTCTCCACGCAGCCTTCTCTTGTCCAGGCTCAACAGCCCCAATTTTCTCAGCCTATCTTCATACAGGAGGTGCTCCAGTCCCCTGATCATCCTTGTGGCCCTCCTCTGCACTTGTTCTAACAGTTCCATGTCCTTTTTATGTTGAGGACACCAGAACTGCACACAATACTCCAAGTGAGGTCTCACAAGAGCAGAGTAGAGGGGCAGGATCACCTCCCTCGACCTGCTGGTCACACTCCTTTTGATGCAGCCCAGGATACGGTTGGCTTTCTGGGCTGCAAGCGCACACTGCCAGCTCATGTTCATTTTTCATCAACCCACACCCCCAAGTCCTTCTCCGCAGGGCTGCTCTGAATCTCCTCCCCGCCCAGCCTGTAGCTGTGCCTGGCATTGCTCTGACCCAGGTGTAGGACCTTGCACTTGTCATGGTTAAACTTCATCAGGTTGGCATCAGCCCACCTCACAAGCTGTCTAGGTCCCTCTGGATGGCATTCCTTCCCTCCAATGTATCAACCGAACCACACAGCTTGGTGTCATCGGCAAACTTGCTGAGGGCACACTCAATCCCACTGTCCATGTCACCCACAAAGACGCTGAAGAAGACCGGTCCCAGCACCGATCCCTGGTCATTTTGTGACTTGGTGCCTCTGGTATCTGATTTTTTCCTGTGGTATCTTCCAGCTTGCAAGTAAGTGATATATGTTTAGTTCTCAGTTTGCCTTATTCTGAGAATCTGGTGTAACTGCGCAGGCTATTAATCTCCCTACAAATTGGCTGCAATATCTTTTTCTTTAGAAAGGAGTTTTTAGTCCTTTTATCCCTTTTTTAACCCAGGGAGTAATATTTTATATTTAAAACTTGAAAGCTGAAAAATGAAAGCCTGAATTAAAATTCTTCTGGAAAAGTCTGAAGAGAACTGAATATTTTTTTTCTAAATTCAGGATGCTTTCATTTTCTGAAACGTTTATGATATGTCTGCTACCTGTGCCCCTACACCCCACAAGTGACTTGTTAGCTCTACATCATGTGTTTATTTAGAGAAAAGGAAGCCGCTATGAAAATTATCTATATTAACTGTTTCTCATTGACGGTTTTTCCTTTGCCTTGTTTAATGTTGCATGTCTGATAGAAGAGATGTCTTAAACAGGACCTGTCATTATTGCAATCCATTTTAAAATACATTTTATTTTATTTTATTTTATTTTATTTTATTTTATTTTATTTTATTTTATTTTATTTTGTTATTTTACTTTATTTTATTATTTTATTTTATTTTATTTTATTTTATTTTATTTTATTTTATTTTATTTTATTTTATTTTATTTTATTTTATTTTATTTTATTTTTTTGGATCTATATAAGACAGGAAGCCAGTCCTGTTATGTGTCTGCTGTAATTCTCCTACAGTCACATCTCAGTCCTTATTGGTTTCTGAATGCTCTGGCAACACAAACAATACAAAGCATTTTTTTAATTACAATTCAAGATTCAGGTTGTAAATGATTTGCATTATAGCTTTTAGCATAGGCCAGATTTACAGCAAACACATTAAAATAATTAGCATTATTCTTAAATATGAGTCAGTATAATTGAAAGTGACAGATACTAAGTTGATGAAGGTAATAAAAAAACCTTAATCTAGTTGAGAGTGGCTGAGCAATAAAAATATACCTTTGCAGAGAGCAAATGTTTCATGCCAGTGAGTCTGCAGAGAGAGTGTGTCCTGGATGTTTTCAGTCTAGGCAATCACTGCCACTTTTGTGCCTGCCTAGGTTAAGTCCAGGCTCCCTCTGAGCTGACCCAGCCTTTCTGTATTTTCAGATCCTCAGGAAAAATGATGGCACGAAGCTGATCAGAAGGCTCTATCCTTGCAGCATCTTGGATCAATACCTGTTTTCAGTGAGCTTTGAGGCACGCTGTGAGCTACGAGGCAGGAGAGGGAATAAAGCTGAGTTGTCAGTTATTTGAGCATAGGGAGACCTGTGATAGATGGCATCTGGTTTATGTGTTTGCTGGCTGGTTTTTCATTAACGTATGTCATCTTCCTTTTAAAGAGGTAGCCAAGAAAGGCAGCATTATTTCCTTTATTTTGCTGGACATATGGAAGTTGTGGGAAACTGTGTAAAGAACAGGGAGAGCTTGGCTTATACCTAGGAGCAAGCTGTGGGAAAACTCCTTTGTGCCACCGCAGGCAGGCAGGGAGCCTGAGGGACCCTGCCTATGAGGAGTGGGAAGGTCACATGCAGCCGGAGTGCTGAAGCAGAGTCTCCCTCCCCCTGCCAGACTTCTCTAAAGGACCTGGGAAGACGCACAGAGCTTGTTGCAATAGAAAGGTTTTTGGACAATGTACAAACCTGAAGAAAAAAGCGCATCCTGCCAGTGGGCAAAAAAGATAGTGGTTTATCAACCTTTTCTATTCTCTATCATTTTCACTGTTCTTATTTCAAAAATGCCAGTAGACCCTGGGTTTGGATCTTAAATTTTTTTTTCTTTTTTCTTTTTTTTTAATTTATTTTTTCTTTTTTGAGCTGGAAGAAAAAGGGTTTACAAAGATTCACCTGAAAGGCTCTGGCTGAGCTGGAGTCCTGTCGCAGGGCTGCATTAGTTAGGATGGTATGTCAGCATATTTTTTTTTAAAGGCAGACTTTTATTTATATGAACTTTTATGTGCAGTCTTGCTGCACAGTAGCTTCACACAGAATATGCAAGGACAGGACTTTGGGTCCATAAATAGCATTATGTGTGAACTGTGTTAATGTCATCGTGCAAAGGCTGTGCTGTCCCATCCCATTGTCCTATCCTACACTGTCCTTTCTTGCTGCATGATCTTCCTTTCTCAAATACAGGAGTGTATTCATACTTCCATCTGGAGAAGTGCAGTACAAACCAGACTTTGAGTGGGTTCGTCCCTCATAAGGCATGAGTTCAGACAGGTGACAGTCACATCTTAACCTTAGCATGAAATAGAAAACTGAGGCAGAGTCCAGACACTATTTTTTTTCTTTTGCCTGTTGGTTGTTTTGCTTTAACTTAAAGAACCACAAGCATTAAGAGCATGCCACTTGTTTTGCTTCTGAACTGGTCTGCATCGAGGATTTCTCTTTGGTCTTTCTAGATTTCTGTAACTGAAAAGAATACCCAAATGCCTCGTTTGATCTAACGCAACTCAAGATCCAAACACCTGATAGCAAGGAGAATTGCTGTGGGAGTCTTTCATACTCATGTAGGTGTTAAGGGCTGATACTGTGTGGTGTGAGCTCAGAACCAGTGCGGCTGTAAAGAAATGGGCCCATGGAGACTGCCCTAGCTTATCTCACCTGTGCAGAGGTATGAGCACTTGGAGCAGATGAGGACTGGGAGGAGTGAGAACTGCTCACCCTGTAAGCTCAAACACAGACCAAAACCACTCACACTTTCACCGTGTTTTACATGCGCCTCAAAGTCTGGCAGGAATTCTGTTAACCGTGGCTAACTTTCAGCGATAAGAAAATGTAGCTATAGTTTTAAGATCAGCCAAAAAAATATGTGTGAAGGAGTGTGGAGAAAACCAAGTTGTAATTGCAAGGATAGGCTATGGCTTCCTTAACAGCTTAGAAACCTGGTCTATGGGGTTTGAATAGTTAATGAAAAACACAGACATGGTTTTGAGATCTGCCTTGATATATTTTTAGCATTATAGAAAATAAAAATGGGTGAATTTTGAAGGTGAAATTTAATCTTAAATTCTGGTCCTTTTTTGTTGCATGATGTTACCATAACCCCTAGGTGGTATTCAAACTTTATAAATCAAATTTGTCTGTTATTTATTCCATTTGCATAACATTTGATGTGTAGTGCAATTTTCAGAGATTAAAATGATATATCCCTAATTCTTGGATGCTCTTTGATCATGTTTATTCCTTTACTCCTTTAAACATTGCTGAATAATTGTATATGCATTCACGGGCTGACAAGCACATTCGCTGTTTGATGGGCTAATTATGGAGAGACACTAGTCTCTTCATAGTTAAGTTTGTAACTAGCTTTGAGCAGTAAGGCCAGTTTTGATCTCTTTTTCAACTATACTAGAATAAATCCATGCAATAGAAACTGAAGATGTATGGTACAGATGGAGAAGATTTTGTGAAGTTTTGAGGTTAACCATATGTTGCACCAGACATAATTTAATATTGCAATGTTAGAAAACTCTTTTCCACCTTGTTGGCCTCTCAGAAATATTGCTGATGTCTGTGCTGGTAAGTATGTCACATTAATTTTGAAACTACTGGGTATGTTTTGTCCAATTTTGAATGAATTTGGGACAGCCTGTTCAATATATCAATCACAAGGAGGGGAATTTTAGCATTTCACTAGTAATCTTTTGAGGATTTTGTACAAGTTTCTGCTAGACTCCAAAGAATAGCAAGTACCCAGGCCCCACAGGAGTGTGTTATTCCCTGTACGACCTCCCTGTCTTTGTGTGGAGTTATTCCTCACAGCTTTGTGGAATAGAAAAGCTAAATAAACCCTGCAGAAATGAGTTCTGAATAGCAGTGTCACACAAAAACCTTCAGTATCTCCTGAAATTCCAAAAGAAACATGTTATTAAGGCGCAGCTGCATGAGCAAAGCCAACCGTGAGTACGTACCTGGTTAGAGACGTGCAGCTTGGCTAAATGAGGATGCTGTAGCTGTATTTAACAGCTGTTAATCTCCCTGGAGTAAAACCAGCTAATGTTGCTGGCAAAGTTGGATCTCACCTGGGAATAATAACTTCTAATATGGTACATAGTAATAGCCATACTTCCTCTGATCTATCACAAGGGACTCTGCTGGGACAGGAGACATAGCAAGACGCAAAGCATTTAAGGTGCCAGAAAGATATTCCCTGTGCTGCTATATATATGTATCTATCTGCTCAGGGTTCAGCTGCTGGTGTCTTACTGGGTTGCAGAGCCCTTGGGGCCCTACGAAGCTCCTTGTGAAGCAGAGCTGCAGGAATGCTCATTTAAATACCAGTAAAACCAGACCTGCTGGACGCTGAGTAGAAGGCATGAAAAAAAGCCCCAAACTACACAGAGCAGTTTGTTGGTATGGGAAAAATCCTTCCCATCCCTCACACCTGGCGATCAGCCTTTCCATCTGCAACACAAGAAAGCCAGCAATTAGATGCAGGGAGAGACTGAAGCAGGCAATTGTAAGCAGCAAACCTTCTGAGGATAGGGGTTCCTGTCAGGAAATTCACTGAAGGGGAACCAGTAACTGGCCCAATTACAGGGTAAAGCTGTTTCTGGGAACTTTCGTCTCAGTCTAACATTGTAATTCTGGTATTGTATGAGGTTCCGTTTTCACTCGAACTCTGTGTTGCTGTTACCTGCTGGAGGGGTCATCTCTATTTTGTGCTAATATACCTGTGGACTTTAACTATGGATAGAGTTGCAAACACACATATGGTAAATGTGTGTGTTTATATGTGTATGTGTACAGAATACATATAAAAAATGTTCTGTACCAGGGTAATCTCTTTTCATGCTGCAAGGAGTGAAGCATGGTATACACATGCACATAGGTATACATTCTGACTGCATTCATGCTAGGGTGAGGACTATACTAGAAACTTCAGTTTGTATTTTGTGCTGGCCAGAATGTGAGTCTATTTTTCTCAGTTTTCCATTTTAACAGAGGCGAAGTGTAGAGGCAGTGACAAGAGAAGGAAAATAAACCTGCTTTCACTAGTAGAGCTCCTTTTTGAAGAGCTGGCTTAAGAAATTTTACTAAGTAAAGCAATCTTTTGTCAGCATAAGCTCTATTTATACTGGAAGGGCTTAGTGGAATAAAACAACAAACCATACTTGATCTGAAAACCTCACCAGGGGTTGCACCACTTCTGTTAGTGTAGCTTTTCTGGACAGAGAAAACCCCAGTGAGCTATTCTTTCATGCCTCTGGACAGGAAGGTTTAATGAAAAGGGGGTATGTATGGCTCTGTTGGTTTGGCACTGAATGAACACCTAACTAATTATCCACAATATAGTTTTCCTCATTCTTTTAACTATTTTTGCATCAAATTATGTAGTTTATTCTACAGACGGTCTTGTTGCTTTCTCCTACCCTGTTTGCAAACCACATTGTTCTTTCTCTGGGAGACCAAATATGAAAAAAAACCAAAAATTCAGTATTCCAAGCTGCAATGTCATTCTGGCACAATGTTCATTAATACATAGTGTGGTGGTGTGGTAAGAGCTATTAATTACATTTCTTTCTTGTGGTCTTCTTTTCTTTTCCAGGAGAAGCTCAGTCTGTTTCATCTTTTGAAAGTCTAATAAGTATTTTGAACAGGTTAGAACTATAAATCTAGTATTGCTAAATCCTACCAAAAAAAATTGCTTATGAAATATATTGATTACAACTGATAATGATTTTTTCCCCTTTCTCTTCACTGAAGGCAAATAAATAACTATGGAAGTACAATGGAATTGTCATGGCTGGAGCTTTTGCTTTAGTACCCTGTAGAAGCCTGTGAATACCTTTGACAATAAGCCTTATTTTTCAGTGTGATAAAGTTCATTGTCTGTGCTTTTAAGTTCTTACTGTATTTGATAGTGAATGCGAGTGATTAACAATTACATGTCCTCAGAATTCCTGATTTGTTTCCTGTCTCAGGGCTGTGAGTCTATTAAGAAGCGATTAGGGAGGATCTCCTTCAAGTCTCCTTCACATCAGGATTCTCCCTTTTTTGGTTCAGTTAACTTGAGGTGGGAGTTGCCTGTGATATTTTCTACATTTCACCTTCTGAGGTTATGGGCACTATTCATATGCCATATCTCCCTCTGAGATGAATAAGTATGACTTTTATGAATTTTTCTTCACTTGTAGAATTAAATTTACATGAATAATTAGAGAGGGATGAGTTAAAACTCCTATTTAAAGAGGTAGCATCCTTTTGTTAGCCCATTGTCCAAATTTGGAAGCCAATTGTTTTAAAAAGGATCTGAGCTCTTCTCCATAGGGATTTTCCTCTTTGTAGTTTCTCCTTGATCTAAATGAGCCTGTTGTAAAACAGATTTTGGGATGAGACTTGACAAAGAAGAACTGCTATCTGGAGGAATAAAGGGACTTTCAGTTTTCACTAGGAAATGTTTTCAGACTTCTTTTTCTGATGTGGCTGGAATTTGCTACCAGATTTATGACAATATTCTTTAATTCATACATCAAAATAAATAAATGATACTTAACTCCGTTTAGTTCTTTGCCCCATTTCCTGTGCTGGTAGGACTTTAATGAGCCCAGCTGCTCTGTGTAGTTGCTGATGGTGGAAGTTGGCCTGGGAGGGGAAGGAACAGCTTTGCTTTGAAGTGCTGCTGTGGCAGGATGACTAAAGCAAGACTTCTAAGGGGAAATTCCTGTTTCCATTCATATCCTACCTCACTGGGTTCGATGGCAGCAGTTTAATTAGGGAGCTGCACCAAGGATTTCAGACTCCTTCTTGGCTATTTGATGCCAAGCTGCAAATGGGAGTGAATGGGGAGAGAGAAGAAGAAAGAAAAGGAAAGAAAGGGAAAAGAAAGAACTAAAAAAATGTAGGGAAGAGCAAGTTCTTTATAACAGCTCTTTACCCGGACCCAAACCAGAACAGCGCCTACTGTGCCTGTCCGGCACTCAGTGCTGGAGCTGGAAATGCTAAGCCTGCCTGTATTTGTCAAGATCTGTTTTTCCAGCACTGAAAGCAGCCACTATGAGAGGAGAGTCAATGCAGACGTAGCTGTGTTAGGAAAGAGAAGAGGAAGGTGATTCCTCATGGTAAATGGTGTCTCATCGACATTCAGGGGGCCGCACAGTGTTTCATAGGTGTTCTAGAGTCAGGTGTTAATTCCAATTAAATTAATTTACAGCAATTTTTCTTCTTATCTTCTTATCTAGTAATGTTTTTGCTCAAGAATTATGGTCAAAGTCGTTTGCAGTCTTGTATTTGCTGAGGACAATTAGCTGCCTTCTGTGTTTTGTATCTACGTATGTGTATATATGTGTGTGAATAAACCACTGGATTACTCCTCCTTACCTCCCCTTCAAATTTGAAAATGGTCTGCAAGACCTTGGCATAGAATCATAGAATCATAGAATAGTTAGGGTTGGGAAGGACCTCAAGATCATCTAGTTCCATCCCCCCTGCCATGGGCAGGGGCACCTCCCACTAAACCATGCCACCCAAAACTCTGTCCAACCCCGCTTTGAACACTGCCAGGGATGGAGCATTTACACCTTCCCTGGGCAACCCATTCCAGGGCCTCACCACCCTTACAGTAAAGAATTTCTTGCTCATATCCAATCTAAACTTCCCCTGTTTAAGTTTGAACCCATTACCCCTTGTCCTCTCACCACAGTCCCTAATGAAGAGTCCTTCCCCAGCATCACTATAGGCCCCCTTCAGATACTGCAAGGCTGCTATGAGGTCTCCACGAAGCCTTCTCTTGTCCAGGCTCAACAGCCCCAATTTTCTCAGCCTATCTTCATACAGGAGGTGCTCCAGTCCCCTGATCATCCTTGTGGCCCTCCCCTGCACTTGTTCCAACAGTTCCATGTCCTTTTTATGTTGAGGACACCAGAACTGCACACAATACTCCAAGTGAGGTCTCACGAGAGCAGAGTAGAGGGGCAGGATCACCTCCCTCGACCTGCTGGTCACGCTCCTTTTGATGCAGCCCAGGATACGGTTGGCCTTCTGGGCTGCAAGCACACGCTGCCGGCTCATGTTCATTTTTTTAATTGATCAACACCCCCCAAGTCCTTCTCCGCAGGGCTGCTCTGAATCTCTTTTCTGCCCAACCTGTAGCTGTGCCTGGGATTGCTCCAACCCAGGTGTAGGGCCTTGCACTTGGCATGGTTAAACTTCATCAGGTTGGCATCAGCCCACCTCACAAGCGTGTCTAGGTCCCTCTGGATGGCATTCCTTCCCTCCAGCATATCAACCAAACCACACAGCTTGATGTCATTGGCAAACTTGCTGAGGGCGCACTCAATCCCACTGTCCATGTCACCCACAAAGACGCTGAAGAAGACCGGTCCCAACACCGATCCCTGAGGGACACCACTCGTTACTGGTCTCCAGCTGGACACTGAGACATTGAGCACTACTCTTTGCATGCAGCCATCCAGCCAGTTCTTTATCCACCGAGTGGTCCACCTATCAAATTGATGTCTCTCCAACTTAGATAGAAGGATGTCATGTGAGACAGTGTCAAATGCTTTGCACAAGTCCAGGTAGATGTCATCAACTGCTCTGCCCCTGTCCATCAGTTCCGTAGCCCCTTCATAGAAGGTCACCAGATTAGTCAGGCAGGATTTCCCCTTAGTGAAGCCATGCTGGCTGTCACCAACCACCTTGTTGTTTTTCATGTGCCTTAGCATGCCTTCCAAGAGAATCTGCTCCAAGATTTTGCCAGGCACAGAAGTGAGACTGACTGGTCTGTAATTCCCCGGCTCATCCATTTTCCCCTTCTTAAAAATGGGGGTTATATTTCCCTTTTTCCAGTCATTGGGAACTTCACCTGACTGCCAGGATTTTTCAAATATGATGGACAGTGGCTTAGCAACTTCATTTGCCAGCTCCTTCAGGACCCGCGGATGGATTTCATCTGGTCCCATGGACTTGTATATGTTCAGGTTCCTAAGGTGGTCTTGAACCAGATCTTCTCCTACAGTGGGCCCAGGGTCTTCATTCTCACCGTCCCCGCGTCTGACTTCCAAGGCTTGGGTGGTGTGGTCAGAGCATTTTCCAGTGAAGACTGCATCCAGCACTACTCAGCAGATGGCTAAATATTTGGTCATTGTAAAGACTGCCTTCAAAGACTCCTGTTTATACATTCATTTTTCGGGTGACTTACCCTCTGAATGTCCTTTTCCTCCTTACAGTTAATGAGAAGATGCTGGATAGCCACCTCAGGCGAGAAATTTAATTTTTAGATGGCTGAAGTTAGCTGAGATAAATCCTTTAACAGTGCCAAGCCTGGAAAGGCAAAGCTGTAATGTTGAATCAGCTGTTGTCAGCAACGTACCTTCAGAAGGTTGCCTCTTACATCTCAGAACACAAAAACTATGTTGTGGAGGAAAGGAAGGAAGTTAAAGATTACAATAAGGTAGTCATAACAGTGTTGTGTGTCTGCTGAGGAACTTCAGCAGTCTTCCTTTTTTTTCCTGAATACAGTCATCTTTCTGATTACCTGTGAAGCAAGTGTTGAGTACTAACAGTATCTTACTACGGGGAAACTGCTTAAAATGTTAAACTTTAAAATTTAAATTCTAAAATTCTACCATAGCTATAGGGCAGAGTGCACTTTTTCTTATAAGGTCTTTAAAACGTCTTTTGTACTTGGACTGTGTTTCTTATTTAAATATATGGGGCTAAATCAACCACTGGATTTAAAACCAATACTTTACTTTTTCTCTCATGATCAATGTTTCAGGGAGAGATTTGTTATTTTGTATGTCTCTGCCTCAAGTTTCATGGTCAACTTTCTTAGGAACATATAGGCATTTAAATTGGCTATGTCTCTGCTGTACTCTGCTGAAATCTGATGGATCTCATCCTCTTTCCTGGACACTTTATAGTTTTGATTGCACTTTAGCTTTACAGTTTACAACTCAGGGAACTGTTCTGTGGTCTGTTGGGTGTGGTGGTTTTGGAGCAGACGCTCAGGTAGACCTCCTTGAACCCAGCATCTGCTGTCCACAATTCTAGACACCTAGCATTAGTGACGTGCCTGGTCCTTTCTAGTGCCAAGCTCCTAAAAATAGATGGCTGCACAAATGCTAGTGACCTAATGCCTTTTTCCTGATATTGGTCATGTTTAAACACATGCCAAGTGTGAATGGCTTTGCAGTTGTTGCATGAATCTTCTGCATGTTTAAACTTCCTTAGTTTAATCAGCAGTGTTCAGCAGTGTCCTGAAAACTTTTTACTGCTTGTATTCAGTAAAATTGTGAAGTAGCATCAGCAATTCTTATGTTCTTTCTTACCAGTGTAATAGTCAGACAAGCCCTTGGAGTACTTAGTTACATAGCCAAGATGGTTAGATAATGTAAGATAATTTGCATCATTTCAAATAAAACATACTTCTTGTGTGTTTGACTTTGCAACGCTGAGATCTAAAATGCTTTTTTTATCTTAAGTATTTTCGGATTAAATTTGTTCATCAATGAACTTGTGTTTTTTTATTTTTATTTTTTTTTTTTTTTTAAAAAGGGCAACTGTATTACAGATATCAAATTGCTCCCAATGGAATATTGTTTTCTGATCCTTCTAAGGGACTTCCGTCTTCTAATGGAAAGACCTAGAGGCATTCTGAAAGCTCAAAGGAGTGAACTAAAGATCTTTTCCTTTGATTTTTACACATCTGTAGTATCAAAAACTGCTGGGCTCATTCGTTATTCATCTAAGTTTGCCCCAAAATCACAGAAGATACCTTAACTATGTACTTTGACCTGAATTACAATGCAGGTAATACTCTGAAATACAATATGCTTCACAACACAGTAACCTGGTAGTATCAATTTGCATAATTGCTTTTGGTATGCACAAATGTACAAGTCTCTACACTTTTTTTGCTTCTAAGTCTTTGCTTACCTGGAAACAGTGAATGTGTTATTTTCCCATTCTCATGGGATGCCACAGGTTTCGAAAATTTTAACTGATAATTTATTCCTGACTCTTTTTTGTTCCTTGATATTTTTAAGGCAAAGGGAAAAAAGCAATTTATCATGTATTTTTTTCCTCTCTCAGAACGTCAGTCAACAGAGTAAAGAAGTTGATGGTTATCTTATCAATCTTTTTATTATTTGGGGAGGGGAAATGAACCAAAGGAGCCAGTTTCTTTCATCATAGGCTTGGTATTTCCTTCTTGGACTTCTGGTGCCGCACGTGTCTGTTTCTACAGTAGCCTACAAAACCAAGAACCAACTAACCAAACAAAAAATATCAATGGTACCTGTCAGGATCTTCCTTCAGTTTAGTTTTTCTCTTTTTCTTCTAACAATGTTTCTGGTCTCTTCTCTGTCTTATTTTATGACCTGTTCACTTTCCCAATTCATAGGATCTTTTGTCTTGGCCTCACAAATTAGTCCTTATCCTTAGATTCTCAGCATCTTCTTGAAATCTCTCAATGGCATCTACTAGTCATTTCCGTTATTTTTGATTACTCTCATCCTGCTGGAGAAAAGTATTGGTTTCTGAAATCAACTATCTGTACATGTCTCTCAGTAAGCATTTATCTCCCTTCTCCATATCTACATATATAAATCTGTGAATGCCACATTTGCAGCTGCTTTGTGGCTCTTCATTCCTCCACTCACATTATGTATTTTTTATGTCCAGTGACATAATTATTATCTACAACTGTAACTTTTGATCATCTCATTTTTTATCATCTCCATAGGTTTAACTAAGTTGTTTCCATACCTTTAGCTGTCTTTGCTGCTTCAGTCACTATTGGACTCATCTTCAGTTTCAACTTCAGCACTCTGGCCTTTCTTGGCCCTCTTAACTTGGCTTCTTTTACCTGCTTATGCTAAGACATAACCTTGACTTTCATATCTAAAACATGTTGAAGTCTAAAGCACTTCTCTCTCCTCTCAAAAAATAATGCTGATCTTCCTCTTTCCTTCTAGAGAGAAAATCCTTGCAATGAAACACAAACAAAATCTCTGGTATCTGCAGAGTTTCAATGCATGTCATTAAGATAACAATTGGCACAGTGTCCTATGCATGTGTTATATCTTGTGTTGGTGTTTTATCTAACATTAACAGTTCTAAAACACTTTCCTTCCATGATTTTATTTAATTGCTTTAAAAACTGTTTCATTTAATGTGGCTTTGTTTTGATGTGGCTTCTGCAAAATGCAGTATGAATGACACAACTTAGTTGTGTTGTGTGAAAGAATGCTTCCTTTCTGGTTTGTTTTTTTCCCTGTTGTCTAAAAATTAAAACATGGCCAAGCACTTCAACACTGTGATTAAGCCTGGAGAAAAAAAAAAAAAAAAAAAAAAAAAAGCAGCACTTGGTATGAAATTATCAAGAGCAGATTCGGTCAAAAGTTTGGTAACATTTTATGTTTTTTGCTTCTTAAAAGTCTTTAACAGAACATTGTAAATAATAATTCCAGTTAAAAAACTGTTGAAAGTGATAACTTACAGTCAAGCTACAAACTTCTAAAAATAGGTCTGACAGAGTAATAGCTGCTTCAGAAACCAATATTGTAGACCCGTTAACCACTGATTGTCTTTGGACAAAAAGGAAAGAGATGGGTTAGTTAGCCATCACACAGTGACAATTAGACCGAGCTGGTAGAAACTCAATGTCTTTTGAAATCTCTATGGAGGTATGAAAATGAGAGGTAGAAACAGCTGAAATTTGAAAATACATTTAAGGAGGGGGGAAAAGGACCACAAGTAAATGTATTAAGCAGGAAGTCACTGATAATGGAAACACTTGTTCAGGTTAAAAATTATCTGCTTTTGGGTTTTGTTTGTTCGGTTTTGTTTTTCAAGAGATGTGTGTGCTTGCATCCCTGTACATCTGCAGCAAGTGGATTCATTATGTGCATTAGTTTCCTGTGGTGGTGTTATATCAGGTGCATTTTCATCAGTACTGCTGCTAATATCACCAGCTAATGTGAAGATAAACAGAAGATTATTTCCTTGTATACTCAATATGAGTCTTAATTTCAGGGAAGATGAAGAGCCAAATCCCGGGAGGGCTTAAGCACCTTCACCTCCCATTGATTCATCCTTTTCAGTCCTTCTCAGGATCTGGGTATAGCAATGATGCCACCAAATTGCTGCTTAGATCTGAATGTAATGTGTTAACAGCTTTGGTTCATGAGCAAAGTTTCCTTTTATTTATTTTAATTTCTTTCTAGTCTAACATTTTTAGTCCTTTCAGTTCATTACTGAGTCAGAAACATCATTGTCTAGTGTATTTCCTCACTGTCTGCTCTCTCTTCCTCTTACATTTAAAGAAATACTTACTGATTCACTATAATCATTGACATTTCCTCTGCTTTCATTTGTTTCTGTACCCCTAGCTGTTTCCTCAATTTCATTATTATCAAACAGCTCTTCAGTGATAGACTGCTGTTCCTCATCGTCATATTGATAATTTTATTTTCACATGCATCATCCTGATTTTCAACATCTTCAGTGCAGTCCTCAGAAGATGAGTCATTTACAAAAGACAGATTTTCATTACTGGAGTCATCTTTAGAGTCAGAATGTGTTGGTCTAGTCTCAGGGATATTGTTTGCTCCTCTATGCCTTTCATTATCTCTTGGAAGGGATGTGTCTGATGTACTTGCTTGGTCATTATCCAGATAATTAAAATCAAATGTACTTATTTTGTAGATTAAACAAGAACATTTTTTATTATGATTGTTTGTCTTTGAAGCTTTATAAACATCTTAGTATAAATGTTGAACTTAATTTCACTCTCTATTCAAATATTTAATATAAGAAATATTTTTATTCAATAGGTAAAACAATGTTAAATTTCAATAGCTTTGCTTCATGGAAATATATCTATTGTTATAAAATAATTTTTGAAAATTGGAGGAAGATACATGGAAGTGCAGGTTCTGGTAGCTTCTGTATAAAAATTGTCATTTGCTTACAGTCAGCAGTAAAGGCTATAAATGGTAAATTGTGAGAAAGTTAAGCGTGGCTGAAAGCTATATGTGGGTAAAATTTCTAGACAGTAGAAGGCATAGAAAAAAGGTCATATATGTAATAAATTAAAATTGGAAGAGTCTGAGACTGTCCCAGCTAACTTGCCCAGAGTAACTTAATAACGTTGACTCCCTCCACACTCCATGCAGAAAAATTCCTGTGGGACTCAGCCCACACACTGTAGGTGTCTGAGCAGAAGATGAATTGCTGTCTGGAGCTACTTCTGTCTGCACACTGATTATGGATTGAGCCTACATGTTCAGCTGCTGAAACCAGGTAAGAAGTAGCCTTCCTAAAGACACATTAGATAAGTTAATGGCTTTTGCAAATGCTGAAGTCCATTCCTACCCAGTTGCTTTTGAGGGGTGTGTTCAGCCACCCATCCCTGGAAGGTCAGCTATATTGTCTTGTTACTGTTTGATTTCCCTTTAAATCTATGTTGCACCAAACCCTTTCTATAAATGACAGGAGACATGTAACACTTTGACTTCCCTTGCAGCTTTTCCTCTTTGTCAGTAATTGTGTTGTTTCTTTACTTGCCAGTAATATAGGGGTTTTTTTATTACCATTATCAAGTATTTTAGAAATAAGTTTTATTTTTTACTTGATACTCTTCTACTTAGAAATAATGTTCTTTGATTTTTGACACGGTGAACTAGAACAAATGGCAAGCTCTTCAACAGCTTCTTCTTGCAAATGGCAAAATTTACGTTAAATCCTATCAAAAGCCCAGGCAAAGTCTTACAACTTTATATTTACAGCATACCCATCACTTCAGCATCTACTTCATTCGACTTGTGATTTCTTCCCAGGAGGATTTGTTCCATAATTTTACAGGGGACTGAAGTAAGACTGGTGGGCTTGTAATTTCCTGGATTCTCCTTTAAGCCTTTCTTGTAGGAGGGTCACATTAGCCTTCTTCCAGTGTTCTGGGATGTCCCCCAAGTCTCCAGAACTTCTCAAAGATTATGGAGAGCAGTCTCACGATGACATCAGCCCTTAACACCCTCAGGTATATATTGTCAGGGCCCATCAATTTGTAGGGGTCAAGCTCCTGAAATAGTTCACATGTAAACTTTTCCTTCCCTGATGTTGTGTCTGTGTTTGCACCAGCATGGATTCTTGTTCCCAAGGTCTGGGGCCCAACAGTGCTCGTAAAAACAGAGGTAAAGAAAGTGTTGAGAACCTCTACTTTTACAGCATAGTTGGTGACTAATTCACTCTTCCTGGTTTTTGTTGCTTTTGTAATCATTTCCAAATCTGGGGAAGTAGATTTAACCTATGGAATTTTATTATGCATATCTGTAACACTAATATGAAGATTGAATCAATATGTTCTGCAGTACTTAATTCACGTCAATGTCAGCCTCCCTAAAACCACTGTGCTTGTATTTTCTTGTACACATTGTGTGTTCCAGACTTAATAATTCTAATACTGTTTGTACAAGATGTTCTGTAGATGTAGCTTTATGGTGCTAATCATGGTTGGCTCATTCCCTTGAACAGGGTCCAGAATAACCTCATATTTTGTTAGGGTTATCCTCTTTGAAGGGTCCTTACATCCGATGGAGGGATTTAGGACCTCAAAGAATGCGATCTAGCTAGGGCAATCCCTCTTCATATTTTTACGTAAGTAAGTAGAGAGGGAATTAAAGCACTGTAAAGTTTCAGCTAATGGAAGGGAATTAGTAGATCACAATAAGTTTTGCCAGCATTGCTATATTTTTTTATACATATATCTGAGACATTTTTCATTTTCTTTTTGTTCACCAAATTACTTTTGTGCATTTTCTTGGGCTCTCATTAAAAAAAAAAAAAAAAAAAAGAAAGAAAGAAAAAAAGAAGGCACCTTTAGATCTCTGTGGTTTAAGTTTAAACAGGACAAAAGTTTGTCCTTTGTCCTTTAATGTACATAATGGACATTCTTATCCTGATGTAGTTGCTAGGAAAAAAGTATCCTGGGATTGTGAAAATGAGTTCTTTTAACTTGAGGTTCCAATACACATTTTGAGAAGAATGGTCATTTCTGTGCTAAGATATCAAGTTTTGAGCTTCTCTTGAGCTTTTGCACAAGGGCTTGCTCTTCTGAAAAACAGATATTTATTTTTTCCTCCTCTATTTTAATATCTAAAAAATCTGTATGGTCTGATTCTGTGCAGGTTTTATATGAGTATATGTAAGTGTAAAGGTGGTGTAACTCAGAGTAGTAACAGGAAGAAATAAAGCTCATGGCATTGAAAGTGCCTGAGAATTACCACCAGACTTTTTTTTCATATTTGGAAAAACATCTGAAAATTATGTAAAACTCAGAGAAAGAATGGGACATTGTCTTTGGAAATATGCAGAAGTCAAATAAAATAATTTCTGCAGTAATAAATTCTCTAAAAAGAGCCAAAAGCTGTTTCTGAATTTGGTGAATGAAATTGAAAACAGAAAAAATGTTACTATTTTTATTATCTCTCATTCTTATGTTTCAATCTTTGGAATAGAATTTGTTTCTATTAAATAAAATTAAAAAAAAAGAAAGTAAAAAGAGAAGAAATTTAGAAAAAATATTGGAGCCTGAATGAATTGAGCCATGTCAAAACTGATTCCCATCTCATTGTAGCTAGGAATTGTTTTACATTAAAGTTGATCAGAGTCATCTCAAGGTTGCATTTTTTCTCCAATCTGGACAGTATACATTACTCCAAAATGCCCTGTTGGCATTGTCATGCCAATCTGGCCAACCAATCTGCTCAAGGACTAAGCAACTACAAAGGTTTACCCTTCAGCCTGGCTTGAGAGGATGTTGTAGAGTAAGCCAGGGACATTTTGGCAGGTTAACTTGACTAAGACATGCAAGATTCAGCACCTAATCCCAACTTTCTGCACTAGCAGCATTTAAAACATCCCAAAAGGCTAAAGGCATTTGACATTTTCTTTGTCTCTAAGAAAGAGGGAGACTATATCCAAAATAATACTGGAAATGCTTCCTTCTAAACACTATTCCTATGTGTTACCCTTGAGACCATTCCTTGTCAGAGTCTGAAAGAAGCCAGGGATATGTTAACAGACAGTATGGAAGATCATGGGAAAAAATTTGAGCTTTTATGTTGGCCCTGTTTTATTTACTAATAGCGAGACGTCCACTATCTCCAGGACAAAGCTGAATCTTGAAGATGGACAGCATCACTGTCTTCAGCTTTTTTGCTGTTGGATATACAAGGCAAATATTGCAAAAAGTAAGGACCTATTCTCAGGAAAGGATTTTGGGGTCCAAACAGCAAAAGCTTACAGACGTTAACTGTTTGCCTAAGCTCTTGGAAAAAGCAGAACTTCAATGACACCCTTGTGCTTAGTATTTATTACTGTTTAGGAAACTAGAGACCTAGTTCTAGCTAAGATTCTGTATGTCCAGAGGGAGAAGGTGGAAAGCGAAAGGAATTTTGTCCTGTGCACGGTGATGGAAAATCTTTATCAGGTGGCTCTTAGCTGATTTAGGGCAAAAGTCTCCAGTTACCTTATCAAGAAAGGGATCCTGTTCACAAAATGACAATGGAAGGGTGTGGGAATCTTGGGCATGAAAGGCTTTGCTTTGCTTGTTTTCATAGATGTTCCTTTCTTCTCGTTCTGCTCCTGGCTTTGCTAAAGTGACCTGGTCTGATGATTGGTTCAGTACTTGTGAGGGCTTGGATAAAGGCAGTACAAGTGCAAAATATTCTGGGTAGGTGCCTTTGTGCATCTCCTTCATTATTCTGTGAATCTATACCTCACTTGGGAAGGGAGCTGCTTTTTGTATGACTGGTGAGATGATTGATTTTCACCTGTGTTTGAAAAATTCATACATTTTTGGGAAATGAAAAATAAAATACTTTCATGATGGTCTGCTGTAAAACACTGCAGCTATTTGCCATGATGTTGACTTTCAATAACTGAAAATTAAGGGTCTACTGAAATAATTTTGCTCCCCAGTGATTTAGAGACCTGGTCTCACCATAATTTAGAGTCAACTTTTCGTCCCTGCATAGTTCCATGATTTGCAAGCTGTTTCTGGCAGCCATCGTTGTCAAACCAATGATATTTCTTCTTCTCCTCCTCACTTTTTGGCCCTTTTCCCTCATAATTAACTACTTTGTCAGATTTATAGCTATTTAGGTCTACCTTTTTAAGGGATATAAACTCCTGAATGAAAACACTGTGGTAAGAGTACTTTTTTTAACAATTTCCTTGCCTGATATGATTGTAATTTTTATATACAAAATTGAAATGGAAAATGCCTTTCCTCACAAATGTACCATTTTATTTCATATACACCATAGGCTTAGACAAAGTAAAACTAAGGATTCATATCCTCAAATTTAAGAGTAAACTGCATGTTAACAAGACTCAGGAATGCATCTGGTTTTGCTCATGTACCTCTTTTAATAGAAAATTGCTACTAGCTTTTAGGCAAAAATTAGGAAAACAGTAGGTTAATGCTGCAGCTTAGATCAAAGTGTTTGGGAAACTGCAGTTAACTAATGTTGTTGAATCTTTCTGTAGCAAGCAAGTGGCCTGATGCACATTACAAGTGCTGTATTATATTTGCTGCTCTCCTCTTTCTCTTGTGTCATACCTAGGGATGACATATCTTCATGGGATTTTGTGTTTCATAGTATTAAAAAGACAACAGATCAATCTAAGTTAAAATAAACATTAAGTCTGATGGAAAAGGGACAAGTAAGCCCTTTGGGGTTGTTTTTTTCTGGACTTACAGAAAGGCCCCACCTTTACCTACAGCTGTGCCCTACTTTTTCCCTTTGAGACCTTCAGCAAATTTCTGGATCCAAAGCTGTTGCACTCTCCTGAACCAAGTCACTTTATAATGTCATAACTGGGTTCATGTTTCCAGCGTTTATATTGCCAACTGCATGAGGCCAGTTGCTTCCTGAGGTCCTCAAGGGCCTGCATGTGCTCTGTTACACATCTTGATTGAAAAGGAACACTCCTATCATTATCTTTGAGAGTTAAAAACTTGTACTTTCATTATGACCTGCAGATGTTCATATCCATTGAGAGAATGCCATCTAATCAACTGTGAAATAAATCTGATAGGTGGTGCTCTTGAACACAATTTATTTCAGAGAAATCATAGAATCATAGAATCATAGAATCATAGAATAGTTAGGGTTGGAAAGGACCTTAAGATCATCTAGTTCCAATCCCCCTGCCAAGGGCAGGGACACCTCACACTAAACCATGCCACCCAAGGCTATGTCCAACCCCGCCTTGAACGCCACCAGGGATGAAGCATTCACAACTTCCCTGGGCAACCCATTCCAGGGCCTCACCACCCTTACAGTAAAGAATTTCTTCCTCATATCCAATCTAAACTTCCCCTGTTTAAGTTTAAACCCATTACCCCTTGTCCTCTCACTACAGTCCCTAATGAAGAGTCCCTCCCCAGCATCCCTATAGGCCCCCTTCAGGTATTGGAAGGCTGCTATGAGGTCTCCACGCAGCCTTCTCTTCTCCAGGCTGAACAGCCCCAACTTTCTCAGCCTGTCTTCAGACGGGAGGTGCTCCAGTCCCCTGATCGTCCTCGTGGCCCTCCTCTGCACTTGTTCCAGCAGTTCCATGTCCTTTTATGGTGAGGACACCAGAACTGCACACAATACTCCAAGTGAGGTCTCACAAGAGCAGAGTAGAGGGGCAGGATCACCTCCCTCGACCTGCTGGTCACACTCCTTTTGATGCAGCCCAGGATACGGTTGGCTTTCTGGGCTGCAAGCGCACTACTCCTGCAGAGTGTGTTTTGCCATCAAACTCAGTGAAACTGCTGCTTAACAGTATGTATCATATAACACAATGCTACTTAAAAATTCTGCTGAGATGTAGAGCTCTGAGACCATTCCTCAGTGACCAATATATTTGTCCATCTCAATCAGCACCATTTGGTACCTTACAACTTTCATGAATGGTCCTGCAAATTTAACAAGTAGGATGGCTATCAAGATACAAAGTCGGATTGAGAGGCAGAAGTTTTAATCTGTTCTGCATCCCTGAAGATGTTCTATAATCTGAAAATAATGTGTTTATAATCTCATAGAAAATGTATGACGTAAAATTTGAAATTATTCTCATTGGCATGAAAAAACCCTGTTCTGTCCACCTTATTTGGATGACTGTAGACCACTGCCATGAACCATGACCCAGTTGTGCTAGATGCTGGACAAAATCAGACAAAAATTTGGTGACAGATGTGACAAGTTCTGAAGCAAAACTGAAAAGCCACAACAGACTGATATAGACAGATGAGGGAGTAGAATGAAATGATAAGTCAGTGTGATGAGAAATATTGCTAGCACTACCAACCTAACTGCTGTTGGGTGCTTCATAGGCCTTGTAGCAAATTGATTTGAAATTGGATGTGTATGGAGAGCTCCAAAGCATGAATGGTAGCACGAAAGAAAGTGTTTGAGGATGAAATTAATGATGGGCATGGGCACCATTCACTGCTTGGTGCTGGGAGCTGGCACTCTGAAACAGGAAGGGAAAAAATAGCATGGGAGCTTGATCATGAAGGGCCTAGGTAAAAAAAGATGTAGTTAGGGGAGGGATTTATAAAAAGAGATGATATGGTCAAAACAAGAAGCTAAAAAAAACGGAAGGCTTGCATTTGTGTTTAAATGTTGCAATAAGCGAAGTCTGAGAGGATGCAACCCTGGGCAAAAATTTATAATTGTGTGAACAATTAAGAAAGACTGTCTCTCAAAGAAAATATGCCTACAAAGTGTGCAAAATTGAAGTATAGCTTTCATCTAAGCGATAAGCATGATATTTGGGGTATAGACTAAAGTTCTGTCAAGAGAAGGTAAAAAGAAATAGCAGAGAGAGAATAAAAATGTTTTTGCCCCTGTTGAACCAGAATGACAGAAAGACATTTAGAAAGTGGTGTTGGAAAGAGGAAAACCAGTATTGCTGTCAAGTTGCATTGGCTGTGACCTAACTGAACACACCTCATCACCAAATTTGCATTACTAGGTGACATTTTCCTAAAGCTACAGTAGCGGGGGCCATTGTACCTTTATAATCCTTCTCCATCCCTAAAGTTAAAGGCTGAATGACAAACTAAAAAAAAATAAGAAATCAAACCAGACTGGAAAGACAACTAAAGAAGTAAGAGGACTAGGACAGCAAAGTGTGCTTGGGTGTTCAAGGGAAGACACAGTTTCAAGACTTTTGGGGAGTAAACAAAGATTGAGTCTGAACTTTGCCTGTGAGGAAAAAGAGGCTATTGAGAAAGAAGTTGCAACAGAGAGCAATTTTAGAGGTCTAACATGGATTTGGAAAAAAGTTCTTTATGGCAACAGTAAACACCATATTTTGTGAAGTCAGAGATGAGGGGGAAGGGCAATGCCAGGCAGAGATGAGTGGGAGGCATAAGATGTGAGAAGTATCAGCTCTGGTGATTACACATTAAACAGGCTCAGTGGAAGCATTAGATGTGATCATGTTCACATAGCAACACATGGTAATTCTTGTCACAGCAGGTTGCAAGTGGCTTTGCTCTGTTCAGACCCTAATCCCATAGCAATCTCAAGTGAAATCAATTTGTCTAAAATGTATATGGTGTTAAGTAAACTAGATTTTCGAAACCAAATACTGAAATACTGGAATATGCTAGCATTTCAATAATAATACATTATCCTTTATAGTTTCACTACAATATTTTTTCAGAGCATTATTGAGAAAATTAGGCTTAGTGGGATCATCTATTCTAGTCTTGTTTCTGTTTCATAATAGATACACCTAAAATTGTTACTTCCCTTAAGACAGCTTAAAAATAAAATCTAAAACCTGCTAAAACACAAGAAACACTTTTTCTCCTGTATAAAAATTGAAAAATGACAATTTAAAAAAAAAAACTATACTGAAGTTATACAAATATCAGCTTTCAGTTTGACATATTTCATACTTGGAGATGTTTCCTTGAATTTAAAAAAAAAACAAACCAAACATTTTATATAACAAGTTAAAAATAAACCTTCATGGTGATTTAGTAGCATGAACTGAGATTAAGACTTCAAAGACAATTGTAAATATGATGCAGTTACTGAACACGTGACTCTTTGAAAGCATCATTCTGTAATTTCAGAGTTAAATGCCAGCGCTCTGCATTTACCACTGAATGGTATAGTTGGCCCATGTTCAATGACACTAAGGGAACAATGCTTCAGTGCATCATTTTAAAAATATTTTCCTTGTGCCTTCTTCTCCCCCACTCCTCTTTCCCTTGTATCTGCCTCCGCTATTAAACATTCAGTGCTAAACAGACTTATTACTGTATGGTAAGGGCATGCTAATGTGAAATATGCAACGAATTAAAACTCCCACCTTCTTTCTGGGAACAAAATAACAAACTAAGAAGTTGAAGCAGTGTTCAAGATATGGGATTTGCTTGTTGAATACCTGGCTTGATAAACTATTGCTGAATGCACATTGCCAAAGAGAACCTAACAATGCTAAATACAGATTAAAATAAAAGCTATATAATTTCCAATTTGCTGTTGAATTTTCAAGAATTGTACAAATGCACATATACTTTATTATCTACAGGTTTTTCTTTTTTTTTTTTTTTTTTTTTTTTGTTTGTTTGCTTGTTGGATTTTTTTTTCTTTATTATGGGCCTGGATTACTGCTTTTTATCTGGGAACATTGAGTGCAGTTTCTACAATAACTGTAGGTGAGAAACAGACGTGGTAACATTTCCTTAAAGTCAGCTCTTGAGAGACTGTATGTTATTTACTGCTTGTCATGCTAAAGATTTCTGCCTCCTTTGTAACATCTAAGTTTAGCATGCAAATATTGGGTGTCACAGGGTAAGGATGAAAGCTGAGGAGCCTTCCCTCCCTTCCTCTTTTTAAAGGAATTCTCTGATCTTCTCTTGGCGCCCAAATGTTGTTTCCATTTGCCATTCCACGCCACAAATTCCTTTGTAGAGTTATGTTTCAGTAGAGGGTGATTTAAGTTCATGACATTTCTGCTTTGTTCAGGCAAAGGAACCCAACTGCAGGTGTTCTCTGGCAGGCTACTTCACTGCTTTAAAACTGTTACACAACTCCTTTCTGCATCATGTCACCAGAAAGATCCGTACTTCAGGGCTGGGCAGAGCCATAGACTGTGCAACTTGATCGCACCACTGAGCACAAGGCACGCTTCAGGAGCTGGGCACTGGCACAGGGTGATAGCCATGGGTACCTGCCCATCGTGCCCCAGTAAATCGACACTTGCAGATGCTGGTCTCACACATGCATTAGATTAATACCAATCTGTCTTTCTGCTTCTTTGTACCAGCATAAAAAAGAAGATAGCAATGCACATGGACTCTCAGATTGTTTAAGTTTTCATTAACTACACATCTAGCATTCATGTGTTCATAAGTATACTAGTTTATGTTTATGTCAGAACAAGTACATAATTTAACTGATGAAGTTGAAATTTGTTGTGGTTCTTTCTGTGGATGCTGATTTTCAATTCTGGAACTGCCTGAAGACTTCTAAAAGGTTTTACTTATGCTGAAGGAAGTTTGTGCCAAAGAAGAATACTGTCTTCATCCTTTTCTTTACATGATATCCTAGTATGCCTAAGTTTGAGCAATGAAACAGGGAGCGGTAGAAACATAAAAATGTGTTTGCAGTGACCAGTGTAATGTAAGTAATATATGTGTTTTTTGTTACGTACCTTTTGGACTTAGGTGCTGAAGTCTTTATGCCCAAGTATCACATTGCTCTAGTATAGGCAACATGTGACAAATATGAATAATTGAGGCCAAACCACAATTTTCTTGGATGAAGTGGAGTTACTGAGCCAGCTGGAGAGGGAAGAAAGCATTTTTCGTGAGCTTTGCCAGATAGGCTCTAAGGAAGCTTTCCTGAGGCTGCACCAGGAGCCATAAATGTCTTTGCTGGAAGATAAGATTTTGAGTACCTTACACCAACTTTTTCAATTGCTATCAACACTGACAGCCATGGGCATTAAAAAAAATCATGAATCAGAGCCCAAAAAAACCTGGAACTGACTTAAAAATGGTAATATATGGTGGACAGCCCCCCAGGTTTTATATATCTTTCTGAGCTTCTAGGTAGTTTCATGATTCCCCCTCCTTTAGCTTTATTTAAGGGGATGGATTTCATTAAACAAAAATGAAGAATAGAATTATTTTACTCCAGGTTCATGAGAAAACCTCAGAGTTCTGGAGGCTGGAGTGAAAAATGTGGGGCTGTCTGGCACCACAAAGGGGCCTGAATAGGTCTGACTCCTCTGTGATTAGCTAGTCCTTGAGTGGACAGATGAGGGAAAGAAAAGGCAGAAAGTTATGAAAATAACTAGTAGGGAATGGCTGCTCATTTGGAGGGTATAAAAATTTCCATCACTCTTCTTTCACAAATTTTATCACTAGGTGAACAAGGTTTGAAGAGCTTCATGATCATGCTAGAGCATCCCTAAAACATTGCTACATAGTTTGAAGGAATCTAGCAGAAGGTGAATTATGTGGAAACTTATTGTCATGACAAAGGCCATAAAAAATGGAAAATGAGACAATTAAAGACTTTGTGACAAATTTTATAATGAGCATAGAAAATAACAAAAAGGTAATCCATAGTATTATCTTTTCAAGGTTCTTCTTAGATGTTGTAAATAGGGTTTATAGTGCTAGCTATTTTTTTGCTACTTTGCCATCAATCACCCTGAGGCATTACTAAAATGTTACTTATCTGCTGACAGGTAAAACGAAACTTTAGTGCTGATATTACTCAAGTTTTATTAGTGAGCATCAAGAGCTCAATAGTAACCAGGAGAGAAAAAAAGCAAACTTTGTTAAAATATTATGCTGAGATTTTTAGGTTGCTCACTTTTCTTTTGTTCTCATGACGATTTTTTGCTTGAATCATTTGAACTGATTGGAAAGAGAAGGTAATTGACCTTTCAGTTACTCACAGCTGACAATTTTTGTTGTTGTTGTAGGTTGGTTATTTGAGTAAGCATTTTGTTGTACTTGTTACCTGATACCTAAAGGAACTTCAGGCTTTGGTCAACTACTTTTTTATAAAGCATATATATTTTTTGTGGCTTTCTTTCAGGTTTTCAGTTTGTCAAATCCTGGTTGCAGGAAAATTTTACAATAGTTGACAATTAATAATTTGAAATTAAAGTATCTTTATTCTTATTACTAAATCTATGGATTTCTGAAAGAATCATAAGTTTATCTTTTCTTGTTAACTTTGATAACCATTACAAAGAAGGTGGCTTAAAGGTAGGCATTGCAGGGAACAATAAATAGTTTAACAATAAAATAAATAGCTTATTAAATAGAACAAACAGTAGTTTAAATAGTGCCATCAAGTCAGGAAGCACCCTGAGACTGAATTGTACTAAACACAGCTGAAATAGGGTAAATTCCTGATTATAACTGTAGAGATTATCTGTTGGTGAAGACCCCCTCGAAATACATCTTGCCTAATCTTCTCATCTAGTTCGGAGCAAAATGAAGCTGGCTGAATTTCACCATAATGTCTCTGCAAGCATAAATTTTAAATATATTGAAGCTTTATTTTTGCTTCATATTTTTCTTTGAATAAAGAAGACCAAAAAATCAATCACATATCTGGGATTTAGCTTCTTCAAATAGAGGTCAACTGAATAAGAGCTGGCTTGGTATTAAAGATGATCTACAATGTCAAGGTAAATGTTTAAAGCAAGCAGTTTTTAAAATACTGGTTTTAATAAGATGCGCGACCCTGATGCTTGTTATTTAGTCTTGCACATCTTGCTAACATTAGGTTTTCTAGACTTGGCCTGCAGAGAAGCTACTGTCTTTTGCTTCAGCAGCAAATATACATATTAAGTTTCTTCATAGAGCAATTTTCTCAGCATACCAAAGTTTTGTCCTCCTGCTTGATCCAATGACAAGATGAGCCTGCAATTTTATCTAACTGAAAATTAAAAGTATTTTACTACTTCATTCCAGAAGTTCAGCTTTAAACAAGTGTAGTTGTTCCTTTGTAATTTACTAGTGATATGCACATATATGTTGTAGCCCTAATAATAATGTCTTTTACCTTGACTATGGATGTTTCTGAAGGCAGGAAAATAGATATATTTTGAAGAAAATGGTAAATTGAGATGGCATATGAAAATCAGTATGTGCAGAAGACAAAGCAATAAAACCTTACAGTGGTTCAAGTACCAGCAGGAAATAAAATTAAATTAATCTTTAAAAATTATTTTGAATGATAAAGAGAAATAGTCTAAATGCATGGATAAGAAGACGATTTGGATAAAATCCTGAGATTACTGAATTCTGCAGGAGCTTTGCCATTTAATCAACTCAGACAATACTTAGCCCCTGACAAGTAATACCCAAGGAGATCAAGGAATTGTAGACGGCAATAAAGTAAGTATGAAGTTGCTTGAAAAAGTTTGCTTTTGCATGCACATTGATACGTTGGGTGTGTAAATGTCTCCAATGAAGAATCCAATCCAAAATAACATATTCTGTAATTGGTACCTCGTTGCACTTTAGCTCCTGTTTCAGCCATGCCATTGATTTTGAACAATGCACTTATCTGTGTGCTATTTTTTGTATTTCATACAGTCAAGAGTGACACTGCACTTAGTTTGGATATGCTGAGCACAGCAGTGTGAAGAGGACTGTGCAGACCTTTATTTGATCTGTGCTCCTATCACAGCATTTGCAGTGCCTTTTGAAGTAGAAAACAGTCTGCTATATAGTTCACCTTGAGTGCTTTTCCTAATGGAGGTCTTGTGGTTTCTGTTCAAAAAAGTCTGTGGTTTCCCTCACACACTGTTCTGCTCTCTACACATGAATGCTCAGAAAGTTGGTACATCATGCTCAGTGCACCATGCTTTCAAGATGACCTTGAAACCCTCTCATAGAATCATTTGGGTTGGAAAAGACCTTCAAAAACATTGAGTCCAACCGTTAGCCTAACACAGCCAAGCCCACCACTACACCATGTCCCTAAGAGACCCATCTACATGACTTAAATGCCTCCAGGGATGGGGACTCAACCATGTCCCTGGGCAGCCTGTTCCAATGCTTGACAACACTTCCAGGGAAGAAATTTTTCCTAATATCTAATCTAAACCTCCCCTGGTACAACTTGAGGCTATTTCCTCTTGCCCTGTCTCCTGTTGCTTGGGAGAAGAGACTGACACCGACCTTGCTACACCTTCCTTTTGTGTAGTTGTAGAGAGCAATAAGGTCTTTCCTAAGCTTACTTTTCTCTAGACTAAACAACCCCAGTTCCCTCAGCTGCACCTCATAAGATTTGCACTCTAGATGTTTCACCAGCTTTGCTGCCCTTCTTTGGACATGATCCATTACCTTGATGTCTTTTTTGTAATGAGGAACCCAAAACTGAACATAGTATTTGAGGTGTGGCCTCACCAGTGCCACGTAGAGAGGAACAATCACTTCCACGGTTCTGCTGGCCACACTATTTCTGATACAAGCCAGGTTGCTGTTGGCCTTCTTGGCTGCCTGGGCACAAGCTAGCTCATATTCAGCTGGCTGTTGATCAACACAACCAGGTCCTTTTCTGCTGGGCAGCTTTCCAGCTGGATTTAACTCCATTCACCATCACTTTTTGGGCTTAGCCATCCAGCCATTTTTTTACCCATCAAACAGTACACCCATCCAAGCCATGAGCAGACAGTTTCTCCAGGAGAAACAGTGTCAAAGACTTCACTGTAGTCCAGGTAGGCAAAATCCACAGCCTTTCCCTTATGTACTAAGCAGTTCACCTTGTCATAGAAGTAGATCAGGTTAGTCAAGCAGGACCTGCCTTTCATAACCCCATGCTGATTGGATGTGATCACCTGGTTGTGCTGTAGGTGCCATGTGAGGGCACTCAAGATCATAGAATCATAGAATAGTTAGGGTTGGGAAGGACCTTAAGATCATCTAGTTCCATCCCCCCTGCCATGGGCAGGGACACCTCACACTAAACCATGTCACCCAAGGCTCTGTTAACCTTCCCTTGAACACCGCCAGGGATGGTGCATTCACAACTTCCCTTGGCAACCCATTTCATTATTTGCTCCATAACCTTTCCCAGCACTGAGGTCAGACTGACAGGCCTGGAGTTCCCAGAATCCTCCTTCATCCCTTCTTCTAGGTGTCACATTTGCTAACTTCCAGTCAACTGAAAGATTTTCCTTGAAGCCCATTGCTTCACAGCTATGCCTTTTTTCCCAGATAGACTCACAGCATCCTGCAGGACTGCTTGTCATGCCACCCTTTTTTAGCAAGTATATAAACTACATGATCAGTGTACTTTTTGTAAAACATCCAGCTCTTCCATTGCTAGTGACATGAAAGAAGCACAGCATCAAAACTGCACTTCCTTGTAGGATTCTCAAAGCCAAAATTGCATCCAGGAGTATAGAGGACTGGAGATTTTCCTGATTGTTTTTTTTTTGGGAAAAGGCATTAGTGTCTCATGGGCAGAAATTCTTACGGTGTTCAAATGTTTTTTTACTGAGAAAAATTTCCTGTGAGTAAAATTTTTGCTGAAATCTAGAGAATGAAAAGACACTTTTTTTGAGGTTCAGTGGACAAGCGTTGTGCCCTCCACAGCAAGGCATGGCCTTTTAAAATGCAAGCCAAATTGCTGCAGGTCTGGGGGTGGAAAAACCTGAGGACTGTTTTCCCCGAAAAATTAACAGAGGTGAAGGCCTGGTACAATAGTAAGATGAGAAACGTGCTATCATTTTGTTTTGCTGGTCAGAGATTCAACTAGAAAAGTGAAATGGGGAGATCTAAGCAAGCTTTGTTTTCATGTATATCTTAAAATATTTTGGGTTGTATTCTATGAAAAATAACTAGACTATCAACATAAAAACACTGAGATTTTAAGTCATGTTGGAGAAAACGTGCAAACTAAGCTTGCTTGTCACACCCAGCCCAGAGCATATATTAGCATATTGCTTACATCCTTCAGCGGAGGAAGAATTGGATAAACTTTTTTTTTTTTCCAGTTGTTTTCTGTAAAAGAAAAAGGAGAGCCCATTAGTACTTCTTTGTGACCTTAATGTCACAGTCCCTGTACCAAAAGTACCAAGTCCTTAAGGTGGTCTAGCAGCCAGTAGCAGAAGTAGTCTAGAGCAGTTGAGTTGAGTTCAGCAAGCATAAGCAGCTAGTAGTGATCACATGCAGAGGTAATAATTACTTAAAATGGCATAGATATTTATAGAGTTATAGAACCTGCTGAAACGTATTTTCTGACTGCTTATTTTTCTAAAGGGCTTGAGCCAGTGATATTTTTTGTTTGTTTGTTTGTTTGTTTGGGTTTTTGTGTTTTATTTTTAGTGTTCTGCTCAGCCTCCCAAAACTGAAGCTGCAGAACTGACTGCAGAAGATCCACAATTTTTTTATGTGAGATTCATCACTCATGACAGTGGGCCCAGTAGGTAACATGCTCTTTTGAAATTAAAGTCAATTAATTAATGTATAGGTTAGAATTTCAGAAACTTCTACAATTCCTAGGAAAATTTTTTAGCAATCAGGCTGTCGGGTTATTTTCTGTAGTTAGTATTTTAATTTGAGAAAAAAAAAAGAGATCTTAAAGTGGTATGGAATATGTTGAATTTTTCAACTAAATATATCCATTTTATGTCTTCTTTTACCTAAGCAGAGGCTGGATTTATTCCCTTAGATCTAAAAAAAAATGAAAGTTTGGGCAATTTGCATCATGAATCACCTGATTCAGCAGTGCAATCAATAAGAAATGCCCTTGCACAGTAGTTCAAATAATCTATTTCATATTGGAGGTCTACATAACAAATATACAAAACACTTAAAGAACATAGTTTATGAAGATAGGATGAGAAAGTTGGGGCTGTTCAGCCTGGAGAAGAGAAGGCTGCGTGGAGACCTCATAGCAGCCTTCCAGTAGCTGAAGGGGGCCTATAGGGATGCTGGGGAGGGACTCTTCATTAGGGACTGTGGTGAGAGGACAAGGGGCAATGGGCTCAAACTTAAACAGGGGAAGTTTAGATTGGAAACAGGGGAAGTTTAGATTGGATAGGAGGAAGAAATTCTTTACTGTAAGGGTGGTGAGGCACTGGAATGGGAAGTTGTAAATGCTTCATCCCTGGCAGTGTTCAAGGCAGGGTTGGACAGAGTCTTGGGTGGCACAGTTTAGTGTGAGGTGTTCCTGACCATGGCAGGGGGGTTGGAACTCGATGATCTTAAGGTCCTTTCCAACCCTAACTATTCTATGATTCCATGATTCTATGAAGCGAAAGTCATTTTGGAAGCTGAAAATGCAATGTGTTGCTTGGAACGTAACATCCTGAAATAAGTGTTGGATTCACGACCAACTTTAACTTAATGTCTGTGCTAGGGCCATGAAGAGATTTAAGTGAGTCTTGTGCTTTTTTTTTGACAAGTCAGAAATATATTAACTGTATGCCTCAGCAGGACCAGATTAGAGGTACTAAGAGCCTAACTCACAGAATGATTTGAGGTCCCCACCTGTAGAAATGAAAATGCATAAATGTTGTAACTCTTCCTGAGCTCTGTAGCAGAGGCACCACCACTGCAGTACCTCACCCTGCTGTTTGCTGTCTGATATATCTAATCTGCCTCAACTGTCCAGTGTCTTGCTATGATTCATTTCCTTAATATGTGCTTGTCCTCACACACAATTTTGCTACTTTACATAGAGAAACAGCTCTTTCCCCTGCTGAAACAGAAGTACGGGAAAATTTGAGGTGTAAAAATTATGTTCTGAAATACTGAAATTAGTCAGTATATTCTTCTTTTGCTGTGAGAACTGTTAGGGTTTTACCCATTGTAAATGCACAGAGGGGTTCTTTTTGCATCTCTGTAATTCTCACTTTTCCCTCCACCTTTACATCTTGGCCCAGCACTAGCTTCAGTCATGGACTGACTTCCCCTTGCCTTAAGATTTAACTGGTACCTACTTGTTTTCCTTCTGCTTCCCTCATTACTCACCTTAGCTGTTTCAAATACTACTTTCCTTACAGGTCTGACAAATGTTAATTTGATTTTAACACAACTTTTGTGGTAATCAGGACTTTTCTTAAGTGTCAGGTTTTTTATATTCAAACTCTTATGAGCACATCTTAATTTTCATTCCTGTTACTTAACAAGAAGAATGAAGGAAATAATGAAAGTGAGTTCTCAGCACTTTGGATTGAAGAGTAAAATTGAAAAATGCAACTTAGAGAAGGTACAAACCTGAAGCCTATAAAGAAGACCGAAAGGTATATTTAGATTAAGATGTCCTTGTTCCTGATCATCTAGAATGGGGACCTACTCAGAGCATACTGCAACCCCTTCCAACAAAGGTGCCTGGGAGTTATTCCAGCAGAAACAAAGGTCCTCTGGGAAATAAATGAAGAAAATATATGCCACCATGTTTTGCCTTCATAAAAGTTTGAAATACAGCTAAGACATGGAGCTGCTCCTGGATCCCACTTAGTACTTATTCAAAGTTACCACTTGTACCCTCACATAGATTTCTTCCTGTCATCCTCACCACCACCACCAGTGCTTGTCACCAATCCCTTCCAGTCTTCCAATTACCCCTACACCTAGCGCTTGTCCTAATTATATTTACCCACATCTCCTGATATTGAAATCTCCTTTACTTTAAATAAGTTTAAATTTCAAATGGCTTCTTAATAGATCCTAGTGAAACACAATACTGTCACCATTTGTCTTTGATAAAACACCATTTGTCATTATCGCTAAGGCCTCTGTTCCTCTTCCACGAAGTCCACTGACAGGAAGGAGGTGTTGCTCACTTTGCTTCTGTCACATGTGTTTTGTTGTTGGTTGTCTTGTTTAAGCCCAGCCGTAACTCAGAACCACGCAGCCGCTCTCTCACTCCTTCCCCTTCCTCCCCCAACTCCCGGAGAGATGGGAAGGAGAATCGAAAAAATGCAATTCCCACGGGTTGAATAAGAACAGTCCAGTAACTAAGGTATAACACAAACCACTGCTGCTACCACCAATCATAATAATAATGATAAGGGGAATAACAAGGGAAGTGAATACAACTGCTCACCAACTGCCTACCGACACCCAGCCCGACCCAGCAGTGATCTAACCCTTCCGGGTAACTGCCCCTAGTTTATATAGTGGGCAGGATGTGCTGCGGTATGGAATACCTCTTTGGTTAGTTTGGGTCAGGTGTCCTGTCTCTGCTTCCTCCCAGCTTCCCCTCCACCCTGGCAGACCATGAGACTCAGAAAGTCCTTGGTCAGACTAAACATTACTGAGCAGCAGCTAAAAACTTCGGTGTTATCAGCATTGTTCCCAGGCTGAAAGTCAAAACCACAGCACTGCACCAGCTACTAAGAAGGAGAAAATATGACTGCTGCTGCTGAACCCAGGACATTGGTCTATTTTTTTTTTTTTTTTTTTCCCAGCTTTTAGGGCTTGCTCAGATGATGTCTGGGTCATGGTACTTCTTCAGGGGTGGAAGTTCTGCCCCCCTACTTTGTCCATCCCCAAAGGTGTTGAGAGACTAAGAGAAGTAGAACCCATTCTTTCTTTGCCACTTCTTTGTCTTTCGAACAGTACAGAGTAGGAGCAACACAATACTTGTAATATTCCATTTTTATGCAGCCCTGAGAAATTCAGTTACTCTACCACCTTTTCTCCCAGCAATTGATCTTTTCAAAGCTAGCACATTGCAAGAAAGACAAGGGAGCTCTCTGACTTGCATTGTCTGCCCAGCTACCAGGGCTGGTTTTTGTTAGTCTGTTTTTACACAGGAAAGCGTGTTATCGCCCTCACACAGTAACTTATGCTAGGCACCTTAGGCCCCCCTTTACTTTAGGAACGTCTTCACAATTCAGCATTAGCAAATGGGTTTCTAAGGCGGTTTCTAAGGCAGTTTCTAAGGCAGTTGATGCAGCAGTGTCTTTTCTTCTTCCTGAGGGAAACAGCCTGTAGAACCATTTTGTGAATTTATCTTGAGATTCCTAGCTAAGGGAATTTCAGTGAAGATTTACTGTTTTATAGACAAAAAGGTTTCAGACTGAAGTACTTTGAGTAGAAAAATAAAGTGTTCCTGAATGCACATAAAGAAAACACAGGAGAATGAGGTTTTAGAAGATTTTTCTTTTTTTCCAGTTTTAACAGATACTGTTTTCAGTATGAAACCACTTTTAAAAGAAAAGAATCCAGGCAATGTTTGGGAGAGGTCAGGAAATATGGATCATGAACTATTTAGGTATATCTCTATGTAGGTATATCTGTATCTACAACTAGAGCACGTCTGGAGAGCTTGGAATTTCTTATTTTATTTAGGTCTGTCTGTTACAGTGATCTTCCAACTGAAGTTAACAAAATATTCCCACAGGTTTCATTGTGTGATGGATTGAGCTCTGAGGGTTTTGTGTGGTTATGCAGTCAGATACTTACTACTTGTGTGTGTCTGGTAGTTCATTTTTTCTTTACCCATCTAACCTTGCCACACAGAGAGCGTTGGTAAGCCACATAACAGAAAGCATGTAAAACTAGTTTTCAGTAGAATATAGCCCTTATGGGTAAATAATTTAACTCTCCTCCCCCAAGTACTGTGTTAGAAACAATATTCAACATAAACTGATTGTATAGATGACCTGATTGTAGAGCAAGATTAATACGAAAAGGCAAGAAGCCTGCAATAAAACCTGCAAACTTAAATCATTCTCATTTGTGTACAAGCATTCATATTTAGCAGCAGTCCCAAGGCTGAGATTAAAGCTGTTTGGTAGGTTACTTCAAGGCCTTTTTATTGCTAAATCTTATTATGTCTCTAAAATGTAGAAATTAATCATCTGTCATCAAAGCTACAGTGGATTATTGACTTCTAAATGTCTCTACAAAGTGATTCATGACAGAATGAAACTGGAGACTGAACTAGCACTGAAATTCTTTTTGCATGTGATAAAAAGAGTCTATTAAAAGTGTTTGAACAAATTCTGGCTATTAGGTAATCATCACAAAAGATTTTATTATCAAAACGTGGTGCTTCTTGAATAACCTCATTCAGTTACATAGATTTGCAGCACCAAAACTCAAATGGGGAAGTTATCTGGAGAATTTAGGTTGTTCATTGAGAAGCCTGACATTAGGTAAATTGCAGCAGGATTTTCTGAACTACCTTCCAGCCAGTGATGGTGAAACGTTGTCTGCACTTTCCCTCAGGTACTTTAACCCAAAAGCAGGTGGGTTCAATTCAGAATCGTTGGGCTGTGACAGGAAAATTTCTTATGATTTGGAAATTTTGCTATATATTCAATGTCAGTTTTTCTTTGAAGCATGTCAAAAAATACCATGAGGATATACTGCTGAGAGGAAGAACAACCTGGCTTTCAATTAAGTCAAAGTATGTTTCTTAACGGATTGATAATATTCCCATTCAGTTACAGCTATCACACAGCTGGATAGCTGTGACTGTAGTGTGAACTGGGGTTGTAAGCTGCACTGGCTGGGTGTCTCTGGGAGAAGTCCATGGATCCCAAACTGCTTCTGATAAACATGTGTTTGTCCTACTCAGGGCTCCTTCTGGATATCAGAAGGAAAGTCTCAGTAAATGTGTGCTGCTACACATTTCCAAAAAGGGAACCACTAAAGTTATTTTCTAAGAAAATCAATATGGAGAACATGAGATTCTGTACAAGTACCCTAGGTTTTTTAGGCTATAAATATCAGAAGACCAAGTTTACAAAAATGTCTTTGGAATGGTAATTTTTAATGGATTTTCAGAGTTTCCATCAGCCACATTACAGGCCTGCAGAGTGTGCCTCGATGTTCTACTTTCAACAGGCAGGATGCTAGGCTGAAGGGTAGTTCCTCTCTAAGATTTCACAGCATGTCTCTCATGTACTCTTTGCAGGCTGGCAGCAAGTGTACCTCAGTTTGTCTGTTCCTTACATGTGTTATAAGACAGAGACTCGCTGAATTTTCATTTAGAGTCACTTTGCTGTCTAATACGAGTTAAGGGAAAATTAAGGAAAGCTATATTCAGCAAGACCAAGCATTATGCTTTTGAGATTAGTGAAAAGAAAAGTTATAACTAAAAAAAAAGAGAAAGAAAGAGCAGGATTTTTAATCTATGTGCAAAACCAGAAGTTCCCTCTAAGTGATTTTAGTACCCACATCTGCAAGTTGTTGGGCATACCTTAGCTGCTAAAGCCTTTTAAGTTAAGGTTTTAAGTTCCTTCAGTCATCCTGCCTTGTGATGGCTTCCACAGGACTCAGTAACTGCATCTTCCTCTACTCTTGCTTGTATTTTTCACATTGATTTGTACAGAAAAATGGTGACATTGATTTGGATAAAAATGAAAATGCTTTTGATGGCACCATGTGGATTCAGGCGATTTGGGCACTTAAAATGATTACCCTTGTTCAATCCAGCCTGTTCACATGGGGATTTGTGTGTGTGTGTGTGTGTGTGTGTCTGTGTCTGTGTCTGTGTCTGTGTTTGCTTGCTTCCTATGGCAGGTGAATGGCTCTTTTCGTCGCTTTGGGTCTTATAAAGCGTTTTGTCTTGCCAGCTTGCTAGCACTGTCCTAGCTGGGTTGTTCATATTGAACTCCTATAGCTTTGTTGTGACTAAGAATATTGCATGAGACCTCTTTAGATGTGCATGCATGCTGTGCATGTATACTATGGGCCCATGGTCACTGCAGCAACACCAGATTACTGATACAGACTGTATAAACAAATTGCTCTACCTGGACATGCCAGTATGAGCAAATGCTTTTTGTTCCTATTCCTGTCACCCTCGATTTTAACTGACATTCCAACGTTTAATAGTAAAACACATATTAAAACATTGCTGTCACTGAGTTCTTATGAAGATATTTGCAGCTACAGACTGGCTAGAGAACATGACCAGCAGGTCGAGGGAGGTGCTCCTGCCCCTTTACTCTGCTCTCGTGAGACCTCACTTGGAGTATTGTGTGCAGTTCTGGTGTCCTCAACATAAAAAGGACATGGAACTGTTAGAACAAGTGCAGAGGAGGGCCACGAGGATGATCAGGGGACTGGAGCACCTCCCGTATGAAGATAGGCTGAGAAAATTGGGGCTGTTCAGCCTGGAGAAGAGAAGGCTGCGTGGAGACCTCATAGCAGCCTTCCAGTATCTGAAGGGGGCCTATAGTGATGCTGGGGAGGGACTCTTCATTAGGGACTGTGGTGAGAGGACAAGGGCAATGGGTTTAAACTTAAACAGGGGAGGTTTAGATTGGATATGAGGAAGAAATTCTTCAGTGTGAGGGTGGTGGGGCCCTGGAATGGGTTGCCCAGGGAGGTTGTGGATGCTTCATCCCTGGCGGCGTTCAAGGTGGGGTTGGACATAGCCTTGGATGGCATGGTTTAGTGGGAGGCGTCCCTGCCCATGGCAGGGGGGTTGGAACTCGATGATCTTGAGGTCCTTTCCAGCCCTTACTATTCTATGATTCTATGATTCTATGAGCAAAGATGAGCATGCAGCATCAGAAATTCAGAGATGCGGTAACTGCAGAGACCCTGCCATTGTCTCCAGGTCTTCTAGGGTCTTCTGTAGGTTCTCCTTTCTGATAGACACTCTCTTTCTTGGCTTTTGTTTACTCTTTCCTGTAGATGCTAACAAAATTGTGGGAAGGAGTAGGAAACACAAACTGAGGTCACCTGCAATAGCACACCTATGTGATAGGGAAGAAGGCAGTTATTGGAGGAAGGACTCAAGAAAGGGAGAATGAGGATTATAATGATAGCATAGATGACTCCCAGGTGATGTTTTCATCATTGGATGGATGTATGCATGTGTATGTGACATGGAACATGCTTGTTCCTGTTACAAACAACTGTGTACCAGATGTACAACTGGACTTAATGTTGTCTCTGCTGAGAATGGCAGGAAATAAACACAGTTAAAGCTTCTTGTGCTGTATTCTATAATGCAAGTGTTGTTGTTAATGTGTGTATGAAAAAACGGGGCAGGTAGTGACATTTGTTGAAATTATAGTTTGAACAAACTGGTTTTAACAAAATTCTGGTAAAATACTTTGTGTGCGGAATATCTAGTCACACTTTTTGTGCTGTTTAACAAACGAGTTGCTGTATAGCCCAAGAATTCTTTGGGAAGATGAGAGTTTAGGTTCACAGCCATGCTGTGCAAATGGAGGTTGCTCTTTGGAGCAGAAATCACTTGCAAAGTGGCACTAAATCCCAAACCTTATTCAGAGACCAGATTCACTATCAGTGGAAGAAAGCAGGCACTCCTGAGAGCCTTTCAGGCCCTCTTCTCTGCACTGCTACTTTCTTTGACTGAAGAAGTAGCTAGGCTTCTATATAACATGGGAAACCCTCTCAGACCTTGCCCATCTGAAGGAGTCATCTTTGTAACATGGGGGACATTCAAGGCACACCTTTTTCCTCTTATCCTAAAATGGCAGCAGGTGAGAGCCTCTATAACTACAGTAATCTAAATACAGCACCTTTGCAAAGAGAATCTGCTGGCAGTGCATCACAAAGGTGCAGTTCATGAATGGTTTTACTGAATGAAGTATTAGGCTGATGTAAAATATGTGTGAGATCATGATTAGGTTCATTAAATTAACTAATAGCTACCCTAACATCTCACAGTCCCATGGCATCTGGCACTAAGATTCATGTTTTACTAGGTAAGTCAAGGGTGGGGATGTGTTTGTCTGTTTACTCACAGTTCAGTAGTTCAAAGGAGAATTTTTGTGAATATGTTGCACGTATTTGTGCCCCCTGAGGCACATTCTCCTTTGTTTCCCTTACCCTAACCCAGTGTAACATCTCTGATGTCAGATGAGTTACTTGTCCAGAAATTGGTGTTCTCTACTGGATACTGGATTTATGGAGAGAAAAATCTGGGCCCACATCCTTACATTCTTTGCTGTATTTCTTTGCAAGTTAATGTCTTGCTTCACTTTTGGTGGCACAGTTGGTGATCCCTGAATCCTTTTGCAGAGCTGCATTTTTCACTAGTAGCATATGTCTATCTAACAGGTGGAGTAGACGCTGTACAAATGGGAATTTGCCTTTGGGTCTTCTCATACTTTAGCTGCTGTAAATTTGGCTGCTGCATCTAATGTTCCAACTCAGTTATTTTTTTACTCATCTTTATCCAACATGTTTCTGATGCGTCTGAACAAGTTCAAAAGATTGCAACAAACTGAAAAGCCCCCGTATACAACTTTTCTTCTCATTTCTTTTACTACTCCTCGCCCTCTGCTATCATGTTGTTTTGGTTCATGATGCCCTTCTAGGTGTGGCAGTACCTTTTTCTTGTCTCTTGGCAAAGCTATCTAGGCTCCTTTCTCAGTGCTTTTCCTGCCATGCCGCAAGGTTAGATCACAATTTGGGTGTAGTATAGTTGCCTTGCCTCCCTCTTCTTTAGAGCAGGAAAGGTGGGCAAAACCCTGAGTGTCTCACCAATAGCTCAGAGGAGCCGTTGACCTCATCAGACAGGATAAATAGCATGGGTTAAGGACTACTTTGCATTACTGGACTCATGCCAATTAACGAGTGAATCTGACCCATATCTTTACACATGTGTACAGCATCAAGCATACTACTGGGACTTTACGGACAATAAGATAATAGATGCATTAAAAATACCTATGACAAATTTAATCCAAGAATTGAAATACAGGGTAAGTGGAAAGGTGAAGTGTTGGTGAAAGTCTTAAATCTCAAGCTGACCTTTTTTTTTACCCACAGGACTTGCCTTTGCAACTTCTGCTGCTCTGTGGTTGCTTTAATTTATATGACTAATGACATGAAAGATGTAAAATCTGTAAAAATACAGTGTTTGGCTGCTTAAATTAAGTTTATGAGTTTTTCTTAAGCCTGCCAAACAACTTAAATATTTCATGGCTTTCACAGGCTACAGTTCTAATATTTATAACTCTTGTGTGCAGATTTCAAAAATTATAATTACAACTCCCAGGATCCCAGATATAGCAGATGTTCAATATTTTGTACGATGTTGGCAGAAATGCTTTTCATGCTCTTTTTGATCTCAGTACCCCATGTATTGTAGCTGCTACAACAAGCTGTTGATAAGAGAGTTTACTGTTATTTCCCTGTAAAAGACTCTGTAGGGCAGATTCAGGATGGCATATAAAGGAGAATGAATGGGGATTCAGCCCTAATGAATAATGAGGAACCCTGTGCAGTATATTCTTTCAAATGCTGCCCTAGTAAATGACACATAGGATGTCTCTCATTGTGTAGACCCACACAGAACTTCTGGAGTTAATGTGACCCTTTCATTTTAGGCTATACATCCTTGTCTCATTCCCCTGTATTGATGGATCAAGTAACTTCCCCTTCTTTCTTGTATATTCACCCCCATGGTGACTCTGCTCCTTCTATGAGAGTGCAAGAATAGCCTTATTTGAGTCAGATGCCAAAGCCCATATATATGTTTTTGTCAGAATGTTGATGTGTGAGATAAAATTATGGCACTGATTCTGATTTTTCTAATGATCTATTTGTGTGAAGAGAAATGAGCTTTAAGCAGCTGGGCTTGTCTCAACTATTGCCATGTTTTACTTATACTGTATTCCTTATTATTGTAATGGGGCTTTTTTTCTTACAAGCATACTGGGTACTTCGTTAAACAGTTAAACTTCACTGTCACTCAAATCATTGGCCCAAATTTACAACACTGCAACTGTAATCACACTCTACCCTTTATAGCCAGATTTTAATGCAGTCCACAAAGGTCAAAAAAAAAAAAAAAAAAGGAAAAAGAATAATATCATATTAGTAGGTTAATACAATATCTTACGGTATTATTGTAAATGCATAACAGTAGCATATAGTAGAGGTTGTTATATAAATGAAATTGAATAATTATAGTTATATAATCCTTTGTTTTGGTCACACTTAGAAATTCACAGAAAACATTAAAATTCACACTGTTTTTTAAGGATAGTTTATAAAATGTTCACTTAGGTACCTAGCATTAGATTTGTAGTATTACCTTACAAATATCCATGTGGATATAAAGAATAGATTGAAAACATCATAAAACTTGAAAAGAGCATCATGTAATGGTGTATGGATCTCTTCTATTATCTCTGCATATAGTACAACTGCAAGAAAACTAATATACCATGTTTTCAGGAACTTATTTAGTTATTTGTGTTGAAGTTTGCTTTTTTGTGGTTTGGTATGTTTTTTTGGTTGTTCAAACAATGAAAAACTCAAACAATGAGAAATATTGTCACTTTTTCCTTTTCAAACAAAGAATCTACCAAAACATCTTTTGTACTACAGCAAAAATCCAAATACAAGATGCACGCAGTATAGGAAACCCTTGAAGCTTCAAGAAATTGGCTGGAGAAGATGATGGCTATGTAAAATGTCATTTCAAAATTGCTGGTTTCACATCTGGACAGCAATCAGCTATAGGTGATTGTATAACAGTTAAAGTAAGAGATAATTTTGTGAGTTTGAACACCACTATTCCAGTAGAAATACTAGATTTAAAGTTATATTTCTTAGGGAATGTTTAAGGGCAATATTTTATACACTAAATGTAAGTTGAGTTTAAAAAAATGGTTCCAGTGACTGAGCAGATAACTGAAGAAGTGAATTCAGTTAGATATTTTGTACTTGTCTGTTAATGGGGCAACACAGAAATCAACACTGTGTTTTGGAATTTGGTATCTGGAACCATAGCAAAGATTTTTAGCATGCAGCCTTTCACTGGTTTCCCTTTCTTACTGCTGTGTTTTTAAACCTCTTCAAAGTCCAGTTCATTAGTACCTTTCACATGTTTAGAATAGGTGCGCATTTTGTTTCTTCAAGCTACAAAAGGGTCTTCAACACAGATCTAAACATCAGTGTTTTCTTTGGCACAATTGCAATACTTTTAGTTCTGTGATTTTGGTATCCAGTATTTGTAAAAGAAAAAGATAACTTGCCTTCTGAGGTGGAGTCTCCTGCAAACTCTCAGTTACAGCAGTGTTTTTAACTGTACCTCTCCAGAAGATGCATTACCATCCACATCTGATGCAGAGGAGTTACTCAAAAGCCTGTAAAATTAACAGCATAGCCATGGGCAGTCCACTGAAAATGCTAATTAATGTAGCATCGTGGGCTGTGGAACGAAGCAAAATTCGTTATGTCCTGGGTCTGCCACTTAGTTCAGTTCTGAAGATTTTGTATTTTAATGCAACTGGACCTGTGTATCTGGATGAACTTTGTTAAATTTGTCTGTTCAAATTTTCGTTAAATAGCCTGCTTAGAGAACATTTTCACATACTTCTGTGGAGATTAATCACCTTACAGAAGCCTCTAATTTTCTCTGGATGAAGTTGTTATTTATGGACATTGTTAAACCCATGCTTTACTCTAGCAGATCAAATTGTTTCCACATTTCATCTTTCTCCAATTCTAAGCTGCAACTTTCAGCTGATTATTATACCAGACTTGAATTTTCTGGGCTGTCCTTTGCCAAGAAGGAGTTTGACTGGGTTGTCAGAACAGAAAAATTTCAGATATCTTTAAAAACCCAGACAGCTATTTTTTATTTATATTTTAGTATAAAAATTTAATACTTTATCTAATGTACAATCTTACACTTTCTGTGGTTTGATGTATTATGTCAGTAAGTGATTAATAAGAGTTGACATTTGGAAAGGAATAAGCTACTTTTTGTGGCTTTTTAGGATCTCCAAAACACATTTCTTTTATATGCACTAAATTTTTATCAGCAGATCTCTCATTTAGTACAAATGTTAGTTTGGTAATAGTGAACATGTGCAGTATCTAGGAAGTCTGTAAGTTCTGCTTCATCTTTGACTACTGAAAATTGTGCAGATGTGAAGAATGAAGCCACAGCATTGTGAAGAAAGACTTTCCCTTGCACTTGCCATCAAAAAGACCATCTGAAATAAAGCAGATGCTGTGTTTCAATGGAACAAACAATTGAAAATTCAGACTGCATTCCTGTACCCCATAGTGTTGCAAGCATGCATGTACCTGTTAATGTTTGTGAGATTTTCTGACACTTCTTAGATGTGTCGTAAAAAGAAATCCTATCAAGGAAAACAATACTTTTTTTTTTGAGGTGGGGCTTGGATGTTGCTCGGTAAATGAGGCATGTGATTATATTCTGAGATATGAGGCTAGCAGGAAACACAGTACAGCTGTGTTATTTATGGAGCATTGTGCATTGTGTAGACCAAATGTGGGAAATTTTCCTATGGAAATATATTGTCCAATTTTATAATAAACTTTCATTAACATAAATATATTAAAAGAAACAATGACAGTTTTTAGGATTAATTTCCTGACTTCTGATGATTTCTCTTTGCAACTCTGAAGTAAAATTTACCATAAGAAAAATAGCCCTCTAAACACAGCCTTCCAAATAGGTGAAGCTGGTGTAAGCAGTTATGCTGGTTTCTTGGAGAGGTATTCAGCCCTTCACAGGACATACTCAATTATTGCTGAGATTTCACATGCCTTTGCTCTAGATAGTAATTAATTATGATTTTCCAGCTCGTTTCTAATTATGTGATTGATGATTTCTGATATGTCAAGAGAAAATGAAACAAATGGAAATCAATTGGAAAATGAAGATGAAAAAAAAACCCACAAAAAATGCTATGGGTACCCAGGGTGTTGCACCGAAGCAAAAGGGGTGGTGAAGGAGATAAGTTCTGTATTACATAAAATCCTATTATTTTAAAGGCAATGGTTAAAAGTTAGAACTGCAGCTAAATAAAGTCCTTGTCTTCTCATGGCTGTAATCCCAGTCTGTGTAGATGAGCTTGTTCCTCACGCCTATGATTACAAGATAATGAGTGACAAAGCATTATATGGCACAAGAGACTTGTCTGGAATCTTGCATTATTAATATCCAGGGTTTCTTTAACATTCTTTCTCCCTACCCTCCTCTCCCTTCTCCATTCTGAGACCTTAATGAGACTGCCGTTGAGTGTTAGTTGACGCTGCTCTAACATATTTTCATTGTTAGATTTAAAAGAAATGTTTGGAATATTTATCTATTGTGCCCAGGAGAGGGACTACATTATATGATAATGAGTGAACTCTCTTACTCTCGAAAACAAGATTAATATCTCCCAGAGTGAGAATAGGAGGAGTCTTTGTATATGATGAACTTGGAAAGCAAGTAATGGGAAGCTCATGAATGCGAAAAATTCAAATGGCGCTGTATCGTAGGGAGCAAAAGAGATGCCAGCAGAGCCATTGTTGGCTTGACAATGTGATCCTTAAAGGTAGAGGAGCAGAGGCAGTTCGGGATGTTGGACACATGTTGTGCTCTCTGTTTCTCATAACATCTTTGAGAAAGAGGTGAAGGAAAACAAAAAAGAGTAAGGGTCACAAAGACCACTGCACACACTACAGCTAGAAGGAAAGCAAAGACAGAAGTGCAAAAGGACACTGGCAGGGCACATTTTTCTGTTTTAAATAAGAGGGTAGAAGTGATGAGCAGCAGGAGTCTCATACTCGTGGGGCAGTGATCAGCAGGAGAGGCAACTGGCTCTATATGGAATGGGAATCATCAGCTGGCCAGTCAAACTATTTTACAGTCTGCTGGGAGGTCTGGCCTCCTCTTTTGTCTCAAGGACCTTGTAAGAATAGTTCTGAAAAAACGATAACTGGACAGAGGTATTGCAAAGTCTTTCTTCAGCTCTGCTGGGACTGCTTTAACTTGTTTGTATTTTTTTTGTAGACTTGTTCTTTTATGAATTTTGTTTGTTTGGGTTTTTTATGTGTGCATTGGGAAGTAGTGTGTTGGTGTTATTTTTCCTTCTTCCTCCTTCAAGGTAACCTAAAAGCTTGATAGGTGATTTGAATCATGCTTTGAAAAAAGACAGGTCTAATACACCTATATCTATTTTTCTTTCTATAAGCCAGCATGTTCTGAAAGTTCCTGCTGACACACAAAACTTGTGCCAAGCTTGGGGGCAATTTGATTCAAACCATTCACTTTACTATTGAGATGATGTTATCAGTGGTTTCACAAGAAAAATTTCTTGAAATGGCTGTATAAATCTCATAAATGGGAAAAACATTTGCTCTGATTTGTACTTGGTATTATAGTAGATATTCTGTGAATAAAAGAGATTCCTTTACTACAGGGTAGATAACTGATCATTGTCTTTTAACCCAATGACTCCTGAGCCTAATAAGAGGTTACTGATGAAAACACACTTGGTAATTTCAGCTTATCTTCTTTCTGATGGAAGCTTTTATCATCCAAAACAATTACATATACTGTGTGTACATTCATAGCTAGCGTAAAGTTACATACAAAGATGACTCTGAAAATACTCCAAATTAGAAAAGTCTACAAGAGCAGAAAACCTTTATCATTGTATGTCATTGGCCTAGTGTTAATGCTGGAGACTATCTGTAGGACTGGAAAACTCAGGGGATCTGTAATAGACATCAAAGTCTCTCATCCGTAACTCGTAGCTTCAATCAGTTCAGGTCAGTTGCAGGAAAAAGTCATCACTTGACGCATATCTGTGATAGTCAGCATACGATGAGCTGATGTTTTTGTTTCAGTCACATGAAACAAAACTGGTAAGCCAAAATCTGCTGGCCTCACCCATCTGAGGATGTGAACAATCCCACCACTGCCAGAGGGACCACACAAATAAGGCAGTGGAGGTGTGGCAATAAAAATCTCCACAGTTGGAGTCAGGAAAAACCCTGTGAAGCTAGGTTTCTATAGACCAATGGCTTCTGTCTGGATACTCTGGGATCCAGCAACTTGGGAGCTGCTGTTCTTGTGGCTGGAGCAGTCCTTGCAGCTGTCTTCAATGTGGGGTCTTCTTGTGTTTAATGGAGATAAACTGCCCTCATAAATTTATCCTGAATACAGACATTAATACTGATCGTTTCCCACATGAATGCAAACTCCAGGAGCTTATCAGATTGCATATGACTGAAACTACCAGTGTCTCCAAACATCTAGAGACCCAGGTAGTGAGGACTCAGGCTGATATACAACCTGTAGTCTGCATTTTTGGATGTTGAAATGAAAACTTAATTTTACAAGACTGGAAGTACACTGGCCAAGTACAGTAGGAGAGATTGATCTTCTCTTGACTTTGTTAGGTCTTTCTGTGATCTGTAAAGACTTTTTTTTTTTTGTTATTTGATTCAAGTGGAATTGCATAGAGAGATGACTTTGTGTTCCTTTCAGCAGGAAGTAAAGGTGAAGCTTCAATGAACTCGTGTCGCTTTGTATGGGAGTAAGAAAGCGTACATCTCAACTGATAATTGGTGTCTGCAAGCTGATGAGGTAGTTTCTTTAGGCCCTTCAAAGCAGACTGCTGGTATTCACCCTCCAGTTTTAATTCTGCAGAAGAATGGTGAAGAAAGAGGAACAGGTAGGGAAGATCAGTGTATTGGGCTACTGGTTGTGAAGGAATCAGGTGTGTTTCTTGTAGGTCGCTTTGACTGTTCACAGTGGCAGGTTTTCTAATTATTAAAATGAAATAACTTGCAGTGAGTAGTATTTGCTGAAGTTCTCTCAACTGCCTTACACAGCTGTAAAAGAAAAAGATAGCTAATAGCTGTTTTGATGACAGAAGACGGAGGTAGTACTGTAGCTAAAGATGGTGAGAATACAACAAAGCAGAACCGGCAGCAACTTGTAAGAAAGAGGCCCATACCCAGCAGTTCCTGAGGTGTAAAACATAAAAACTGAGCTAGGCAGTGACAGTCCTTGCTCCCTGACCCTGGCTGTGCCATGGGCTTCTCCTTTAACATTTAAATGAATCAAGTGGCTGTACCAGCAGGGTGAAGTAGTTCAGCAGCATGAGAAGAGAGAAAGCTATATTTTTTTTAAATTTTGTATTTTTCAGAGTTTTTTCCAATGGCTTACTATAGAATTGTAGAATCATAGAATAGTTAGGGTTGGAAAGGGCCTTAAGATGCAGTGAATCAACTCACCCTGCAGCCACTTGGTTGTCCAGGGGGAGAAAAAGAAAGAAAATGAAACTGTAGCCTTTCCCGCAGCAGCTTGGACCTAATTTGACATAACTGTATTGTTAGTATTGGCCTACAGGCATTGGAACAGAAGCAAAATGACTTATAACACCTAGGTAAATCCATTGCTTATGTGTATTTGTTGTATTTTACCAGATTAATTCTTTGTTTCATACACACTCAGTATTTATCTCCAGGGAAGCACTACATTTCAGAGATGCTTGGGAAAGCATCTATTTTTTCATAGGTGGTTGAGTAAGCAAGTGTGTGTGTGTGTGTTTGTGTGTGTGTGTTCATAAGCATGTGTGTGCATGCTCACTTCAGGATGAATCTGGGGATGCTTGAACCCACTACTTCCTCCTGGTGATTGTACCATTAGAGTACGACAAGTATTGTAAAATAAATGCCTTTTTTTATATTAACCGTTATTAAGCATCAGTTAAATATTTAACATATTATGTAATTATTTTTACTAGTTTAAGGGTATTTTTTAATGTTTTTTGTAAAGCTGGCTTTTTTGCCTATGATCCGACTCTCATTCTGGCAGTATCCAAAGCATTTAAGAATGCAAACAACAAAACATTTTCCTGCATCGTCCTTCTAGGTGCTGGGGCAAGTATCTAAGCTATGTTAAGATGCTTGTTTGTGTTTTAAGTGGTTTGTGAATCTGCTTGAAGAACGTATCAAAGGAAACCTGAATAAACGAAAAGCGATTTGATGCAGCAAAAAGGATCTAATGGTTGGGATCTGTGTTTGTGTGTCTAACCAAAGAAAGAAAAAACAAAGGCAAATGAGATTAAACCAATAGCTCTCTGCTGATGTCTTCACTTGTGTATCAGTATCTTCTTTGATAAAAAAACAAAGCTGTTATTGCATCTGTAGGAACAACTTTTGGGGGACAAAAGAAAAATTCAGAAACCAACATTTCTTTTTGGCGATGATTACAGGAAGGGCAATCTCAGGTTTAACTCTCAGTACTGGTTTTTAAGCACACATCTGGGGACTTAAAAACTTCCAAGGTAACAAACATTTCTTCACATTCAGGTAATCCTATCAATCCTATCAATTAAACTTAGGAACATCCAGCTCAGTAAAGAATTTTTTTGCTAAGATAAATAAAGGTACAGTGTTGCTTTCATCACAGTCTGAGGTGCAAAAAAGTCAGTCCAGGCTTGTATGTATAAGAAAAGAGACCTTCAAATTCGTTGAAAAATAATTGTTTTTACTGCAATTTGTAACTCTTTCTCCTTTGCCCCATCTTTCTATCTAGACAACCTACTGCTTTTACAATATGTTAATCCCTTCATGTGCTAGAACATAGCTGAAGAATAGAGTTATGCATATTTTCATCACAGTGCTCTGAAGAACTCTTTTAATCATATTTTGTTCGCAGGCTTAGGGAAAATTTCCATAATCTTTGTTGCTAAATTGTTATTTGACAAATTGGTTATCATGGCTATCCTGATTAAAACATGATTAAAATACTCTTCAAAGTAGGGAAAAATATGTATATTTTCACGACTTACATAGCCTATACATTTTAAGATCATTTAGCAGGAAATCGGTTTCACGTCTGGAAAAAACCTTGGTAATATACTGTATATTATTACACGTCATTATGCTCAGCTGTGTTCATTATAGGAATGGAATTCCTGTCAGTTAAGATACCCAAGTTCAAGTGCATGGGTCTTTTCACAGAACTGCCTAATACTGGGCAGGTTAAAATGATATGAATCTAAGAAGTACAACCTAAGAAGTGAAAGAAACCTGTTAATTGCAGGTTGTCCTTATGTTCATCTCTCTGTGGTTCTACAAATACTTAACTATACAAACTAGATGAATTTCAGAAGTGAGTATGAGAGATCAAAATTTTGGAGTAGCCTTTGCCATTGAAATGAAAGGTCCAGTTTTGCATCCATAGCTTATTTTGGGAGAGTATATCCACTGCCTTTTCTGTAGCCAGATCAAAATTAGCAAATGAAACTTGTCTTTGATGTGGCACCATGATTCCACTCAACAATGCATGTTTCCCCTCTTCTCACCCCATACCAAATATCCCATAGCGACTGTGTTTGCAATGAAGCCCACAGCCCTGCTCTCCCACAGAACAGACATGATCATTACTTGGGAGAACTAAGAACTTCTTTATGGTGAGGGCGGCAGAGCACTGGAACAGGCTGCTGTTGTGGTTTAAACCCATCTGGCAACCCAGAACCATGCAGCTGCTCGCTCACTCCCCTCCTTTCTCCCCCCATTCCCGGAGGGATGAAGAGGAGAATTGAAAGAATGTAACTCCCACTGGTTGAGATAAGAACAGTCCATAACTAAGGTATAACACAAACCACTACTGCTACCACCAATAATGATAATGATAAGGGAAATAACAAGGGAAGAATATACAACCACTCACCACCCACCTATCGATACCTAGCCTGACTCGAGCAGTGATCTAATTCTTCCGGGTAACTGCCCGCAGTTTATATAGTGGGCATGATGTGCTGTGGTATGGAATACCTCTTTGGTTAGTTTGGGTCAGGTGTCCTGTCTCTGCTTCCTCCCGGCTTCCCCTCCTCCCTGGCAGAGCATGAGACTCAGAAAGTCCTTGGTCAGAGTAAACTTTACTGAGCAACAACTAAAAACACTTGTGTTATCAGCTCTGTTCCCAGGCTGAAAGTCAAAACCACAGCACTGCACCAACTACTAAGAAGGAGAAAAATGACTGCTACAGCTGAACCCAGGACTGCTGCTCAGTGCGTTTGGGGAGTCTCCCTCTCTGGAGACATTCAAATCCTGCCTGGATGTGTTCTTGTGCAACCTACTTTAGGTGGTCCTTCCTTGGCAGTGGGGTTGGACTAGATGGTCTCCATTGGTCCCTTCCAGTGGAAAGACTTTGTGATTCTGTGACCTCTGCTTGAGATAGATCAAACTCGCAATTTTGATGATTTATTGTTGACAAGTCTCAGCCATGTGCTCTGGCTTCATCAGCTGTCATCCTTCTGACCATCAGTTTTGCCTTGGACCACCTACCAGTTTTTGGGTTCCTGGGTGTATTTTTTGAGCCAGCCACACAGTACTCTATTTGGCAGGATTATGAAAGACAGGTAAGAGATGGAAAATACGTGGGGAAAAAAAATAGAATCCCTTAAATTTGGAAACTGAAGGAAGTCCTAGGAAACAGCAGGAAAATATTTCTATCAACTCAACTGAAAATAGATTAACAAACTAGACACTGAATTTCCACGTGACTTAAGCTATCAGCAACAATGAAAGCTCTGTGCTCACATTTATAGACTATGCCCTTATGCACAGCATTCTGTATGGAAGATACTGTATCAGTCACATTGTAAAAGACCTAGATCAACTTAAAAAAATAAAACCCAATAGAATGATTACAGCCGCTGTATAGAATGACAAGTATTATCAACAAAAATTAATCAGGCGCATCTTTTAGTGAACTCAATTAATAATGTGCAACAACGGGGTCTCTTTTCTTAAGATGAAAATTAATTAGTGGAGGGAAGGTCACTTGGAGATGCTGACATCACTCATCAGAATGCTCTGGCAGCTCTAATTATTTGTCTTCCAGGCTTGGGTGATCAGAAATTATTGCAATACCTGAGCAACATTTTGAAAAAGCTTTGTGCATGGCTCTTTTAATTAGACCTGGTATTTGATTAATGCAGTGGAAGCATTTAGATCAGCCTCTTATCATTGACTGACTTAGAAGTTTTAGGGAATTACACTGTGCGAGACAGGGTCACTACAGTAGATTTTTAATTCAGACCTGAAAAAAATCAGCTTTAACCATTTAAATGACATATATGCCTTTTCCCTCTTTTACTTTATCATTACCTAGAATGAAATTACATATTTTTCAGCATCAAAAGTGGTAAACTGCACACAGTGTGAAAATACAATTCATGTATGGATAATAATGCATGATTTACGTTTATATATATAAATTTTAAAGCACCTGCTAAATTTGTGGAAGCTGGATTTATATAAGATTATAGCAAAGCAGAACTTTTTATTTAATTTGGTTTTATTTATATGTAGAAATATACACACTTGTGTAGATGCATAAATATGTAAGAATGATTTCCAGTTAGAACTGTGTGAATAATTTAGAGCAATTTTAAAAGTCTTTGAGACCAAGCGTGGGCTGTTGTCCTGCTGAGCCTATCTGGTGGTACAGGTCATACAAGCAAGGGAGTAGAAGGCAAACACAAAGAATGTGTATATTATTAAATGCAATAAACAGAATATATAAACAGATTACACAGTAAGAATAAGAGAAGAGTGGTAAAAATAAAATTCATCAAATATCACAATTTAACAATAAAATGCCACCATGGGCACTTAGAGATCACAAACACTATTAGTAGATGGCAGATTTCTGCCTTCTGTACCTCTGAAGACCTGCCAGTTACTCTGGAAGTGCAACTTGCTTTTCCCATCCATGGCTCCTCTCTGGCCAACAGATCTAATTATTCTGAAGTGTTTCTAGAGCAAATCTGAGCTTCTAATATAACTGACTGTTATAAGTACTCAGAATGTGCAAAATAGGTTGTGTGTTGTTAAACTTGTTCTTTTTCCTAATCAATGTTGATTAGGAATAAAGTTTAAATGTAAATACAGAATTCCATTGAAATACAGAATACCATTTCATAGGCAAGCAAGAAAACAAATCAGTAGAATATTTTCTCTTTGTTTTTAAAAGAAAATAAGCTCTCAAATGAGCACAATTCTGTGGAATTTAATGTAATTGGTCTGGCTGAAAATTAGATTTGGCCCATTATGTTACATTCTCTCTCTGATTTCCTCCCAGCATGGTTTTATTATGACATGGCTTTAAATCATAATCTTATTCACTTTAAGAGACTATAAAATAGAGTAATCAATTTTTATTTTTTATGTATTTAGTTATTTACAGCTTCATTGTCCAGCTAGGGAATATACAGCACTGATATACCACCACTGACTTCAGTAGAATTATACCCTTTTATACTGAGGCTGGATTTGGCAATAACAGCTAAAAATGAACATATCCAGAAAAGACAATAAATTGTAATTTCTCATAAAACTCTGTGAAATAAATAGCTTGGAATCTCCTATTACTTAAAGTTCTAAAAAAAAAAATAAAATATATTGTACTGTTTCAGGTGCAGTGTGCCGTTATCACCCATATGGTTAGGGGTCTAGAAATTACTTCCTGGGTGGAAGGGATCATATCCTGAAAAACAAATATTCTTTCAGAATAATTCTAAGAACAGTCAAGACCACAGAGGATAGTTTACCTTGAAGTGTATGTTATGGTAAGTCTGTTTTATTTCGCTTGCCAGCTGAGATGGCTTTCAGGATGAAGAGGTGTGTTTCTGTTGGTGGGACCTGCAAAATGTTCCAAACATAGATTTCTTGTTGTCAACCAAAGCTATTGTCATAAAGCAAGTATAACACTTCTCTGCAGCAAGGCTATACTAAAAAATAATTTTTAGTGAGCTTTTATTTTTTTTTTTTTTTGTAAAAATTTAGTATTGAAATAAATTCCTGTGCTACTAAATGAATACATATTGAAAACATCAAGATTTTCAGATTCAGCTAGTGCTCTGAAATTTATTTTCTATGAGGGAAGAAGCTCTTTCTGATAATTTTATTTAGGTTTACAGTGTATGCAAATTGGGAACAGCTATTTGGCTTTTTAGACAATGCCCTGGAAAATTTCATAAACACTTGTGAGGCAAATCTTGGAAGATTTCACATTTAATGGTGCAAAACATTCCTTTTTTTTTACATCAGAGTACATGTATTAAGATGCTAAGATGTGTTAAATGTTACCTTTGACAGAATAGAGCAGAACAAAGAAAAATGTGGCAAAAGAATAAAAGCTAATTTCTCCTCAGTTCTAATTTTGGATAATTTAAGATTGATCTTTCACAGCACTGCACCAGCTACTGAGAAGGAGAATAATGACTGCTACTGCTTCACCCAGAACAATAACCTGGGTTACCTGAATATCATTGCTTTAACATTTTACTGTCCTACCAATTTTAAGTTACTGTAGTTCTCCAAGTAGTACACAGTCACATCTGTTTTCCTGAAACATGTTTCAAATTTATGGGTCGAATTCATCACACGCAGTAGGGGCATGATTTAGTTGCTTACTCAGAAGAGTCTAACATCAGGCGAGATCCTATGTGATATCTCCTCCACCTCCATCTGCTGTTTCTGCAGGTCATCACTACCACAAGTCTTGGCTCAGGCAGATGCAGACATATAGGGTAACATCCCTCAAATGGTATTAAGTTTCTATGCTAAAAGAACCCAGTCACACTGTAGCTGTCCTGGATGACAAATGCAACATCTTAAGATGGACAGGTCTAGCCTATGTGACCATCTGTAGCAGATTTAGGTAGGGCAACTAGGTCCATCCTAAGGTAAGTGAATGAGTCTTTCCCTTGAAGTGACTGTTTCTCATCAATGACTTCAGAGCTCAGTTTAGATCCCTGGCAGTTAGCTGTTAGATGATGCAAATCCCACACCAATGTCTATCTATTATTTTACTGTAACTGAGGTCTTAATTTGAAGGGAATGAAAATTCACACATAAATGCTGGAAATATACCAAATTCCGGCACCAGTCAACATGTCAGAATAAATCAATGATGGAAATCTCCTTGAGCTGCACACAAAACAATGTCAGGTCCCTGAAAACTCAGATGGATTTTATGGCAGTTCTGTTTAGCAGTTGTTTACAGTCATTTTGTGTTTAGAAATGCATTGTATGTCTTTATTCATTTGTAGCTCGCTTTTAATTTTTCTTTATCACATCACTAAGAAGACACTCCTAGGACTTTATAGCTAAATATTGATGTCAATTTACTTAGGTTAATTCTGGGATAGCATTAATCTAATTTACAACTGTAAGCTAGAGAATAGACTTTAACCTCAATAATGTGGAGAACTTCATAGGCACATGCCAATAAAAAATAAATGTAGGAAAGTGGACTAGTCAAACACTTAAGTTCGTTTTACAATCATTATTAGTTACAAGTTTTTCCCCCATGCTTCATTGTTCATGAATAGATAAATTTCATAGAAAATCATATTTGTTGATTTTTTATGAAAAATAGTTGTGTACAAAATATTGTTGCTTCCATATTTTTTATGTCATAGCTGCATTTGGCACATGTTTATCTGAATGTACATTCTGATGCTTTCTTGAAGTAAATCTATGAAATTTTTTAAAGGACTGGCTTTGCTCATTGTTTAAAATGAGTTCCTTTGTACCAGATGTCTGGTGTAATTTATGCTAATGTTAATTAACAATATTTGAAGCAAATCATGATAAATAGATGCCTCCCAAACATTATGCATCTAGTTGTCTAAGTAATCTGATGAGTAACGAATCAAATTAGCACAAACTTTGCCAGTGTTGAGACATAGGTCTTTATTAGAAAAAGTATACATCATTTCAGCCGTGATATTTCTTATGCTTATTATTTTGATCAAACCCGAATCACAAAATTACTCTAAAGAAATTTACTGCCTTTGGAAACCCCATTTATCTCTGATTTCGGAGGTTATGTTTTATTTCTCCTTCTTGCAAACACAAGATTAAATTACTCTGCATTTAACACTTCATGCAAGGTAGTTTGTTTTATAACAACCCTCTGTTAAAAGGCCATCAGCTTTCACAATAACAGTAAACCTGGATTTTACCATCTATGTTTCAAATACACAGAAGTCTCTTCTTGAACTGCTTTAGCAACATAACCATGTTATGAAGCTCAATTTTGAAGTTTTTTGATTTTGATGTCCACACCAAATGCTAACTGATGGAACGTACACATATATGTAAGTTGTGTCAGTATTGTATTTCCTAGCAATTACATAAATTTTAAACCAATTCCTACCACCCTTTGTTTAGCTATATGGGGCTCAGCTGTGTTGCTTCTAACCCTAACTACATCACTTCAAATTACCAGTAAATTAACAGAGTAACACTTTCAACCTCAGAGCAGATTTGATCCAAATAGTCTTTAAATGCCATTTCTGTTCCTATTAACCTAAAGATCGGCATAGCAGATATTTTCGTAAGGCTGCCCAGCAATACAGGGCTAAGTTGTGACAGCACTTTTCATGATGATTTATGATTCAGTGTTTAACTTGATTACTCCACTGCTGACTCTGAATACTATTTCAATTAGTGCACAGAAGGTCACATCACAAATATTCCTCTATAATCTATTCCTATTAACACTAATACACAGAGTAACCAAATCTTTTCACCCTTGTTGATTCAAACCATCCATAGCACTAACTGCAGGCTTGTTTACCAGTTTACTGCTCTGGACACATCCGAAATGATAATTTTCAGTCCTTTGAGTATCATTAATAGCTGTACCATGACATCATTAATAAAGCATTCCTCTGCTGCTGTGTGTGCATGGATAATTATCAAAGGCTCAGATATTTTAAATGGAAGGTACACTTTCAAAAAGAATCTCCGTCTAAATCATTATTTCACAGCTAATCATGAAGCGGAAAATAACAAGTGGAAATAGTTAAGAAACATAACAGGAGAGGTGAGTAAGTAGAATTCAGGGTGATGTATAAAGCTAAAACACTGGAAGTAGGAGGCTCTGTAAAGATGGGATATGGCAGCCGTGTTTTGCATGATGGGTGTCTTGTACATTCTTGCATACACCTGCATTCTGGTTGTTGAGGGCAGTAAATGAGGAACAATTTAAGCTTCAAAACTTAAAAAGGGAAGTATGAGAAGGCCAGTAAACTCAGCCAGAAACCTTGACTGTCCTGATCCTGCTCATACCTGCCTTCTGCCTAGGAGTCTCTAAGGAATATTTTAGCTCCTCCGACTCTGGTAGAAGTCTAAGTGTTTCCAGTTCTGGTTCTGGCTGCCTCACTTTTGGCAGGATAGACAGTCTTTATCTGTTTCATGTTTAACTTTGGCTGCGATCACTAAATATCATTTTTCTCTTTCCGTCTTCTCCCAGGGACATACATAGAATCATAGAATAGTTAGGGTTGGAAAGGACCTCAAGATCATCGAGTTCCAACCCCTCTGCCATGGGCAGGGACACCTCCCACTAAACCATGCCATCCAAGGCTATGTCTAACCCCACCTTGAACGCCGCCAGGGATGAAGCATTCACAGCTTCCCTGGGCAACCCATTCCAGTGCCTCACCACCCTCACAGTAAAGAATTTCTTCCTCGTATCCAATCTAAACTTCCCCTGTTTAAGTTTCAACCCGTTACCCCTTGTCCTCTCACTACAGTCCCCAATGAAGAGTCCCTCCCCAGCATCCCTATAGGCCCCCTTCAGGTATTGGAAGGCTGCTATGAGGTCTTCATGCAGCCTTCTCTTCTCCAGGCTCAACAGCGTCAACTTTCTCAGCCTATCTTCATACAGGAGGTGCTCCAGTCCCCTGATCATCCTCGTGGCCCTCCTCTGCACTTGTTCTAACAGTTCCATGTCCTTTTTATGTTGAGGACACCAGAACTGCACACAATACTCCAAGTGAGGTCTCACGAGAGCAGAGTAAAGGGGCAGGATCACCTCCCTCTACCTGCTGTTCACACTCCTTTTGATGCAGCCCAGGATACGGTTGGCTTTCTGGGCTGCAAGTGCACACTGCTGGCTTATGTTCATTTTCTCATCGACCAACACCCCCAAGTCCTTCTCCGCAGGGCTGCTCTGAATCTCTTCTCTGCCCAACCTCTAGCTGTGCCTGGGATTGCTCTGACCCAGGTGGAGGACCTTGCACTTGGCATGGTTAAACTTCATCAGGTTGGCATCAGCCCACCTCACAAGCATGTCAAGGTCCCTCTGGATGGCATTCAGTCCCTCCAACTTATCAACTGAACCACACAGCTTGGTGTCATCGGCAAAATTGCTGAGGGCGCACTCAATCCCACTGTCCATGCCACCCACAAAGATGTTGGACAAGACCGGTCCCAACACCGATCCCTGAGGGACACCACTCATTACTGGTCTCCAGCTGGACATTGAGCCATTGAGCACTACTCTTTGCGTGCAGCCATCCAGCCAGTTCTTTATCCACCGAGTGGTCCACCTATCAAATCGATGTCTCTCCAACTTAGAGAGAAGGATGTCATGTGAGACAGTGTCAAAGGCATCAGTGGACATTTTTAACAGGCACTCTCTACCAAAACCATAGTAAAGCTGCTGTCCCATGTTCTTTTGAAAATGTAGCCAGTGCCTTTGGGGTTATTATTTTAATAGCTCAGGGGTTAAAACACTCAACTAGACAATGGGAAATTAAAGTGCAAACTCACAGGGAATGAAAGAAATGCTGCCTCCCCCTCAAACTTCAGCCATCCATGTTACATGTCTTTTCTGAGTTAGCTCCCCTAGTTCCCCTCATAGCCAGGGAGTAGAGAGACTGTGAGAGCAATCTGTGCCATGCTAAAATAATTCCTAAGTATTCAGGGTCACTTGAGGCTCCTAGAGGTGTCCTACTGAGGCCTCTGTCTACCACTTCAGTAGGGTGCAGGTGTCCTGTGATATCTACACTACTTCTCTTAGCCCTGTATGCCTTGGGTCTTCTGAGGCACTTGAATTGGTAACGGACACCACTGTTTAGGCAGTGGAATCCCACTTCAGATTCCCAGCTTTTGGTTGCTGCAGGTTAAGTGAGATGATGAGCTTTGCAGAGATGATACAAGTTCTCTAGATGAAGGTCTGCATAACATAAACAACAGCATTTTTTACTGAACAGAAAAGGGAACAGAATTCCCATGGGCAGGGCATTGACTGAGCAATAGTGCGGGACTACTTCCCAGCTCCTGTTCCACAGACCATTTCTGTATTTAATACAAGTTGAGAGCACGTTAATATCAAGTAGGACTAGACACCCTTATGAAAATAACCTGGATTTCTAGCCCTTCAAGTGTTTTAGAAATGCAAATCTTATTAGTGTTTTTTTGAAAAATACATTCACAGTCTTATTTCTTGAATGAAAAAATTTCTGGGTCTGTGGACAGGCAATGTTTTCAGTTGGCTGACATTAGTGGGTGTGACTGCGTTAATGTTTTAATTCAGATCAGGAATACACTTTTAAAGTCAGTATCCAAATTGTTCCCACTTTTCATGTTGCAGTTGGTATTGCAGAACAGTTTCAGAGTCCGTGAAATGGATTCCCTTTTGGATGAAGCTAGCACAAAGGATGTAATCTAGGAGTCATCAAAAGAGCCCCAGCTGCTAATTTATGTTCATCTTGTGGACCAGATTAGAACAAGTCCACAGTACAATTCCCCCAAATATTTCTGTGTACCTCAGGTTCTTAGTACCAGCTCTTTTGCTCTAAAGACATTTTTTGTAGGACAAAACAAGCGTGTCTAGCCACTAAAGAGCCAAAATTGAAACTTGAAGTCAGTAATTAATACTTGATTTGCAAGCACTGTATACACCTGCAAGGTAATAAGAATGTTTTGAAATTGAATTAAATTACTTAATTTTTGCATTAATTTTTTTACGTATAAGTTTCTTTTTTTTTTTTCCCCCCTCCTAAATACTGCATTCACAGCTAGCTTACACGAATCTGTTGCTAATTTGCACACAGATGTCACTCTCTGCAGGACATAAAAACAAAGCAGAGATAGCCAGCAGTACTATTTGTTGTGGCATCATACTAACAGAAGCAGCCTGGCTTTCATGTCTGTTCTTTATAAAACAAAAGCAAGCTCTCTAGACAGAAAATGCACAAAGCTCTGATTTGCTGTTCACATATATTTATGTAGATATCTATTTATTTGCTGTGGCACATGTGCTCTTTTTGAAAACATAGAATTGCTGAAAATTGAAGTGCTGGAATTGTTTTTAGAACAATGATATTGTTTCCACTGTGTTGCAAAATGTGCCTGACTACAATTTTGGACAATCTTTTCCAGGGGAATAAAATGGTGACTTTTCCTTTTCCAAGTTTTATCGTGCTGAAACTTCCATCAAACACTCTAAAACGAACCACAGTGACAACCTCTTTTCTCACATGGCTGGTATGAACTGGATTGAAATCTAGTAGTTTACATAGATATCTGAGAGCTGTAAGAAAAGAACTTGCTTTCAAGAATTACTGCTTGGGAATAGATGTGTAGTGGTGACTTCCAGACAGAGGTGTAGAACAGTCATCTACTGACATACACCTCTGGCAAAATGAAAGTAAGCTTGCACGGATTTATTGAAGTCCATTAATCTATAAGTAACCGGTACAAATAGCCTGAACTTCTAGCATCTAAGGATGTAGAAATACAAAATTGCATTAATTACTATGTAGAATAACATTCCTTGTCTCCATTGTAAGAATTTTCCCTTTACTGTGACCAGTGTGAAAATGTATATGATCGTATAAACAGCACCATTTTGATACTTCACCCCTGTTATTTGTGGTTACAGCAGAATACCAGGCACTAGGAGAAGTACTAAAGGAATAGGGTACCTCAAGAACTGCAAAAACTGCAAGTAAAGCTCTGCTGTTGTGTAAGAGTTTTTCCTTTACTGAGTTCAAGTACATAGGAATATATGAGATGCTGTTGCAACTCTAATATTACATCATTATTACATTTTAGTTTTAGAATACGGTTCACTAGGCTTCTTACAAATAACGGGGCCTTGGATTTGGGAGGAAGCCACTAGCAGGTAGAATTGAGTGTTCATGACCTGATTTACATGTGTTAAGGCATATCTGGTAATAATGTTGCTTATGAAGTGTCACTTACATGACATACAGTGTTGTAAATTTAAATTGTAGTTTTAATTTCTGTCCATATTGGTGAAATACGAATTCAAGGAGTAATAAGGGTTTCTGCAGATACTTCATGGCATAAGAATTTGCTTTATTCTTCCACATTAAACTTTTTTTATAAATATAAAGGGATGCCAGTAACAAAAAGTCCTTTACATCTTTAGTACCCTCTGTGAACTCCCTTATTCTTCAAATTCCTCTTTTTTTGTTGTATGAAATGCCAAAGTGATATGAAAAAGGAACAAATTCTACATAAAATATTGCAAGGTAACTGCAATTAAATGACAGGACTTAATTTCCTAAAATAATTACTACAGTAAGTCTCAAATACAATAGAAAAAAAAAACCCCAAGCAACTAAAGAAACCAACATTCATTTATTTCTTGCTCAGTGTGAATTCCAAAATATCTTTAGACAATTCAGCATTGCATGTAATAGGTACCCAAAAGAAATATTTATAAGTACATCTATGGGAAAGGAATTGGTGTTTACTGGGATAAAGCAAGCCTCATTACTTTTATGTGGATTCTAAGTGAATGTGGGACCACTCCTGATATATGTAACGAAAAGTGCTGGTCTTTTTAACTTGTGTTTAACATCAAAAGTTATCCTTATGGAAGATCATATTAGTTTTTTAACAAAGGCACCAACATTTTCAAATATCAGAAGTGGCATGGATCAATGCAGAAGAGAGGGAATGAAAACCAGAGAGGGGCAGGCTAGAGGGAACATGTATAGAGGTGGGCAAAGGAAAGGAGAGTTTGATAGGAATAGAGAGGGAAAGGACGAGCACAGGTGAAGCAGGAGAGAAGCTGTGTGTGGACATCATCAAGGGCATGGAAGGAATGTCTGTAAGCACTAAAGGCTGCTTCTCTCTACAGCCTGAAACAGAGCAGCTGAGTTGCAACATCGCGCAGTTGTATGGAAAAAGGCTGCAAAACTTAAAACAGGCATCTCACTCCCACCGGAGTCTTATTCACAAGGAAGAAGACTGTTTTCACTCCTCATGGTTTTGCATGATGTGTTTTTTAGTTCCTTTTTCTTTTTCATTACTTTAACTTTTAATTGAGAAATTGCATGCTTAAGCTATGACTAATTTGGAGCTTTTTTTAGTCTGCAATTTATGCACAAAGAAATGTGATAGTTTTCACAGATATAATAACTTCCAAAATTAATACTGTTGAGTTCAAGAGATGTAGAATTTGCAAGTGACATTAACAGCTGTTTAGAAATTTGCTTTCCTATAATATTTAATATTAGACAAGTCTATTGATTGGTGGGTGGCATCAGGAGGAGAATTTTGGGAACTGAAAATGTTCAAACTATTTTAATGACCCTCAACAAGGATGCTGAATTAAGGTTACACAGGTACCTTGCCATTCCTTAAGTCTTACATGAATCTTCAGGAATTAATTTTTCAGTGACCCACTTTTTGTAGGTAATTATCCTTTCTGGGTTTTTTTTCTAGTGCAGGGAATACCTTATCTAAGAATTTCGTCCTGAGATTTGGCATATCTGTTTCCAGTCATCACTACAATGAGAAAACAGTGAGAAGCATAAAAATTGGGTTTGGAAACTGCTGACTTTATCAACTGTTGCATATTCAATGGCTTTAACTTTCAAACAAAGAACCATAATATTTTTACTTATCTGGGTTTTGTTGCTCATAACTGGAAACAAACAAATGCATAAAGCAGCAAACAAGGAAAAACTTCCTTCTACAACATGAAAATCATCTTTGCCAACAACTTGATTGTGTCCTAGGGACATGCAGAGATGGAATTAAAAGGAAAGATCCTCTATCAGCTCCTTTTTGTTTGTGTATTTTTTGTCACTGGACCCGTTTATTAGCCTGGAGATAATGTGACAGTTGACTCTAGCAGTAACACAGTACTCATTAGTAAGCTTGACAGGGAGGTGCCAGCAGCTACTTGAGATTATATTTTATCAATCTTCATGGCTCATTTGGGAAGCTCGCTGCACTGTGATCTACTCCCAGTGCTCAGTGGGACAGGGGAAGCAACCACAAGCGCTTCTAAGAATAGGAAACTTGAAGTTCTTTGTGATAAGATAATCTCGTTTTTGTCAAAAAATGTAGTGCTAACCTAACAATTCTGCAACTTCTACCTGACAGATATGATGTCAAAATTAGATGACTGGTATAGAGTTTTTAATGTAAATTTTCTAACATTTCTATACCCCTTAGGATAGTTATTTGCAGAATTCACTCTAAAATAAAAATGGAAAAGATGGGTACAAACACTAATGCCACTTTTGAAACTGTCATCAGTCAAAAGAAGAAGTGACAATACTTTACAGATTTTGATGTTCGCTCTCTTCTGACTTTTTCCCATGATATTTTTGGTAGATTATAATAATTTAGGAGTAATTTAATGCCTTTTTTATTTTTTTTAATTTTAAGATGCTATTGATTTGTAGCACTGCAATTCATCATAGTGGTGCCAATCCTCAAATTAGAAGATTTTGAAGCATTACTTCTGCAGATATTAAACTGTGGTAAATAATGTGAGATAAAATAGAAATAAAAAAAATCAGTAGTTTTTCTTTCCTCTCTGTATGTTGAACTTTTCAAAGGCATTAGGAACATGTTTTCAGAGCTCTGGAAAAGATAGTGACATATTCATAAAATACACACAGATCAAGTTTCTAATTAATTTACACTATTCATGAGTGAGTACTTCGGGTAAAAAATAAACTGCTATGTGACTCATGATAAAATCATGACACTTGGCAAAACTGGCGCTTGTTGTATGTACTGGTGAAATAAATACTACGTGTTGATACATTTTTCTACTCTGCATGTTAGTAATATCCCCTCCATCACCAGCCGGGGAAACAGAACGTCAGCTTTTGTCATGCAAGAAGAAATGTTTTAATCTGTTTAGGAGGTTGGTGCAGGATGAATTACTGAGATACCATATGTCCTCTGAAACACATGGCAAATTCATCTTGCCTGAAGAACAGCAAGGAAAATACATTTGGTTGTGTGGTTTGAAAGGGGACATTAAAAAAAAAAATAAAAAAATTACCATATGCTTATGAATCATCTTTAACAATAAATTTTATATACTGTTAAGAATGACTTTAAAAAAGTAAAGAACATGTATGGAACAGTCTGACTTCACTTACTCAAATCCTTTCCATGCATTTATAGAATCTTGAGATTTCCTTTTTCCACATATTTGAATATTTTATTAATGCATAGATTTTTATAACTGATAAATCAAATATTTTCTCAAAAAGGATTGAATCATCTCTGTCCTAGACAATGACTAAACACAGATTCCTATAATAAAATAAAAAAAGAGAAAGAAAAATGCCTGAGCTCAGTCAGACTCACTGAATAAAGACAGCAGATACTGAAGGTGTCATGATTCTATGACTCAGGGACTTGAGTAAGAGAGGGAGATCTGAAGATTACAGATCAGGGAAAGAAAGATACGAGGCTTGATGCTTGCTTGGGGAGCATGTGTGCATGTAGAAGAAGATTTTGAAAATGAAAGAGAGAGCCATTCCTTTAACAATGAATGTTGAATTCTGACTACAGTTTGAAACATAATACATGCAGCATTCCCTGTGGTATCTAAAACTATACTCTTTGAACTGATTATACTCTTTTTGTACTGATAATTCATTCACCTGTTGATACTGGTACGTATTTTGGTTTGAGATTCCATTAATATGTATAACCTGAATTTTGGCTTTCAAAGCTAGAAATCAACACACAAATTAATTCTCTCAAAAATATCATCATTGAAGTAATGTTATGCCTGTAGCCAAAACCATCAAAACAAGAAAATTCACTGCTAGAGCTGTACCATGCCATATGTCCTCTAATACCTAATTACAACAGGGGCACAAAAAGCAAGTCATTAAACTTGCACCCTATTGCGCATAGGTATTAGAGGACATATGGTGCATTTCAAATGAAAGTATGATATTCCATGCATTTCTTTAATTTGTGGCAACTGTTTTTAACATAGGAACCTTTTGTTGCTATTTTGGCTTTCTAGGAAAACTGCCAACATTACAGCTTTTAGTAAAAATTACTAAAAAACCCCGAAACCCTCAAACGTCTGGAACTTGCACTGGTTATTTACATTAAAGATGCATTAATTTTCTTGTAGATGTCTGTAAAGTTTTCTTTATTCAAAACTTCTGACAAGGTTTTTCACCACTTAGATAAACTGAATTGATACAGGATAGGGACAAAGGCTGCTTTAGGAAACTTGGTTAAAGGATAGCAAAGGACAGCAAAGGACATGCCTTACTAACCCCTTTTCAGAATAGAGATAAATTCACACTGAGGTACAACATGGCTAGTTGGTTGAACCAGTTTTATTGAACATCTTCATCAATGATTGGAGAAGGAACTAGGCTAAGCAATCTCTAAATTTGCAAATGATACCCTTTTGAATAAAATGTTGCACGAATGATAAGGAACTCCAGAACAATTGGAAAAACCAGAAAAATCTGAGTCAGTGGCAAAAACATGGCAAATGAAGTTCAAGGCAGATAAATATAAAATGTCTAGGAAAAAAGGATGTAAAGACATCTAAACTATGTCTTTATGATCCTGACCATAGACCTAGAAGTTACAGCTATAAGAAAGGTCAGCTTTTGAAGTCGTCAGCTTGGTGGGCAGAGGATGTCCAAAAAGAAGCTTACAAAATGGTCATCAAAAAAGAAAGGAAACGAAAAACAGAAGCTCTCATTTTCCTGCTGTGTAAGACTTTGTGGCTCAACATCTTGAGTATTGGAGGTAGTTCTGGCCTCTCCATGGAGGACATACCAGATTTTAGAATATAGAGAATTAGGAGACAGAGTAGCTGATTTATGAGGAGAGATTTGCAAGGCCTGAGTTTTTCAGTTTGTAGAACAGAAGATTGAGAGTGATACAGCTGAGATTCACAAAATCATGACAGTGGATAAAGAGAAAGTTGGTTAAGTTTATACGTAGCTGAACTTTCAGCTTTCAGATAGTTCCACAATTAGAATGCATCAGAAGCAATAGAAGACAGCATTTCAATGTGTGATTTCATCTTTGAAGATCCCTTGAAAGAGAACGACAGCTTAAACTCCATGCTTGAGGATTTTCCTATTATTACTGTTGTTATTATTATTGTTATTTTATGGCTTTTTTTTATTCTGAATTTTTTTCTTATTTCTCAGTTGCAAAATTCTTACGTGCTGTCCACTATGTAGATTTCAGTTCTTCATTAAATGCTGACAGAGCAGCCAGTGTTAAACAAAACACTGAAATTAATACAATCCTTTATGATCCACAGTATCAGAATGTGAACTACTCTAGGTAATGCTCTAGGTAGTTGACACTAGACAATTCTTCAGTGCAGCACTCAGAAACTTATTGGACAGCTATGTAGAACTCAGAGCTAAGTGGAAACTCCAGATATGGTCTGAAGGCCTTTTTTATATTTATTAACACTCCCGAAGTTTTTCTGTGATATTTGTATATTTGCAGCTTTTGCTTTCCCCCTTTTTTAAACGGCTTTATAGGCATGAATCCACTTATCTTCCTTTTATGTTTTTGTAAAGGGTTCCTTGGACAAATATCAGTCTTTTCTCTTGATGCAACTCTTTCTATAGTTTCTGTACAAGAAAGGATATATTTACTTTCCGATAGCAGAATATCCATAGCACAGATTTTATTAGTGTAAAAGAGGAGGAAAATAGAAACCAATTATGTTCAAGTATCATTGAAGTACAATGCAATAAAGAAAAAATTGTGCTATTAAAATGGACTCAGTCCTGTATTAACCTAGGCTCCATTTTCAAAGTGGTTTTTAACTCTGTTGTGCCCACCTACAGACATTTGAGATATATAGAACAGTAATATGAACTCTATGAAATGTCAGTAATTGCTGTGCATTTACACAAACTTGTTGTTTAAAACAAAAAAAGCCTTCTTAGATTTCTCACTCACACATACAAAATGGGTAAAGAGGTTAGCTCACATTAAGGCCCAATGGCTTGCAAAATTAAAAATATTGGAGCAGAAAAAATCCCTGATCAGGTATTTTAAAATCTGAAAGATAAGATCAACAATGGGCTACCAATAAATTTCAGAGGTTTGGAATATATCATTTTATGCCCCAGGATTCTTAATGTTAAAGGAATATTTCAGAAGTCAGCATATATAAGTCAGCAAATATCTAGCAGCCGTATATGAAAAAAATTACTTATTTACATCATTTGGTCCATTAAATTAAGGCTCCTTGAGGTTTGCATAATAACTGACCTGTCTCCAAAAGTTTTCCACCATTACCATTGTTTCAACATAATATGCTAAATGAATGCACATATACATGAGTATCAACAGCACTTACATTATAGATGTCAACATTGGTACTTTTCATTAATGTCATGGAGGATGCAGTGAGAAAGAAAAGTGCCTGCACTGAAAGGATTGTGAAAAGCAAATATATGTGAATGTAAAAACATGAGGTTTTTAAGTACAGGAAATTCACTTGCAGTCTCAGAATTAAAAAAGTTTGCATTTCTTTTGCAGTCTACATGCTCTTACAAGTAGGACTTTTAATTATCTTGCTTATCCTGGATTACTAAGCTGATGGTGATATTCTTTAGCAGAATCATGCTTTTCATTGGAATTTTTTATTCAGGTTTTTTTGTGGTATTAGTCATGCCATTGTCAAAGAAATTTCTGCTTGTTATTGGTTTTCATATGGTTGGTGGCTTCTAACCCATAAAATTAAGATCATATGAGAAGAGGTAGCACTGTAGGCAAAGTGGCTGGTGCTGTTGTAGAAAAGAGAAACATCCTGAAAAAATGCAAGTTACCAAGGAGATGGAAATTATTCGCATGGGAAAGTTTTCTTTGTTTTTTATGTTATATATTACACACCAATTAAATGTCAAATAAAAAAAAAACAAAACCAATCATATCCTGCCAAGTACATTATGATCTTGGATAAAACATACTAATTTGATGTTGGAGATGACGATGCCCTGATACAGTGGTAGTCCTTGGTAGCTAAGTTGCAAAACTTTCAACAGTGTTTAAAAAAATCAGCATCATACAGCTTGAATTTTAAGTATAAGAATTGTTATTGCAACAAATAACTGAGTAAAAACTTAGAAAAATATAAGTTTATAGTAATGTCGTGGGGAAAATGCCAAAAAACGGTTTGTAGTGTCTATTATTTTTATCTTTGGCTGTTTGAAAATGCAGCTGGGAAAACAAAGCTGTCTGAAATCAAAGAGTACACAGACTTTCAAGTATTCAAATACTGTTCATCCTCTAGCTCATCTGTGGCAAATCTTCGATTTTTGTGTGTGTAGGGAGGAGTGGTTTGTAATTATTTTGTTTTCAGGGGTTGCCCGGGTCTTTTTCCTTTTCGCAATTCACAGCCACAAAATGGTATTTTAGTGTTTAGAAACTGCATTTTGGAAACTTTTTAGCTTTAGTCTTAGCCTTAAAATAAAGACTATCAATGATTGAGCTATACTTTGCAAGAGAAATAATTCAAGCTTGAGATAGGTTCCAGCCAACATTTAAAAAAGAATGCTGATTTATGGGGTGGATAATTCAAATTGCCTTTAAAGTGTCTGTTTTACATGAAATAATCTGAGACATGCATTAACCTTTGAAATATTTTAAACTGTTGGCCAGAATCACAAGTAACCTTTGACAATAGTGGTAGGGTTTTTTCTGAACACCATTACCTTCTCACAGCACAAACACAGCAACAAAACTTTTTTCTTAGTAGTGTCATGTTATCTGCTTTGAAGCTTTATTTGGTACCTGTTTAGATATCTAATCCCTTTGTTGGATGAACTGTGTGCTCTGTATGAGCTGGAACAAAGCTGCTCAGGAAACCAACAAAAAAGCTGTCATGCTAACCTGTCAGTTAGCTAACCTTTACAGAGGAATCACTCAAAGTGTTATTTGAGAGGGTAAGGAGCGGGTATCAGCTGTGACACTAAAATCCATAAGAAAGTGGGCTTGTTTAGCTCTGATACTCTCAAACCTGCGTACAAAAGTATTACTGAATCTGTAACGTATGAGAGTGCGCATGTGTATACCCCTTCAGTTAGATGAGTGCAAGTATAGTTACTTCCTAAATATATAGTAGCAAGAATGCATTGGACACTGCATATATTGCTAAAGACAGGTTTTGCTTTGCAGAGCTAGCAGTCCTGTGGCTACAATACTGTTACAAGTAAATATGGATTCAATTCTGAATTTTAAAAAAGATACATTTCAAATTGCTTACTAGATATCTCGTATTGCACTTCCTCTACTATTCTTCCCAACTCTACAACAGCCACATAACTTTATATAGCAAGATTTACTGTCTCTCAAGTCAGATTTCTGAGCGTTCCTGCTTCCATAAAATATTGTGTCTACAACTGCACTGTGGAAAAGAAAGCTGAAAGGCAGAGAGGAGCTCTTATCTCTGTTGTTCCTCTCCATTTTAAAAGTATCCAGGTAAGTAGCATCGCATAATTCTTAGCCACTGATGTTGTTTAACATAAAATTTCTCCATTTTATGTCTAGCAATGGGCATCTAAGTTGAGCAGTCATGAAGAAAAGTGGTTGCACCATTCTAGGATGTTTTGTAACATGAGCATTTTATGAAGACTTTGTTAAGGTTATTGTGTTACTTTGCTTATTTACCAGTTATATGCATTTGATTAACTTCGTAGTGTCTATTACTTATTGCTTTCATTTTTCCTTCAGAGAAAAAAGCCCCTTTCTCTTCCTATTCACAACTTTTTAACCTTTGATATCTGAAACATACTTACTTACTTAGAGAGTCTGAGCAGCCATGTGCTGTTAAACTAACAGATCAATTAAGTTAAGGATTTTTAATATATTCCCATTTTTTTTTCCACCATCTCAAAAATAATGTAGGGCTTCTATAACTTAATTAACAAAATCTCAAGCTCCTAAAATGTGTGTCATCTGGACCAGAAGAACTGAAGAACCATTGACCATTTAAAGAAATGTACTTCCTTCTTATTAATGTTCTTCTGTTACAGACCGGCCCAAACATACCAAGATGTTAAATGAAATGTAGTTAGAGAATGCTCCAAGTACTATCTGTGATTATTTCAGATTGCTTTTGTTTGATGAAAATAAATTTGAGAACAAACTTTGATGAAAAAAAGTCTAAAATCACTAGTTTGTAAATTAAAACCTTTCTATAAAAAGTACTAGTTATTCTAACAACACATTGGTTCCATTGTGCCCATTACACTTTCTACAGTGTAGAACTGCTCAAAGTGGGGAATCTCTATTTGGATTGGTTACATATATCTATTCAGTTCCTTCAGTGTATTTCAGAGAACCAGGGCATAAACATTCAGCATGGAAATCTTCCAGTTTGAAAAACAGGTTTTATACTAGAAACAGCAATTGGGTGACCCAGTGCTACTGAGCTGGGCGGTAATGAATGTTTCCCTCTGCAGTAGTGAATCCTCTCAAGTTGCAGGGAAGGGCTTGGCAGCGCTATGAACCTTCACTTCTCCAAGGGCTTAGCCAGATCAATAATATTGCAATGTAATTCAGCCTATTCAAATAATCATAGCTGAGCCCTTTAGAGGTTTATGCTTAAAACCACTTTCTACAAGAAAAACAATCTGAAAGTACATATTTTTTCATTGGTGCAATGAGTGTAAGAAATTGCTTTTGTAATTAGGTAGCTTTTTCTTTCTCCATGTGAAACACTGGTGGAAATCACAATAAATAAATACAATGTCAGGTTAGAAAAAACGTTGTAGTTTCATGTTGTTGGCTTGCAAATTGAATTTTTACATAAAATTTACACTAAATGGAACCTCATTATACAGTGATGAGGTCCAGTATGATCCAAATCATTGAAATCACTGTACTGCTTAATGATTCACTAAGTGGTACTGCAGTGTCATAAATTTAGCACTAGTTTCATGATTCAAAACACCAGACTGAGACACCAGCAAATCGTATGTGGATCATTAAATTTACAATGAATGTCAGAGATGAAATAAGGGGGAAAAAACACTTTGAGAGATAGGGATAATATGTGCTCTAAGGTGACATCCATCAAAACAAATGATCTTACACCACTTCTGCTTGGATAATGATGGGGGGTTGTTTTTTTGTTATTCTTCATTTCATAATTTCTAAAGGGGTTGGAAGTCTAAGCCCTTAAAGAATTAAAGTAGCTGTCATTTTCTGAGTACCTTGTGATCTATTTTATTTGTATTTATACAATATACATATGCCACTACATTCCTCTGACCTCATTTGCCCAGATTCTCCCCTTAGTAGGATCCAAAATACTGGGTTACAATCACACACATTTAGTACTGTCAGAACCCCAGAAAATAATTTTTGTAGCTTTCTAGATATATATATATTAGCTTTCTATTATAATAAAATGTCAAAGATATTCCTTTGAATAATAATATTAGAATTAATTTTTTATATTGCATTTGTAAGCACATTCTAACTTGCATGTGCAAATATGGAAAATGTTTTCCAAAGGAGTAATATAGTCTTATTCAAGGTGCAAGCATGGAATATTTCAATCTTTCATTCTTAGAAGAATAAAAATTTCATTTTTGTTTTGATTGAATGTTTTATTTCTTAACTCTCCTCCAATAGTCATCTCCCATCATGAATCAGACAACATCAAAATAGTATACAATATGTTGTCTACATTTTTCAGAACCAACATATCCTAAGTGAGATCTGAAGAGTAATGAATAGATTAAAAAATAAAAAATTATGCATGGATTTTCAGAAAAAAAGATGTTAGCCACGTCAATGTGACTGAATGGGAGGATTTACAGTTTCAATCAGAAACATGTAAATTGAATAGAATAAACGATATGTTCTCAAAAGTATTTTAATCTTTGTGAGATCTAATGATACTGTTTGGAGAAGTAAGAATTCTGGAATTGCTTATCTAGGCAGGTGAAAGTATACAGAGGTTTCTGAAATTTCAGCTCACTACCTTTATTAAAAATTCTATTTAACTTCATTGCACTGAGATGCCAAAGGCAGCAAAACATGGCACGTAAATGCTGCGAAATACATCGCTTCACCAACAAAACCATGAAAAATAAAAAGTACGGAATACAAAAATAAAACCCAGTATTATTATTTGAGAACCTATATTCTGTTTCTTTAATGTCAACCTAGTTAGCATAAAGTGTGTGAAAGATATCTGGAACTTGCTTCCTCATTTTCTCTCTTTGTGAAAGTAAATAAGATATTTGCCATGAATTATTTTACAAAAACTTAGATATGCAGAGATAGTGACCTTGAACTCACTTGCAATCTAAGTTCCTATTATGTGAAGTTAATAAAAAAGAACTGTTAGGAAAATATAAGTCCACAGTATCCATCTGTCTCTTTATGTGCCTCTTGGTAATGTGACTCCTGTAAGTGCTTCTGTCCACCATTTTTGCTGTTCTAGCTTCATAAGCCAACTATTTCTGTTTCCTTTCCTGCCCATCTCTTTGTTCTTTGAAAATGTATGGTTTCTGCTATTTTTGCTGACCCTGCACCATTGAATTTTCAGCAATCCACAGGGCTGATACCAAATTCAAACCACACTGCATGACGGTGACAGTGATTCATGTAATTATAAAAAAAAAAAGCTTAGGATGCATAGAATCATAGAATCATCGAATCATAGAATAGTTAGGGTTGGAAAGGACCTCAAGATCATCTAGTTCCAACCCCTCTGCCATGGGCAGGGACACCTCCCACTAAACCATGCCATCCAAGGCTATGTCCAACCCCGCCTTGAATGCCACCACGGATGAAGCACTCACAACTTCCCTGGGTAACCCATTCCAGTGCCTCACCACCCTTACAGTAAAGAATTTCTTCCTCATATCCAATCTAAACTTCCCCTGTTTAAGCTTGAACCCATTACACCTTGTCCTCTCACCACAGTCCCTAATGAAGAGTCCCTCCCCAGCATCCCTATAGGCCCCCTTCAGATACTGCAAGGCTGCTATGAGGTCTCCACGCAGCCTTCTCTTCTCCAGGCTCAACAGCCCCAGCCTTCTCATCCTGTCTTCACATGGGAGGTGCTCCAGTCCCCTGATTATCCTCGGGCCCTCCTCTGGACTTCTTCCAACAGTTCCATGTCCTTTTTATGTTGAGGACACCAGAACTGCACACAATACTCCAAGTGAGGTCTCATGAGAGCAGAGTAGAGGGGCAGGAGCACCTCCCTCGACCTGCTGGTCATGCTCCTTTTGATGCAGGCCAGGATACGTTTCACTTTCTGGGCTGCAAGCACACACTGCCGGCTCGTGTTCATTTTCTCATCAAGGAACACCCCCAAGCCCTTCTCTGCAGGGCTGCTCTGAATCGCTTCTGCCCAATCTGTAGCTGTGCCTGGCATTGCTCCAACCCAGGTGGAGGACCTTGCACTTGGCTTGGTTAAACTTCATCAGGTTGGCATCAGCCCACCTCACAAGCGTGTCAAGGTCCCTCTGGATGGCATTCAGTCTCTCCAGCGTATCAACTGAACCACACAGCTTGGTGTCATCGGCAAACTTGCTGAGGGCGCACTCAATCCCACTGTCCATGCCACCGACGAAGATGCTGAACAAGACTGGTCCCAACACCGATCCCTGAGGGACTCCACTCATTACTGGTCTCCAGCTGGTCATTGAGCCATTGAGCACTACTCTTTGCGTGCGGCCATCCAGCCAGTTCTTTATCCACCGAGTGGTCCACCTATCAAATCGATGTCTCTCCAAATTAGAGACAAGGATGTCATGTGAGACAGTGTCAAACACTTTGCAGAAGTCCAGGGAGATGACATCAACTGCTCTACCCCTGTCCATCAGTTCCGTAGCCCCTTCATAGAAGGCCACCAGATTGGTCAGGCAGGATTTCCCCTTAGTGAAGCCATGCTGGCTGTCACCAAGCACCCTGTTGGTTTTCATGTGCCTTAGCATGCCTTCCAGGAGAATCCGCTCCAAGATTTTGCCAGGCACAGAGGTGAGACTGACTGGTCTGTAATTCCCCAGCTCATCCATTTTCCCCTTCTTAAAAATGGGGGTTATATTTCCCTTTTTCCAGTCTTCGGGAACTTCTCCTGACTGCCATGATTTTTCAAATATGATGGACAGTGGCTTAGCAACTTCATTTGCCAGCTCCTTCAGGACCCGTGGATGGATTTCATCAGGTCGCATGGACTTGTACACTTTCAGGTTCCTAAGATGGCCTGCAGCTCCTGATCGGGGGGAGGCTTGGCATCCAGGAGCTTCACCTCGGAGAAGCCACAGGCATCGAGGGAGTCTCAAGTCCTCGACAAGGCTTGCCCATGAGCCTGCAGCTCAGGGGACATGAGCAGCTGACTCAGAGGGGGCAGCGCCAGGAGGAGTGACACCACTCTGACTGGGTGAAAACCTGCCCCAGGATGCGTGGAGAAGAGGGCGGGTTCGAGGCAGTTTGTGTGGGCAGGCGAGCAGGGTGGTGAGCACTTGTTGTATGACCAGGGCTCGGTCTGGGAGCTCTGCTTTGGCCGACCTGGCGGCGGCCAGTGTAGACACCCAGACAGGGCCGATGGGAAGGGAGGGTGCAGTGCAGAGCTCAGGGTGTAGAGAGCGCCTGCACTGCTGTCCTGAGGGGAGGGTGCACAATGGGCAGGGCTGCACTCTGTGCTCCCTGGTGGAGATCCTCCTGCAGCAGGGGCTGAGCTTCGGGGGGCTGTCAAGAGGCTGAAAGGTGTCAGGGAAGCTGAGAGGAAGCAACGCTGCTTGCTCCAGGACCAGACTGTGCAGGGGCCTCGAGTGTCTACTGTTGCCCATGCAGGAAAGGAGGCTGCTAACCCAGGAAGCTGGGAAAAGGTAACAGAAAAAAACAACAAAAAAAGGAGGAAGAGGGTAATTAAAAGCAAGGGGCTTCCTCCTACATCTGTTGTCCTCACCCAGAACTGCTTTGCTGTCCTGCAGGGGGTTGATGAGGAAACACACTTGCACCAGGAGCAATCGGCTGATGCACTGGTAAAGAAGATCACTACTGGTGCTGCCAGGAAAAAGCAGTGGGCCATAGTAGTAGGGGACTCTACTCTGAAAGGAACAGAGGCACCCATCTGTCGGCCTGACCCAGGCTCAAGGGAGGTGTGTTGCCTACCAGGGGCTCGGATCAGGGATGTTGCCGAGAATCTGCCTGCTCTAGTCAGTCCCACTGACTGTTACCCATTTCTAGTGATCCATGTGGGTGCTACTGATATAGATAGCAGTAGCTCGGAGAGCATGAAGAAGGACTACAGAGCTCTGGGACAGGTGGTTAGGGGCTCTGGAGCTCAGATTTTCTTTTCGTCGATTCTCCAGGATACAGGGCAAGACCTTAAAAAGGCTAGGAGGACTGTCCAAGTTAATAAATGGTTAAAAGAATGGTGCTATAATCACGGGTTTGGGTACCTTGAACATGGGACTCAATAGAGTAGGCCAGGTCTACTGGGGGCTGGTGGAGCTGGTCTGACAAAGAAAGGGAAGAGTGGGTTTGGGAGGAGGTTTGCCAGACTGGTCAAGGATGCTTTAAACTAGATGTGTTGGGGGAGGTGTCATCATTCCATCCTAACACACACAGTCAGTTGCTAGCACCTACAGTGAACATTCACAGCAATGTAGAGATATTCCAGCTGCTCCAGCCAATGAGCCAGCTTCAACTGGAGCTGGGCTCAGATGCCTCTATACAAATGCCCGTATCATGGGGAACAAAGAAGAGGAATTAAAGATGTGTGCAAGTCTACGGGGGTATGATATCATAGGCATCACAAAAACATGGTGGGATGGCTCCTATGACTGATGTGTTGAAATGAAAGGTTACCGGCTCTTTAGGAAAGACAGGCCCTGTAGGCGGGGAGGCGGAGTTGCTATTTATGTTAGGGATGAGCTGGAGAGTATGGAACTCTGTCTGGGGACAGGTGAGCAGTCGACAGAGAGTTTGTGGGTCAGGGTTAAAGGGAGAACAGCGATGGGTGACATTGTTATGGGGATCTGTTACAGACCGCCTGACCAAGGGGACTTGCTGGACGAAGCGCTCCATAGGCAGATAGGAGCAGCCTCACGCTTGCAGGCCCTTGTTCTCATGGGAGACTTCAACCACCCTGATATCTGTTGGAGGGATGGTACGGCCCGGCACAAGCAATCCAGGAAGTTCCTCGATTGTGTGGAAGACAACTTCCTTCTGCAAGTAATAGAGGAGCCGACAAGGAGAGGTGCCATGCTTGACCTCGTCCTCACCAACAGGGAAGGGCTGGTTGGGAATGTGATGCTCCAGGGCAGCCTTGATTGCAGCGATCATGAGATGGTTGAGTTTGAGATCCTCAGGACAGTGAGAAGAGCGTGCAGCAAGCTCACTGCCCTGGACTTCAAGAGAGCAGACTTTGGCCTCTTCAGGAACCTGCTCAGTAAGGTTCCATGGGATACAGCCCTAGAGGGCAGGGGGGCCCAAGACTGTTGGTTGATATTCAAGGCTCACCTGCTGCAAGCTCAGGAGCGATGCATCCCAACCAGAAGGAAGTTCAGCAGGAGGGCCAGGAGACCTCCTTGGATGGATAAGGAGCTGCTGAGCAAAATTTGAAAGAAAAAAGAGGCTTATAAAAGGTGGAAGCAAGGTCAGGCGGCCTGAGGAGAATACAGGGATGTTGTCCGGGAAGCTAGGGACCAGGTTAGGAAAGCTAAGGCCCACTTAGAATTAAACCTGGCTAGGGATGTTAAGGATAACAGGAAGGGATTTTATAGGTACACTGCCAACAAAAGACAGGTTAGGGACACCGTGGGCCCTCTCCAGAAGCTATCGGGAGAACTGGCTACCCTGGATTTGGAGAAGGCTGAGGTTCTTAATGACTTCTTTGCCTCAGTCTTCACCAGCAAATGCTCTGACCATACCACCCATGTCTTGGAAGGCAGATACAGGGACAGTGAGAATGAAGACCCAGGGCCCACTGTAGGAGAGGATGTGGCTAGAGACCATCTTAGGAACCTGAACGTATAATAATACCTTTAGGATCACATATCATACTGGAGAAGAAGGAAAGCTTCTGGGTTCACATTCCTTTCTTTTGCACATATGAGAGCTTAAGCATTGGAAAAGTGTTCTAGGGCTAAACAAGTCTTGAAATAGTTTGAAATAGTATCTTGCACACCCATTTTAAATCACTGAAAGACATATAATTATGCTAAAAAGACTGTTTACAACTACAGTGTCTGTTGTAAGGAGTTTGCAGATTGTTTGCACTGTAAAATTGTATTAAAAAACAATTTATGTCAGCCAACCTGGATTTTTTTTTTCCCTCCTCACTAGTCTGGTAAAGTGGAATGTGAGAAGAAAGGAAAATGAATTCATTTACTTTCAGACACAGGAAATGCTACTAAATTTGGACACATGAAAATATTAAACTTTCACTGGGGGAAAAAATAAATGATTTGAGGCCCTAGTGATCACACAGAGGATCCAGACAATTTGACAGGTATGAATTTATCTCACTTGTGAATGAATAACCTTTGGTAACTCACTTGAGACTTAAATATTCTGAACACGTTTTCTCTGGAACACTTCAAAGGACACAGTTCATTTCTGTTTCTACCAAAGAGCCCTTTTGGTTACTTTCAGTTTACTGAGCATTTTGCTTTGCAAGTTTAGAAGATTAACATAATAAAAGCCTACCAGTGAGTTTTAGACATGTAGGAATGAAACTAGATTAACTCTTTGATTATTCTAAAGTCTACACAATATTTTTTTGTATCACCTGAGAGAGTTTTCATTGATCTCCTCTAAATCTTGCTTCAGCTGTACATGGAAATTCACCTCACCGTGAAATTACAGGCATGTTTCTAGAACAGTGTTTCACTATATTCAGTGAGTGACTTCAACATAGGCCGTGTTTTGTGCAGCTTGAAAGGGAGACAATCAGTCATGCCTCCATGGGATAAAACTACTGCCTGGGGACTTACCTCAAGGTGCATCAAGGTATACCACTAAGAAATGCTCCATACCCTCACAGGAAGCAGAGAGCTGGAGATATAAATGAGAGTGGAGGACCGGGAGTGAGCCCCAGCTGATGCTCAGGGCTGTACATGATTGGGTTATAAGGGATCATAGCTTTCTAAGTGTGATTTGTAGATGGGTGAAGTCCATTAAACTTGTAGATTAAGGTTAGTTTGCTAATGAATTATCTCCCTTCACTGGTCACTGACTATCAGCTGGCAACTGTGACACATACAGGGGGATTCAGTTTCTCATCTAAGAGCATGCTTTTTCTCAAAAACATATAATAGAATTAGAATTGAACTTGAAGAGGCAAACAAAAAGGGACAACAAATATGAACAGCACTAGTACTTTAAACTTTGATTTGTGTTTATCAAGGTTAAATTGCTTGCTGTGTAAGGTTGCTCTGCTGATGCTAAACTTCTGATTCAGTGCAAATTTCTAAATAGTCTCGTGTAATATGTGGAAACAATGACTTTAAAGTTTTCAGAATGTTGAAAGAGTTATTAAAAATCTTTTATTGCCTCATAATTTTCTGCTGGCCAGACATATGGAACTGAGATATCACAAGATCACAGAATTGCTGAGGTGGGAAGGCACCTCTAGAGCTCGTCTAGTCCAACCCACTGCTGGTGGCAGGGTCACTGGTACAGCTTGCTCAGAGCTGTGTCTGGTCAGTTTTTCAATATCTCCAGTGATGGGGATATTGAACACTGGGCAACCTGCTCCAGTGTTTGACCACCCACACAGTAAAATATTTGTTGTGGTTTTTTTTTTTTCCTTATGTTTGAATGGCATTTCCTATGTTTCAGTTTGCGCCTTTCACCTCCTGTCCTTTCACTGCATATCACCTGAAAGAGTCTGACTCCATCTTCTTTACTGACCTCTATTACACACTTTGACAAGATTCCCCTGAGCCTTTTCTTAACTCCAGGTTGAACAATTCCAGCCCTCTCAGCCTTTCCTTGTATGTCAAATATGACATAGATATGAAGGAATCTGAAAACAGAACCCCATGTTTTCCTATGTTTACAGAAAAAAGGAAAACCTGAAAATTACCAGGCAAACTCAGGACAATTTTAAAGATTCTGGAGAAAGTATGTGATAGAAAGAAAAATGTTCTAAGACTGATAATAAACAGAGACAAATTCAGCCTTTTCAAAACTCAGAAATAATCTGACTTTGGCCTCTGCTAAAGACAGCCAGGTTGGTCTCAAGAAACATTTGGAAGGGCAGTTCTAAATTATTTTTAAATGTTAAAACACAACTTCAGTTATCATTCAGCTGTAGAAGCCTCCCAAGCTTTCCAAGCAGCATTGATATCACATATTCTCATCTCTGCAACATCCTTTTATTGTTCTCTTAGCTTTAGTGGTCTGTCCTGCATCCTCACCCAACAGCACTAGACCCATTTTCCTCAAAGGGTACAGGAGAAAAAGTCTGGGAGGAATGTGTTACCACTGCAAGCAAGTCACTACAAGTTACTACCAAGTCACACCAGCACAATTGCTTCATGGTCATGGCTTGTGCGCAGCTGTTCACATAACTGATCATGCGCTAGTCTGTCACTGGGTGTGTTGGGTGGGATAGAGTTAATACATCCTGGCTCAGGTGATACAAAAAAATATTGTGTAGAGTTGATATCCTGGCTGGGATAGAGTTAATTTTCTTCATAATAGCTGGTACAGGGCTACAGTTTTGATTTGTGCTGAAAACTGTTGATAGGACAGGAATGTTTTCATTATTGCTGAGAAGTACTTACACTTCTCAGAGAGCCAAGGCCTTTTCTGCTTCTCACCTCACCCCACCAGAGAATGGGCTGGTGGTACACAAGGAAGTGGGAGGAGATACAGCTGTAACAGCTGATCCCAAATTGACCCAAGGGATAGCCTGCCGTATGATGTTATGCTCAGAATATAAAACTGGGGCAAGAAGAAAGAGAGTGAGGGTTTTTGGAGTGGTGGTGCTTGTTTGATCAAGTAATGGTCATGTGTGATGGAGTCCTGCTTTCCTGGAAATGGTTGAGCACCTGCCTGCTGATGGGAAGCGATGAATGACTTTCTTGTTCTGCTTTGCTTGTGTATATGACTTTTGCTTTACATATTAGGCTGTTTTTATCTCAGCACATGAGCTTTCACACTTCTACTCTTCCAGTCCTCTCCCCTGTTGCTCAGGGGGAGCGAGCAAGCAGCTGTGGGGGGCTTAGTTGCTGACTGGGGTTAAATCATGATACCTGGCTACAGGATCTAGAACTTCAAGGTTTTCATTTATATGCTGAGTTCATCCTGTACATAGAATCATAGAATCATAGAATAGTAAGGGTTGGAAAGGACCTCAAGATCATCGAGTTCCAACCCCCCTGACATGGGCAGGGACACCTCCCACTAAACCATGCCATCCAAGGCTATGTCCAACCCCACCTTGAATGCCGCCAGGGATGAAGCATTCACAACCTCCCTGGGCAACCCATTCCAGGGCCCCACCACCCTCACAGTAAAGAATTTCTTCCTCAGATCCAATCTAAACCTCCCCTGTTTAAGTTTAAACCCATTACCCCTTGTCCTCTCACCACAGTCCCTAATGAAGAGTCCCTCCCCAGCATCCCTATAGGCCCCCTACATCTAACAAGCAAGAATGCTTCTCTATACTTCTAATTCCTGTGATCATAGAATTATTGTTTGTTCCCAGAGTTAGAAACAGAGGCCGGGGCTGACACTCAGCTTTGGATTCTAAATATCTTAATTTAGATTTCTAAATGCAAGTACCAATTTGTGAGTTAGGTATCTAACCTTCCGTCTAGTCAATATAACTAGTAGATTCTGGAGAGCTCTTAAAATCACCCTGGATCATCTAATGGCATTTAGTCAGATGCGCAGCCTTCTTGCTTTTATTGACTAGCATTCAGCTGACTGCAATAGGAACTTAAGATGCTTAGTTTACATACAGATACTGACATTTAGAAACAGATTAGGTTTTGCAGCCTGCACTGCATACCTCTTGGAGATGTTGATCCACCATGTTTGTTGTTGTCTACTTTGTGCTTTGGAAATACACCAGCCTTCTAAGTCTCTCCCCATACAGTATGACCCCCTGAGAGAATATATACATGTTTTTCCCCTCCTTCTCTCCAAAATTCCTCCTTTGGCTGCATCTGAGGAGATCTGCTCTCCTGAAGTAGAGATCTGTAATAGATCTAAAGGAAGTATACTGATGACAGTTCTTTTTTATATACATTTATGAGACTAAGTGTAACAATTTGTTAATTGCAATGGTGTCCTGATTGGGCAGCAGTGGCCCAGGCAGAGAGGTTTTACTTCTGCGAGTGATATGCGTCAGTGCTGACGCTCCTGTTGTCACCTGGGTAATACATCTGCTACAGGTCTGACCTTCTTCTGAAGCCACATTAATGAGACAACTATGAGCTGGGTGACTGATAACAGGTGATGCATATGCTTCCCAGATCTGATGCTCTCTCTGCTTCTTTTCTTCTCTAAAGTACTAAAGCTAAAAAGAAAACATGTCACACATCTAAGAAGCATCATAAGCTTTTATTGAAAACAATAGGGTAATTTAAACAGATTAAACCAATAACAGATATACCTATCTTCAGCTAGAATTATGACACAATTCTTTTGTATTTAGAGTACATTACAAAGTAGTCAGATGGCATACAATATCTTAACCAGAAAAAAAAAAAAAAGACATATCAATCACTTTTATTGTGCTTCATCTTCATATGACGTTTCAGCTCTTTGTTTAGATGAGAATCATTGTACACAACTCTATAGAGCATTTTTCTTTAGTCTACCTATGTCTAAAGCACTGCTATACTTAATAGGAGAATTTCTACTTACACTATAATTACATTGTATGTATATAATTAGACTAATGCTGCATTAGGCATTGATTGACAAGACAAGATGGGATGAAATGTAACATGAATAGGCTTCATGGTAAATGTCAATGTTTACTTTATAGCTGTAAAGATATTTTAAAACCTAGTTTAGTTAAAAATGGTAATTGAAAATTATCGCGATTGCAGTACTACACTACAAATAATTCACTTGCTGGATTGAATCCACAGACTGAAACTAGTATATCAAGATATGGAATTAGCTTTCATGGGATACGCTATTTATTTCTACATTAAAAGAGTTTTTATTTATTTATTTTAGCTTATTTATTTCTACATTAGAAGAGTTTTCCATATAAACACTTTTCCTCCAAATGCAACACCTAATTTTAAAATTATATCTTACAAAAATATATATAAAAGCATTGAAAAGGTAAATCCTGTGAACCCTTTTAATGTCAAAAGAATGTCTTTTAGTTACTTCTTGCTGAACCCTCACAGCTCCATGAGCAGTCTGTTTAAAAAAGCCTAGAAGAATAGATGTTTGACGATAACAAGATCCAGCCTAATCAAGAGAGAAGGAAAGTCCTAAAGCAAAGTAGATCTCAAGGTATATCTGGGTTTGCACTTTTAATTAAAGCAATTATAAACTTTGCCTAGAACAGAAGTTTGTTCTTTGCCATGATAAAGTCTGATCTGTAGTCTAGCATTCAATAGGCTGAGAAACAAGTCGCTGTTACAAATATTCCATTAATTAGAAATGGTAGCTGATAACATAGTAACAGCTTAAAAAATACCAAATATGGATGAATTCCCATGAGAAAATGTTGCTGTTGTTAACTGCTAGAGCAGCGTAAGGGCAAATACTTGAAGTTAGATTTGCTACAGTAGTATCAGAAAGTGGGGGACAAGGGATCTCGCACAGTCAGAAACATGACTATTTGCAGTTTTATGGTTCCAAGTGACAACTGCAAACTTTCTTTGGGTCTTTTTATAGTTAGCGATACCAAGGTTCATGTGTTCTCTCAGATACGTTACTTATTAAGCAAGCCCACTGTATTCTGCCTTTTTGGATAGCTCTGAGTATTGCCATACACCATGCTTTAACCTGAAAGTGAAAAAGCCCTGTTACTAGAAAGCATTAGTCCTAACGAACTAAGATGTGAATGTCTGAAGTGAAAATGTTGATTAAAAAGGACATCTTTTATCTGAGATACTGAATAATCCTAGAAGTAGCTGGAAATCTAATGACATGCCTTGTGTTGAAAACCTTAGTCTCTATCAATCAGGAAGAAAGAAAGTGATTCTTTCTTACTTTTACTTTCTTTAAATATTGCTCTCAATTTCTGTCACCTCTCTTGCATGAAGCCATCAATGCACACATATTGCTCTGCTCAATGTTTAACTGGATCTATAAATTTTAAAAAATAAAACATGGAGCTGCATGTTGTCAGCATCTTGGATATGCCATAGCAGGAGCTTTTCTGGTGGTTCCCTATGTTGCACTGAACAAAGGAACTGGTGCCAGTGATACTCTAAGTATATGCTCAGAGCCCAGGGGCTTCAGTGCTGTCCTTATATAGAATCATAGAATCATAATACAGTTAGGGTTGGAAAGGACCTTAGGATCATCTAGTTCCAGCACCCCTGCCGTGGGCAGGGACACCTCATGCTAAACCATGTTACCCAAGGCTCTGTCCAACCTGATCTTGAACACCGACAAGGATGGAGCACTGACAGGTTCCCTGGGAAAACCATTCCAGTGCCTCATCACCCTCACAGTAAAGAACTTCTTCATTAATATCCAATTTAAACTTCCCCTGTTTAAGTTTGAACCCATTACACCTTGTCCTCTCACTACAGTCCCCAATGAAGAGTCCATCCCCAACATCCTTATAGGCCCCCTTCAGATACTAGAAGGCTGCTATGAGGTCTCCACACAGCCTTCTCTTCTCCAGGCTCAACAGCCCCAACTTTCTCAGCCTGTCTTCATATGGGAGGTGTTCCAGCCCCTGATCATCCTTGTGGCCCTCCTTTGGACTTGTTCCAACAGTTCCATGTCCTTTTTATGTTGAGAACACCAGAACTGCACACAGTACTCCAAGTGAGGTCTCAGAAGAGCAGAGTAAAGGGGCAGGATCACCTCCCTCTACCCGCTGGTCACACTCCTTTTGATGCAGCCCAGGATATGGTTGGCTTTCTGGGCTGCAAGTGCACACTGCCGGCTCATGTTCATTTTCTCATCAAGCAACACCCCCAAGTCCTTCTCCGCAGGGCTGCTCTGAACCTCTTCTCTGCCCAACCTCTAGCTATGCCTGGGATTGCCCCAACCCAGGTGTAGGACCTTGCACTTGGCTTGGTCGAACTTCATGAGGTTGGCATTGGCCCATCTCACAAGCTTGCCAAGATCCCTCTGGATGGCATTCCTTCCCTTCAGCATATCAACCCTCGGAAAACAGAGTCCCAGTGAAAGCTTTGAAAAGACATAAATATGATCTTATGTTTCAACAGAAAAGGCAACTGGCCATAAGCCACAGCATTGCCTGAAGCTTATCTAATAAGAAACAGATAATTGGGTAACATAATAATCTGTCATTATACATAATCAAACTGAATGACTTGTGGAATACAGATATCACTGGAGTTAGTCACTCATAAGGCTCCTCACTGACTTTCCCAAATGAAAGAAATGTCCCAAAGCAATCAAAGACATAGCATGCTCTTTCATCAGATATGTACACCTTCATTCTCCACGTGTGAATTTTCTAGATGCCTCTACACTGTTGAATGCTATGTATTCTCAGGATCTGAATAAACATATCCAAAATAGATACCTAAAATAAGTAGTTGCCATCCTATAAGTGCCTGGTGGTCTCCACTATCTATAATTGGAATCTAGTCTAAAGTTTGTTTGAGTGGAGTGATATTATCTTGTGCGACACTGAGAGGGCTTTGATGAGGTTCATCATACTTCACTTCCTCACACTTACTTCCTGTTCTTTATAATCTAAAACAGTCAGATAACGGGACTGCAAGCTACATTTTTAATGTTATGCTTAGGATAACAGTGTCACAGGCAGGAACCCAAGTAGATGTAACCAATTCATAAATTGTCATGGCTTATTTTTCTACTTTGGCTGTTTTCTCAACTCTGATCTTTGTTGGAAGAAATGGATTTTTTTTTTTCACTACAGTTAGAAATATACTCCTATCTGCATGTGCTAAGTTTAAACAACTTTTTTAAAGTAATCTTTTGCACATTTTTTCAAAATTGCTGATGTTTCCATTGATAAGTCAAATACTTTTATGTCCCCTCAAGAAATGTTCTTTGCTGTGAAAAGTTTCTGGAACATCAGCAAATCAGGGAATGTCCTCATCTTGAACTCCTCTTAAGTTCCTCCATTGATGTACACCAGAAGAGAAAGGAACCCTGTAGAAAGCGTATCCAAAGTAATTTCCAGGCTTCTGAGAACACAACTTATGGGAATTCATCCATTCTTCTGAATCAGTATAAACCATTTGAAAGTGACACTACAAGGTAATCAGTGAGAGTTGCCAAAACTGATTCAGGGTCATAAGGGAGGAATTTGTGAAACTGGTTGCAAATGTGAAAGATCAAATAGTAATCTGACCTTAGTCTTTTTGTGGTACTGCATTTGGGGCTAATAATTTTCAGTACGATTATCTCATAAGAATGGCAGATACTAAGTAGTACTCATGAAATCTATGCATCTAGGAATACAAAAATATGTATGCTCATGTTCAGCTTGTCTTTTGAGGTTAAAATGTGCCTCATAGGATACTTTCATTCATGAAACAACATGCTGGCAGATGACCTTGTAAATGTTTATGCATTTCGTTCCATTTTTTCATTTTAGAGTTGTCCTGATTAAGTGCACTGGAATCACTATATATTAATGTGACAACTCAAATTACAGGCAACTTGTAGAATAAAACAGTAGATAAATTGGATAAATGGCTTATACTGGGATAGGTAAATTAATAAAGTTTCTAGGGAAAAACAGAGTCTCTCTAATACTTAAATATCTGGAAGGTGATTATTTGAAATTAAATAATGCATAGAGAATACTTTTAATATATGTAGTTGGCCAGATTTATGATTCTCTCTGCCAGCAAGTATTTTGCAATAATTTCAGCAGAATGTTCCAATCTGACATCTAACCTAAATCTTCACCACTTTGCTCATCCTTTTCCTCCAGTTTTCTGAATTCTTGCATTTGTGAGTTCGTGCCTAATAGTAATGGCTGTTATAGGCCCTTTTGTATTTACAGGAGAATGAAATATGGAAATAGAACCTTACAATAATGCCATAATGCCTCAATCTTGTTTTGGGATGGATGTCTTGAAGGTGAAAGAGAGGCTTAATTTTATCAGCCTTTCAGTCCTTAACTTCTCACTCTAAGATTTTTAAGTGCTACAATATTAGAACTCCAGTACCTATGTTTTTTTGCACTGTGGCGTTCGGTCCACTGTGGCTGAAACTCCTGTAGTAGTCACCGCTGTCAACACATAAAGATTTTCATTGATAACAAGTATGGAGGAGTTTAAATTTATGATCAACAGATGGAAGGTATATTATTGTTTTAAAACCCTAGCCTACTTGTCCCATTCCAATTGAAGGTTTTAAATTGTGAGATTTGTTCAGAGCGTCAGAGAAGCCTAACAAAATTAGGATTTACAGCTCAGTTTTGCCTAATTTGGCAAGATACTAAATAATTACTCTATCATATGTGAGAAGATTTTCAGAGTGCCATATGAGGAAGAATCAGCCCCTAACTGGGGCAATTAAATCATTAAATACCTAAATAAATCGTGTTCCATTTAGTATATTTGTGTCTTCTTAATGATCTTTACTATGAACGGTTAAATTGATGTCAATAATGATGTTTGCTAAGGTAGCATAGGGTTTTCACTAAAATTTAGCCATTTCTACACTTGGAATATTCTGAAAAAAGAACCATGTTCCTGTCATGGCAAATTAGGTCAACATGGAGAAACACAGAGTCATGGGATGATGAAACATTCAAGAGTACATTATTAACTGATGTCTTTTTTCATTTTATTTTTCTTCAGTGACATTTAGCAAATTGAATGTTAAATGCTGAGAGACACAAAAATGCTTTGTTAGATTACTGAAAAACAAGGAGAAAGAGTTCCCTTAGCTGGTGTGTCATATAAAGCTGAGTTTAGTGATAGGTTTTGGAGGTGCTGTTTGAGGTCCCTCATCCCCCAAATACGTTAGAGATTGTTGCTCTGAAGTGCAGTCTACGTGATTAAGTTTCTTGGATACTTTTACAGAATTACTTCAGGGATATTTAATTTTGCTTTTGCCATATACCATGAGGGCTTTTTAGAATCTCAAGGTTCTGCAAAAAGAAATGCAGCCATTCTGAAATCCACATAGCTCAGAAGGCATCTCTGTCATCAGCACATGTCAATGTTTTGAGTGAACAACAGCTTTTCTGTGCTAAGTATGGTAAAAGAATTAGTAATGTTACCTAGAAATAACATTAACTGAATCCCCTTGCCTACTTGCAAGGGTAAATGTTACATTCAGACATAATGACAGCAAGAAAAGTGTTTGAAAAACTTTGAAAAACATGTTTGAAGCTTTCTTCTAAGGTGTAAAACAGAAAGGACAAGATAAGTTTCTGCGAAGAACAGCAAAGATCTATTAGATGACAAAGATTTGTGCATAAACTTCTAGAGCTCCAACCAGCGTCTAACATTATAACCTCCAAACTCATCCTTCAAGTGCATATTTATTATATTTTAGGTGTATGTTATACAAGATAGTATTAATCAGTTCATACTAGCAGGTCATGAACTATAGCCATGTACATTGTAGTCCACTGTGAATGCTTATTTTTTAAACACTCAGACAATTAATTAATTCAAAGGATTATCACAATATGTAAATCATGCAGTCAGTGTACATCTTGCTGTCCTCTTAATAACAACAGTATTTATAATTAATAAATTAATGACCATTATTAATTAAATCACCACTTTTATTAATAAAAATAGATATACGTAATTCTAGTTCTGAAAAAAACCCAAACATACTTTAGGATTTGCTTACTTGGAAAGAAATTATGGAGTTTGAAATAGTAAATAGGTCTTCCAACTTCTCCTCTAGCTCCTCCTAATTAGATCACATTTTTGAATTATAATTTAGCTGTGTGATTAATGACACTAGGGGCATGGGACAAGGAACTTCAAACTTTTTCTGTTTCGGACTCTAATTGTTTACCTGTATGTGATTCAAACCTTGAAATATCTTGTTACACCCCCGTGTTTATATTGTTCATTTGGGTATTCATATTCACTGGCTTCTCCTGAAGAGGTAACTCACTTTGTAAATGGCAACTGAGGTGAAATGAGTAAACATAATTTTTGATATCTATGCTAGTGAATTCTTCAGAGATGTTTGATTTTTTAAGGTAAAAACAATTTACTATGAAATGCATAAATAACTCAAAGTATATTTTGAAAATTCTTTTGCATGGAATAATCTGGCATTAAATTGGCACCAAATGAAAAGAACCGTTGTCCTTAGGGGTGAGGACTTTTACATATGAGCATGAATTGACTTGGAGTCCTGGTGACACGCTATGCGAAGTGCATAAATTGTATCTAGCCATATGTGCTAGATTATCATTCTTCTACATATGTCTCAGCTGCTTTCCCCACTTTCCCTCATCTCACCAGAACAGGAGATCCTATCTCTGAGGTGTTGTGGTGCTACAGATGCTTCCTGAAAACAGTAATCCATACAATTCAGAAGTAAGGCTTCAGGCAGGATCAAAGAACTCAACACATCTTGCATGTTCATCATGCAGGAGTTTGAGAAATAACAAAACATGGAAATGACAGACTGGAGATGCACCAATATATGCTGAGGACTGCCCATCTGGTATGCAGCTTTGCAGAAAAGGACCTGGGGCTCCTGATAGACAGCAAGCTGAACATAAAGCAGCAATGTGCTCTTGCCACAAAGAAGGCAAATGGTATCCTGGATTGTATTTGGAAGTTGCTGCCAGGTCAAGGAAGATGATCTTTTCCCCTCTACTCAGCACTGATGAGGCCATTCCTGAAGTACTGTGTCCAGTTCTGGCTTCCTCAGTATGAGACTCCTGTCCAGCTCATGAAGTCCAGGACATGAAGATGATGAAGAGACTGGATCACCTCTCCAGTGGGGAGAAGATGAGACCCTGGAGAGCTGCTCAACCTCAGGAAGTTAAGGCTCTAGGGCATCTTATCCACGTATATACGTACTTCATGGCAGGGCACAAGAAAGGCAAAGCCAGCCTCTTTACAGTGGTGTCCAATGACAGGACCAGAGGCAGTGGGCACAAACTGAAACACAAGGGTTCTGTCTGAACATCAGGGAACACTTTTTCACTGTAAGGGTGACGGAGTACTGGCATAGGTTGCCCAGAGAGGTTTTGCAGTCTCTCTCCTTGAAGATATTCAAAAGCTGTCTGAAGATGGTCCCGGACAACTGGCTCTAGGGGGCTGTGCTTGAGCAGGTGAGTTGGACCAGATGCCCTCCAGAGGCCCCTTCCAACCTGAACCATTTAGAGATTCTGTGAAAGGCTGAAGGGCACGTGGCGCTTGGGATTGAAATCTTTTTTTGGAGTTAGAGGGATAGAGAATGGTGATGCCAGGAACACTAAGTTGGAGACCTAGCTTAGGGGAAGAGCTTGGAGGATGGTGGCCATACACAATTTTACAGTGCAGTTCAGAAGAGTTTGAAGAGGTATGCTGTGCTTAGATTGATCTTTTGAGTGGTGTGGAATATCATTATTTCAGACACAGAAAACAACTGATTGCTGACTTCTCACATGCTGGAACAGAGGTTTAACTTAGGTAAAAGAGCCTTGTGTGAAAGAGTCATCGCCCTTATTGCTTTCTATTGAAATCTTTCTTCTGCCTCACACAGAAGGGGATAAGTATCTCTACCTCCTGGATACATGATTTTGAAGCACAGAAAGCATCTTCAGTGTCTTCTAATTGCAGAGTAAGCTGTTAAACCGTGGCCAGATTTCAATGCACATTGCTTGTTTAGCAGTAGCTAAAGCTTTATGGTGGCTAGAACAAAGAGGCTTCCTACAGAACTTGCTGGCTGCTGTGAGGCAGCTCTGTGCTCCAAGTGATTTATACTGTTATTCCCACTAAGTCTTGGCCATCTAATCCAGGACCTTGATAGCAGAAGGGAAGTCAAGCAGTTTAAAAGTTTAGGCATTACAAATCCCAGCACAGCAGCACCCAATTCGTTTCATATATCTTGCCCTTAGTGTCTGATGCATACATTTTATCCGCAGCTTCTAGGGCATGCAGTCAGACAATTTCCATTATGGTCAGTGAAATAGCATGGTTAAAATCCTGTGCAATGCTTTATAAATTTAAATTTAAGCATAAATGTTCTGTAACAAGATTATTGTATCTTATCTGATGGTTGGGGAAAGCTCACTCATTTTGTACTGTCAGCGCTTGGAGCAGTCATTGATGTATTAAGCTGTTACACAAGTCATGGCATCTTACTTGAACCAACTTGCAGTCGCAGGGGATTTCAGTTGAAAGAGTAAATGCAAGATACACATTTATAACAGTGAGGGAAATCAGCTTTGCAATGGATTAGTGAAAAATATGGCAAATTCCTTACCATTTGGAGTCCTTTTATCAATGTCAGATGCCCTTCTAGAAGAAACAACCTACTTCAATAACACGTTATTAATTCATATGCACAAATTAGAAGAACCTACAGTTTTCATGCAGAAAGTTAATTTAGATTAGCACAGTTTTCTATTTGTAGCTGTTTAAGGTATTTATGCTTATTATGCTTATTATTAAGGTTAAGAATTAAAAAAATACCCACAAATGGAAGAGTTGCAAAAACTACCAGTTTCCCTCTAAATCACTAAAACAGGAAGTGAGCTGCGACAGTCTTGCCCTGAAATTGCTGCTTTAACAATGGTTCCTCCTGTAGAAAATCCACTTTAAATCCAGGCCAAATTGTGGAAAGCCTGACGCCATGAGCGTACTCAAAACTTTTTCTTGATGGAAAAATTTGCTCATATATTTTGAAAACATGGTCATCTTTGCATGCATTGTGTCCTGGGTTCAGCTGTAGCAGCCATTTCTCTCCTTCTCAGTAGCTGGTGCAGTGCTGCGTTTTTGACTTTCAGCCTGGGAACAGCACTGATAACACTGATGTTTTCAATTGTTGCTCAGTAATGTTTACTCTGACCAAGGACTTTCTGAGTCTCATGGTCTGCCAGCGAGGAGGGGAAGCTGGGAGGAAGGAGAGACAGGACACCTGACCCAAACTAACCAAAGAGGTATTCCATACCACAGCACATCATGCCCACTATATAAACTGGGGGCAGTTACTCGGAAGGGTTAGATCACTGCTCGGATCTGGCTGGGTACCGGTTGGCAGGTGGTGAGCAGTTGTATTCTCTCCCCTTGTTATTTCCCTTACCATTATCATTATTGGTGGTAGCAGCAGTGGTTTGTGTTATACCTTAGTTACTGGGCTGTTCTTATCTCAACCCATGGGAGTTACATTCTTTTGATTCTCCTCCCCATTCCACCAGGAGTGGGGGGAGGAAGGGGGAGGATTGAGCTAGTGGCTGTGTGGTTCTGAGTTACCAGCTGGGCTTAAACTGTGACAACGTGATGGATCTAGCACTTACCAATACACAGGATAGAAGTTTCTAAAGCAATAACTTTTGTCAAAATGGTCTTTGCAAGCATAAACTCTATTACTTATATGTGTGAATGCTTATGCCTACATACTTGAAAGCCCCTTTCAAAATTTAGTCTATTAAATAAACACGCAAATTAACAAAACTAGTTTGGTTCTCTAGCTGAAAGCTGTCCTTTGAAATAAATGTGGTATTTTACTAGGAGTAAATGGAAACACTAAAAGATGTGTGTTGATAAACAATATTGAGTTGGGGTAGATTTCTAGCAATTGATGTTTTGACAAAATTGGAGAGGCTGAAGCAGGCATTTTAGCTTGGCTTAGCTACAATAATAAATTGCAGTAGCCCAACCTAGACATGACAAAGGTATGAACGAACTTCATCTTCTTTAAGCAGAGATCTGAGGCCTGTACTGTACCTATGATGATGAAAAGGGGATTGAATATTACATGAAGATGGCTGTCAAAAGGTAGCTCTTAATTCAATATCACATCAAGGATTTTCATGCTGACAGAATATGAGATTGCTGGTCCCAGAACAATATCATAGAGAAATAATTCTGTTGTTTGTCTGTTCTTTACCACAATTAGCAAAATGCTGACTTCATTTGTATTGTGATTTGTTAAAAAAAAAATTTCCTAGAAATACCTAAAGTTTTTTGAACCAAAGTATTCAGATTTGTGCTAGTTTAGATGTGGAAGTCATGTCTACATACTACGCTGTTATGTCTAATGCTAAACTGTATTCCCTCAAAAGACATTTTTTAATTTTTTTTTTTTCTCCTCTTTTTGGATGGGATTCATGACTTCTGTTCAATGAACTGAAAATGGACAGACATACAGAGCCTGGCTATATGGACTGTACCAACCATATCCTGAGCTGCATCAAAAGCAGCATGGCCAGCAGGTCAAAAGAGGTGATTCTTCCCCTTCTCTTCACTCTTGCGAGACCCTACTTGCAGTACTGTGTCTAGCTCTGGGGCACCCAGCACAAGAAGGATGTGGATCTGTTGGGACAAGTCCAGAGAAGGCCATGAAGATTCTCAGGGGGCTGGAGCACCTCTGTTATTAAGACAGGCTGAGAGACCTGGGCTTGTTCAGCTTGGAGCAGATAAGGCTCTGGGGAGACCTTCAAGCATCCTTCCAGTACCTAAAGGAAGCCTACAAGAAATCTGGAGAAAAGCTTTTTACAATAGCATGTAGGGATAGAACAAGTATTAATGGTTTTAAACAGAGAAAGGGTAGATTTAGCTTAGATATAAGGAAGAAACCAGGAGAAATTTCTTCACTGTGGGGGTGATCAGGCATTGGAACAGGCTGCCCAGTGAAGTGGTGGAACCACCACCTCTGTGAGTGTTCAAAACCCATATAGATGAGGCCCCCAGTGACGTGGTTTAGTGGCGGTCTTGGCAGTCCTGGGGTAATGGTTGGACTTGATGATGTTAAAGGTCTTTTCCTACTTTGTTGATTTTATGATTCTATGATTTTACTATGAGGGTGGCACTGGAGCAGGTTGCTTAGAGAAGTTGTAGATACCCCATTCCTGGAAGTGTTCAAGGATAAGTTGGATGGAGCTTTGAGCAACCTGCTGTGGTGCAAGGTGTACCTGCCCATGGTAGAGTGGTAGAACTGATGATCTTTAAGGCCCTTTCCAACCCAAGCCATTCTATGATTCTATGATATATTAGTTGCTGCTAGTTTTAACAGCCCAAAAGTAAGAAAACTTCATATTTGGGCAGGCATAAATCCTGGGTGACCTTTAGCTATTAGAAAAGGTGTAGTAAAGACCTTAATCTAACACAGCTAGGAAAGGTTTAGTACTGTGACAGTTTTTAGATCTTTCATTCGCTGTTCTCAAGACAAGATGCGCATTAAAACAACTTGAAAATCGACACTACTTTCAGTAAAATGTGATCTTTTCCTGTTCTTCAGTGACCTTGTGCTGATTCTGTCCTTAAGATTACACCCCAGTGAATCTACAGCCTTTCTGGGGCATAGCAGTCATTTCCCCTTTGTCTCACCTTCTTGTTGCTATATGTCAGTCACACATGCATGGTGTCTGGGATACTGTACACTTCCATAAGATTATTAGATGACGGTTATAGTGAAAAACATTGCTTAGGAGAAAATGGTTAGGTGTTTGGGTTATTTTTGTTTGTTTGTTTTAAAAGAAAGGAAAGAAAACTACTGAGTGGTTATGTCTATCATATTTTTTTGGCAGCATATATGCTTACTGTAAAGAGCGCTTCTTGCTCATTGACCAGGTGAAGATAGTTACCAAGTGTTTATTATACGTACTGATAGGATTCCCTCTGAGCCGCCTTTTCTCCAGGCTGAATGGTCCCAGTTCTCTCAGCCCTTCCACTGTATGTCAGATTTTCCAATCCCTTAATCATCTCTGTTGCCCTTTGCTGGACTTGCTCCAGTAAGTCTATGTCTGTCTTATGATAGAGAGCCTAGGACTGATCCCACCACTCCAGGTGTTCTCATCAGGCCTGAACTGAAGGAAATAATCACCTGCCCTAATGTGCTGGCACTGTTTTTCCTAATGGAGCCCCAGGATGTTCTTGGTCTTTGCTGCAAAGGTGTACTGCTAGCTAATAGTCAACTTGTGCCCACCAGGAACTTAGAATCATAGAATCATAGAATAGTCAGGGTTGGGAAGGACCTTAAGATCATCTAATTCCAGCCCCCCTGCCATGGGCAGGGACACCTCTCACTAAACCATGCCATCCAAGGCTAAGTCCAAGCCCCCCTTGAACACCAGCAGGGATGAAGCATTCACAACTTCCCTGGGCAACCCATTCCAGGGCCTCACCACCCTTACAGTAAAGAATTTCTCCCTCATATCCAATCTAAACTTCCCCTGTTTAAGTTTGAACCCATTACTCCTTGTCCTCTCTCTGCCAAGCTGCTTTCCAGCTGATAGCCAATGTTATTCCTGGTGCATAGTGTTATTCCTGGTGCATGGTGTTATTCCCAGTGCAGGACATTGCATTCCATTTTGTTGAACTTCTTGAGATCACTGTTAACAAAGTTTGTTATGTTTTAATAATGATTAAGCTTATGTACCTAGTTCAACTGTTGACATGTTACATTTTACTTCTATACTGCTAAGTGTTTTATAAGTCAGCACATAGCAAATATCACTTTAATTTGCCATGTATTTTCTTTACATACGTAATTAAAAATGAATCAGTAAATCTGGGATACTTCTCATCCAATTAAACTGTTTCAAGTTAGCTATACAGATCAATTTTCAAACTTAATTATAAATTCAGGTAAGTTTACCTTAGGAAGGATTAGGGAAAAGGAAGGTCTCCAAAGCAGGTTTTATTCCATACTTAGAAATGCATCTAAAATGTATGTGTTGAATCACCATCTGAAAATCTTTTTGTTTTTGACTGACTACAGATGGAACTTGTGTGAGCAGTTTAGATTTGTCAATTAGAGAGAAATGAGAAGCAGTCACGCCAAGTAAGGGGATCTGGGGATGTACTGTCATTGTTATCTAACATGGTTGTGAATGTACCCGTTAGTTAATAGCCCTGTATAGAATTCTAAAAATTTTCCAGCCTTCATACCAGAAAGTGATTAAAAAGTAATAATGAAATGAAATTTTATAAAAGCTTATTTCAAAGTATTGACAAAGTGTTCCTGAACTTTAAAAGCTTAGAATTATGCAGCAGTGCCTTTCACTGAGTTTTAAATACTCTAAAGCAAAATTTCATTATTTTGTCTGGCCTTACACACTAAAATATGCTCTCTCCAAGTTATCATCTAAATTATTGTCCATACTGGTTTCCAAAGATTGATCCATTTCTGCCCTACAAGAAGGTAATAAAGAATCAAGTTACATCTGGTTTGATTTCCCTGTAATGAAACAGCCAATTGCCCCATGTCAGAAAAGATGTACTGTGGGTAGTCTTCTGGGATTTTACCTGGCTTTTGCCAGTCAATAAAGAAATAAGATCTAACATTTCATTTATAAAACATGAATTCCACTGGGTTAGAGGCATCAGGAATGATAACAGTTTTTTACTCTTACATACACAATATTTCAGCAGAATTTTTTTGCTATCTACCATTAAGAAAACAAAAAAAGTATCATCCTTCGTGATTTTTGGACTGGTGTACTTATTTTACAATGCAACAAAATAGTTTTCTGCAGTGTATTTTTTGCAAATATTATCATATATATCAGAGACCTGAGGCATGAAAAGCTACCACCATCCAAGTAAGATCAGTTCAGAGTGAATCCCTTAGAAATTAAGAAGAAAATACCATCTGAATGCTCTCATTTATGCATTTACTTTTTGCATCTTTTTTTTTCAATAAAATCAGATCATGTCTAAATAGATGAAGTAAATATATTACACCTAAATGACATTCAATATAATGCCAACTCAGTGCTCCAACCACTCTTATTGGCTGTTTTCAAGCATGTTTCAAGTGACAAGTTTAAAAAATTACCAAGAACAATGCTCCAGAAAGTCAGATGCGAGTGACGAGCTCTGAACCAGCACACTGGCATTGCAAATCTCTTCACTTCATGTATTCCTTCTTGCTCAATGTGACATCACACTCACTGAGAAATAAATTCTTCTTATCCTTTCAAATTCTAACACAATTGCAGCGTTGGGTTGGAAGGTGAAGCTTTAGAGGAGCACTGTAATTTGCCATTGTGCCAATTCTGTGCTCTAAATTAAGGGTTGCAGTGACAGTAACTATTGAGAAAATTAGGATGCTAGCATCTGAAGTCTTTTTTCTACTACAGCAGAGTATTAAAATTTCTCACAAGTATTCAGCATTAATACATAAGTTCCTAGCATCAAAGTGGATGCAGAAAGTGGATTGTTAGAACACGAATTAATCTTTATACTGCAATGGACAGAAAAAGTGCTACATAATGAGATAGGGTGGAAATTTTCAAGTTTATTTTCTTTGAGGTTCATAGTTACATACTACAGATTCACAGATTATATGTGTTATATATTAAGATTTTCTTGAGTCACCTTTTACCAGGGCTTTGGATTTAATTTCAGCCAAATTCAGCCTTGTTTCTTGAAAAGTTTTCTTTACATATATGATAGAATTGCTCTGAAACACTGAGATATTGTACTTACATCTCTATGTCTGTCATATATCTGTCCATCAGTTGTGGCATTCCTTTGAAGGGAAAGGACTTCTCTTTAAAGAAGTTCAAGCATGAGTTTTTTCCAGCAAGCCAAAATGAGGGAATGTAAGACAGGTATTTGGAAAATGTGAAGTAAAATTTAATTTCAGGCATTTTTTTCCTTTAATGAAGCATTTTACTGTTACTGAAATATATTAGGTTAGCATAGAGAAACACTTTTAAATGAGACAATCAGTATTAGAAATCATATCTACTCTCCGTAATAGTTTATTTACGTGGTGTATTTACAACACAGACAAAACCAGTTGTGAATAAATATTATTTTGTTGCATTGTTAAATTTATCTTTGTTTTTCTGGACCATTAAGCTGTGTTGAGCTTAGTATCCTTGAATTAAACCTTTGTAAGGTGCTTCAGCTAGCTGTCAAGTGATTTTCCTGGTTTTTAATTACTGTACTATACACTGCAACATAATTTCTGGTCTGGTTATGTGTGGCTCATCCTGGACTGGTAGTGCTTCAAACTTGGTAAACAAACCTGTGAAGATTTTGTTATGGGGTTTCATATGTTCCCTTTTCTTTAAAAAGATAGGCATTATTTTTAGCAGCACCAGGAGCTTTCTTCCATGAATAGCTGCTTTTCAACATATATCGAACTCATGATATCCACATCCATGTGTCCAGTATATTTTTTCATTTTTCATTTCTAAGCTTCCATTGCTCAGAAGCAGGTTGTGAACTTATTTTGGTAGTCAGACACAGAAAATCTAGCCTTTGAAGTCTGAGCAACTCTCTCTTGGCGTTTTTTTCACACCCGTTAAGATAAATGCTTACTTCCAGACGACCCTGTTTTAGCCATAGGAAAGGAAGGATGGAAGCCACTCCAGTTAGAAACTGAAGTGAGATCTTACAATGACTAGCTGTGATGGTTTCAACAATAGTTCTCACAGGAATTGTGCAAATGAAGTTTTTCAATTCCACATCCTTTCCTGTTGCTCACAACTGTGAACAACATCTTAGTTTTAAGAGTTTCATAAAAAATCAAACAGGATTTCCTTTTACTTCAAGTAAAGGCTGCTTTTTATTCTCTATGCCTTGTTTCGGGGCACTTTCTTTTCTGGAAGATCAATAGCAGTGTGTGGCCTCCCCCTGTTGTTGCAGATACACCTCTCCATTTCACTCATTTTTTCATTACTAGAATCACTACAAATGTGATTTCACTAGTTTCAGAAATGTTAGCATATTCCCAAAGCTATCAGTAACAAGAGGAATATAAAGTCCGTAATTAGAGTTTAGTTTTGCAGTATCTGTTTTATCTTTTCCTTCTGGTCCTTGTTTTTCATCCTTATTAAAGATGAAAATGTCCCATTATTTAACCATATACAAGATACTTATCAGAAGAATATAGTGTTCTACACCCAACATAGTTTGTATTGTAGTTTGTACCACAGCTTTAGTTGGTACTTCTGCTGTAATGATGACTTATTTTATGTTTTGCCATAACAGTGTTATACTGCTCCTATACACACCATAATTGTAAAACATACTGTGCTTCTGCATTCATTTAAAGAGCAGCTACTTGATAAGTACAAAGTAATTAAGCAATAAGACATGACAGGGAGTGCATTTCTGGGGAATTATTGCACTTCTCAGATGTCTTGAAAGATAGGAGGCTAAAGGTTGAGTGACTTCAGCCACCTGAGAGGTGGAATAATCCCCCAGAAATGCATTGCTTACCAGAGTTTATTGCTATTATGAAATGGAAATTATGAAACCAAAATAGGAGGAAAAGATTAAATCTGTTCATTTATGGTTGATTACTTACACAGGTATGACATCACTGCCAGCTATATATGTGTCCAGAGAGTTCTTAAAGACACTTCAGAATTAGCACATGAGCAACACAACTCATACAAAACTCCTGTTTCAGCACTTTTCATTACCAGCTTTACCTAGACCAGCCCCCCAACATTGTCCTACAAAATCATATTTGTATTCTTGGTACAGACTTTGTTTCTGATACTAATCACACAACCTCAGGGGGTGTGGTTATTCTGAGATAATCATACCCCCTGGAGGATTGAAGGCATTTGTTTGCTTCCTTGCCTTGTAACACCCCAAGGTCATTATCTCATGATAATCACATCTCCTGGAGTTGCCTTATTGCTTAAGTGTAACACTAAATTTTAATTACAATGAAATAGAGCTCTTCTGGTAGTTTATACAACATCCTGTGTGCACAAAGCCAGATGGAAAAAGTGCCTAGCTTTTACTGTAATGGCATGTGGTGGGCTTGTGCTCCAGTGCAATAAATGATGATGTTTTTGTTGTTTTTTGATGAGAAAATAATTTTGTAGCAAATTTGCAGTATACTTCAATAAAATTCCATTTGGGGTCTCATTTTTGTTCTGATTTGTTGTAAGTTAATTTTAAATTAAAAAATATAATGAAGAAATACACCTACAGCATTCCAAGTCTCTGATACTAACATTCACTACTGAGTTACACTTGAGTTTGCTGAGGTAAGGAGTTTAGTGTTTAGCTCTTTGGACATCTCAAACAGTCATCAGTAAAAAAATACCTTTGCATTGAAACTTGACATGCTGAGTTTCAAAAATGATTTAACATTTCTGTTTCTTTCAAAAACTCAAGCAAAAAAATAAAATTAATACAGAATTCATATAAGGAGTGCATTTCTCATTTTTAAATTTTCAGCTCTGAAGTTAGAAACAGCATCACATTATTTGAGGTTTCATGAGAAAAGTTTAATTTTTGTGAAGGAATTTAGATTTCCAAGTCCATGAAGTTCTTCTCTTCTCTTCTCAAGAAAAGTAGACTACTAGATGATGGTTTTACTTGAGAACTTGCATACATTTGTATATATTAAATATTTTCAATTTTTTACACAGCAAAATCTTAAAATATATTTAAACCACTCTGATTTGGCTGGATTATAGTATTTCACTGTATTTGCAGTTACCAGTCCTCTGACAGGTTGTCATACTTCTATTCTGTACTTCTATCAGACAGGATGTTATACTTCAATGTAGGGGTAGAGAGAATGCAATTTTTCAAACCAAATAGCTGCAAACATATAAGATATATTTAAGACCAGTAATTTAAACAACCACACAAAAAAAACCCAGACAAAATAATCAGATCTGTTGGGCTACATAGTACTATCTGAATGCATTATGTATATAACTGCTTCTACACTGTTTTAATTCCAGTTAGAACTGCAGTTATGTCTTGAGGCATTTAGAGATAGATGTTTGCTATTCATTTTTAGTAACTGCCTTCTTGTTGCATAGCAATTTTTTTCAGAGAGCTTTAAAAATATTTCCATTCTACTGCTTTTCTACACATATTTACAACAAAGAATATGAAATTACTTATGAGAATGATCAAACTATATGATCCTAGTTTTATCATGTTTTATTTTGTTGTGTTTTATCTTTCTGTACTGCAGCTTAGGCAATTAAACGTTAATATTGAATTTAGCTCTTGAAGGTGCATGTCCTGCCATTTTTATTGTGATTAGCATAATTTTTATTTCATTATTAACTCAACATGAAAATAAAAATATTATACTCGTAAAATCACAGGTTAGATGTGCTGCTTAAAGTGGAGTTCCTAGCTATTTGCTAGCAGAGTCGTAGAGAGATCATTCTGCCTCAACAAGTCTCTCCGTTGATCAATGCCTTTTCTTATGCCCAGTGAAGTCTTCTCAGAAACCAGTGACCACTTTCAAAATGACTTGTTAGGAATGGATATTATGAAGATACTAAGCTTCTACATGCTCCATGAAATGAGCAGCTCTCAAAGCAGGGAAACCTTACTGGTGTTCTTCATCAGGATAGGAGGAAAATTTTCCTAATGAGGAAAATGCTAACAAAACATCCTTTAGTATGCCTCAAAGGACTGATATGTGAGAGATGTTAGAAATTAAATTTCATTAGTTCCAGTTGCTGTTTTTTTTTAAACCTCACACCCCGTCTTTCCTCATATGCCCACTGAATCAGTAAGTCACTTCAGGAAGGGTTAGCTCTAACCTGTGATAAGAGAGAGTCACTAAAATTTTAGTAAACTTTGACCAATCATTCTGAGACAAAGCCAAATCAATTCTGTAGTATAGAACAGTGAAATTCAATCAGGTTTTGCTGTGCTGATGTTTGCTGTCACTGGCAAGTGTTCATTATTTTTTAGTAGTACTGATGTTGAATTGCTAATGAAATTTTTTTATTTCTGTCATCGTGTTAAGGATTTTTAACAACAATAACAATAATAGTAATAATAATAGCAATTATAATGATAATAATGATAATAATAAAAGTAATAACTGTACCATGTTAGGAGACGAAATTAGAAACTGTTGCACAGAGTAACCATTCTGTGAATATTTCACCCTTACCAAAACCTCTTATCTTGTTCTGCTCTTACACATAGGTCATATTATGCACTGCTTTGTGCTAGTTTGACAAGAACTAATGTGGATACTTAAATATTTTAAAGGCTGCACATTTCAGAATGATAAAATACTCAACTGATCTTCCTTTCCTGTTGAATTTCTGGTTAATGATACAATAATTTAATCCTTTTTTTTTGTCTATTGATGATTTTAACAACAAATACTGAAAGTTCTTTTGGGGAAAAATCTTCAAATAAGGCCAAGCAATGACACTTCCTAACTACAGTTGTTTTTTATTCAGCCGTAAAATCTATCTTTCATATAGAAACCCACTTACGTGTCTTACTTCAGTGAAGGTTATTTGTAGACTGAAGGTCTTTTCTTGTCAAGATATGATGAATACCATGTGTGAAGACAGAAGAGCATCAGGACCTGTATTAGCCGAAAACCCACTGATCTGTGAATAACCTAAAAAAGAAAACCTGAAGATTAGCAACGTCGCTTTTAAGAATGATCCATCAAATTCAACAAGCAGATTCACAGAGATGAATCATCTAGTTCCTTTTATTCCAACAGTACAGTAAAGGTTATTTCCCTTTCTTACAAATAGAAGTTCTGAAATACAAGAAATAGAGACTTGTGAGTCTTCTTTCAGTCATAAGGAAACAATTCTACATTTTTCATTCAGTGCATTTTTTAAGCATTTTTTTTTCCTTTTATTTGTCAATTGAAGTAGGTGTGTCTTAGCTCACCCAGTACACAGTTAAGCTGTGTGATTATGTCCCATTTTTAGATGAGATTATATTTTCTGTGAAGATTAAATCCTTTGTCAAACCCATTTTAAAGATCACAAAAATTATTTTAGCAAATTTTATTAGTTTATCACAACATATTAAACTATTACTTCCTCCTAGCTTGAAAATCCAGTAAGACCATTGTAATAACCTCAACTCTGA